>JAPWLS010001267.1:0-405287 GCA_028551675.1 Tineola bisselliella | reverse complement strand
GTACCCAGCGTTGCTCCCGCAACGGAACAACCTGGCGTGCTGTTTGAGTAGGATAGGCAGAGGGGGTTCGTTCCGCTGAAAACATGTTCATGTCCGAGGAACAATTGGAACATCTAATGGCAGTTGTCTGCCACCAGAAAATTTGCGACATCAGGCATGGAAGGTGTCAAGGACCCAGAAAGCGGTTAAGATATTTTTGGCTACGGCATCTTTTATAAAATCGTGGAGAATATCATTCCTTAGAAGAGGAAATTACCAGGATAAAACCGACTTTATCACCCTGTTCGATATTTTTCGGTTTAAACGAATGCTGTTCGGACTAAGGAACGCACCTGCTACATTTCAAAGATTGATAGACAGACTAAGAATAAGTGTAGACAACGTTAAAATGTTGGCCTACCTAGATGATTTAATCATATTTTCATCTACCTTCAATGAGCACATAGAAGATCTTAATAAGGTCTTCCAGAAGTCGAGAAAATACAATCTGACAGTGAACAAGGAGAAGTGCCGATTTTGCTGTTCAGGAATAAAGTATCTTGGACATTTAATAACGCCAGATGGACTTAACATGGACCCAGTAAAACAGCGGCTATAAGAGAAATACCTACGCTTACAAATGGTATCAAAGGTTCATAGATAATTTCGCTAAGATTGCTGAACCTCTAACACGGTTAACCAAAAAGAAAAGTACATGGCAATGGACAGAAGAACAGCAGAGCTCCTTCAACCTGTGGAAAGAAAAATTGATTACAGCGCCTATCTTGCGCCAAGCTGATGATACGAAACTCTATGTCTTGAAGACGGACGCCAGCAGTTATGCTCTCGGAGCAGCTTTAGTCCAAGGGGAGGGAGAAGATGAGCATCCAGTCGAATATGCCAGTCGTCTTCTGACCTCAGCTGAAAGAAACTATTCGACAACAGAGCGTGAAGCTTTGGCAGTCATTTGGTCTCTGAATAAGTTTCGGGGATATGTGGAATGTCTACCAGTAGCATTTGCTAAGTATACGCTTCGCTATGAATACAGCAACAAGTGCTGCTACTTAACTTTTGGGAGAGAACTTAGAACCCCAGATGATAATGCTCGGGATTTACGACAAATAATTATGTCAGAGAACTTCGTACCTGAAATCACCCCGAAATTACTACAAATGGATTCCGCCTTTCAGCATGCTAAAGAGATCAATGAGGATAAGGAAGAAAGACGCAAGCTATTCTTCGATGAAAAACGACGACCTAGTCCTCAGTATAAACCAGGAGATCTGGTCTTGGCAACAACTCATACAGTTAGTAATGTGTCGCGGGGCGTCAGTGCTAAATTAGCACCACGCCGCGATGGTCCTTATATCATATTACAATCTCATGGGCCAACCTCGTATGAAATTGCAGATCCAGAAAAGCCTGATACTCCTGTCGGGATCTACCACGCGTCAGCCCTGACGCCCTATCACGGAGAAACGACAGTCCTGCCGACACCACTGCAACCCGTGCGCCGTAGAGGACGGCCAAAACTTCAAAATACTGAAACAACGAAACCCTCATCCACGCAGCAGACAGCGCGTCGCAGAGGACGGCTCAAAAAGCTCAACGAAAATCAAAAAGATGACCTGCACCGCGATTCAAACGTCGCAGTGCCTCATAAGAACAATGCTACGCCAAGAATGACCTCTACCAAAGTCCTGCCTTCCTCGCCGGGACGTCTTCGGAGGCAGAAGGGGAGATTGTAACACTACCAATTACGGGCGCGCATGCTTAACGAGATGTTTATAGACAACGCGCCCCGCACGCCTTATACTGCGCGTCAAGCGTGCTCGCATCATGCATCGAGCGCCTGCGCCGGCCGGCCTACGTCATCAGCAGCCGCGCGTCGGGCACCACGCCCCTCCCTCAAATGGTATAAAAGCCCTCGCATGCGAGGCAAGCGGCAGTCGGAGTTGCTTCCGCATCGGAACAACTTCGAACTCTAGGGGCCTGCTCCGGCGGTGTCCAGCGTTGCTTCCGTATCGGAACAACCTGGCGTGCTGCTCGAGTAGGATAGGCAGAGGGGGTCTCGGCGCCTGGCCTGTACTGCGACCGCTTCCGCATCGGAACGATTGCATATGGGATTGGGGGCTGAGCCCGCTCTCGCGGTGCCCAGCGTTGCTTCCGCATCGGAACAACCTGGCGTGCTGCTGGAGTAGGATAGGCAGAGGGGTCTCGGCACCTGACCTATACTGCGACCGCTTCCGCATCGGAACGATTGCATGTGGGATTGGGGGCTGGGTCCGCTCTGTGGGGTTAAGCGCGTGTCCTTTGGCACGCCATTCTTCCGCCGGTCGGAGTCGCGTCCTCATCGGATAGACTTCGACTCTAGGGACCCGCTCTCGCGGTACCCAGCGTTGCTTCCGCATCGGAACAACCTGGCGTGCTGCTGAAGTAGGATAGGCAGAGGGGGTCTCGGCACCTGACCTATACTGCGACCGCTTCCGCATCGGAACGATTGCGTATAGGATTGGGGCTGGGCTCGCTCTGTGTATTTAAGCACGTGTCTATTGGCACGCCATTCTTCCGCCAGTTGGGATCGCATCCTCATCGGGTAGATTTCAACTGCTAGGGACACGCTCTGGTGGTACCCAGCGTTGCTTCCGCATCGGAACAACCTGGTGTGTTGCTAGAGTGGGGTAACCAGGGGGAGTCACTGCACACGACCTGTACGGCGACCGCTTCCGGGGGTTCGGAACGATTGCGTATAGGATTGGGACTAGGCTTACTCTGTGTAATTAAGCACGTGTCTTTTGGCACGCCATTCTTCCGCCGGTTGGAGTCGCGTCCGCATCGGACAGGCTTCGACTGTTAGGGAATCGCTTCACGGCACCCAGGGTTGCTTCCGCATCGGAACAACCTGGTGTATTGCTATAGTGGAATAACCAAGGAGGTCACTGCACACGACCTTTACGGTGACCGCTTCCGGGGTTCGGAACGATCACGTAGAGGATTGGGACTAGGCCTGCTCTATGTAATTAAGCACGTGTCGTTTGGCACGCCATTCTTCCGCCGGTTGGAGTCGCGTCCGCATCGGACAGGCTTCGACTGTTAGGGAATCGCTTCGCGGTGCCCAGTGTTGCTTCCGGGTTCGGAACAACCTGGCGTACTGCTATAATAGAATAACCAGAGTCACTGCATCTAACCTGTACGGTGACCGCTTCCGGGGTCGGAACGGTCACGTATGGGATTGGGTCCTAGGCTTACTCTGTATAGTTAATACGTGTCCCTCTGACACGTTCTCAGTGTATATTGTTTTTGTTATCAACAACCTACTGTTTAGATTTAATGTATTTTGTTTAAGCATTAACCTACCCTGTGCGGTTTGGTATTGTGTAATTGTGAGTATTTTATTTGTAAAGATGTGTAAAGACTGTATGTACACTGTAGTTTTGTTTATTTATTAATATATGTGTTGTGTAAAATTCTCTTTTCTTGTTTAAGTTGTCTAGTCTTATATATATATATATTAGACCCATTCGAGAACATTAATGGCCCTATAGATAGGAATAATAGCTGTGTTTTTAAATATTAATAAATAAATAAATATAAATATCAATTGTTTTTGAATTTAAAATAGATATTCTATAGTCGACACTAGACCCAGATATAATTAAATAACCTAATATTATATAAATAAAACTCATTTTGATTGTGGAACAGCTGACATATATGTACGTGCTATCTTTGTTACGTATATGTATATTTGTAATTCACTTTTGTATATGACAGGGGGGGCCAACCCGCGGCTCTTTGAAGGACTATTTGTAGCTCTCAATAAATGTACCAGAGTTTTCATTTTTGTGTTATAATTTAAAAAAATATTATCGTTTAGTATGCGTTTCAAAATGTCTTTTGAATTACTGATAACAAACATGAAAGACTAAGTGCAATGTCTTTTAAATACATATTTAATTATGGCTCGCGAAATATTTCAAATTTAGAATGACTCGGTTTAAGGAGCTTGACCACCACTTAACTCTAATTATAGACACCCGTTCTTTTTAAGTACAATTACTAATAGAACGGAGCTGTCGTTATTGAATACAGTCATTTTAAAAAGATAACGTATAAGTATTATATATGCGCAAATGTTAGTAGAGTTAGAATCGGATTAGTTTTGTGCTCTTTCCTTCCTCCCCAACAATGTCCTTTAGCATTTTATACCGCACTCTCTTGTTAAAACAATTTAACCCACTCCTTAAGACGGGGTTCACTGATTTGCATTTCATCACATCGTCGCGTCGCTTTGAATTAATGGAATTGTATAATGAAATCTTTTAATATAGATAAATACTTTGAATAGATCTTTTGTAGAGGTTATTTATGTTTTAAAAAAATCACGTGTGTCTTGTCTCAGTTTTGATGAATATAACATAAATAAATATCCCTACTAATATTATAAATGTGAGTTTGTTTGTTACGTTTTCACGCAACAACTACTTAACCGATCATTATGAAACTTTGTACACATATTTTTGGAGGTACTTGAAGTAACATAGGATATTTTTTATTTAAAAAAAGTTATTTTTTTTACTATAGTTTCCAATTGACTATAGTTAGTATGATCTCTAATATTTATTTAATGACTTAAATGCGAGCGAAGCCGCGGGTAAAAGCTAGTAATAGTACAAAGGAGCTTTTCCTATAAATTTGTTTTTAACCTGATATATACATTTACATATATATGTTTATGTCTTGAAATATAAAAAGGAAATACAATATAAACGCACTTAATCTCCATAGACTTCATTAAAATTGCAGAACGTTCTGTGTAGAGACAATAAACCGAGCTCATGCATCACCGAGTAGGTTCCGTAAGCGACATAACTCAAAGTTATTTAATTATCTACTGGAAAAACTAATCCTTGCTGCGGGGACGTGTGCGAGAAAATTACGCACCCTGTATCCTACATACGACGACAGGTGTCTTATGCGTTACTTTATGTACAGGTTGATCCATATAAGATTTTTCAATGTTATTTATATATTTGTAATTTACTTTTTTTTTTTCAGAATGAAAATTCAATTTTTTTTGTTAATTATTTTATGTACAGGCTACGATTGGCGAGTTTCTTGTGGTCTTCTTCTCGTCATACGCCTTTCCGAAGCCATTATAGAGTCTGACGATGAGCAAGCGCACGCCTTTAGTGCCTTTGTTAATAAACGATTTTCATTTCATTTCATTAATGAAATACTAATCTTGGGATTAGACCGATTTAGATACAGAAATGACTATTTTTGTTTTATTCTAGATTCTCTTAGATCATCCGTAGGTTCCTATAAGAACGCTTGAACTTGTTAAAATACAATTAGACTCAATAACATGAAATATACTGCAGATCAATATTATTAGGTATATATTTTTCTTAGTTTCGTATACAAGATATAGTGACAATAAGAAAACTTTGAGTATTTTCAAAGTTATAAATAAAACACGCCGTATAAGAGTAATACTTCAAAAGTGACTTGAAAGTAGTACAGGGCCTGTCTGGTACTTTATTTATGGGAGCAATATAAACTAGGAGACAAGTGTAAAGGTTTCGCTACTTATTTGAAAGGGTTAACCGATGAAGTGATAATTTAATTTTAATGTATGGTTAATATAAAATGGAAATTTTATATGAAGATGAATGTTCACGGTTAAGGGTAGGTAGGAATGCTTCTATTTTATTAGTTTATAGAAGTTCATACAATTGATCGTTATCCCGCTTGCATCTAATCCACGTATTTGATCATGCCATATTTTAAAGGAGGATAGATCTTTGTTTTTTCTGCTGCAAACGCAGTGGTCAGTCATTCAATAAATCAGTGGTCAACCATCGTAATTCTGCAGCCGTGCTGTGAAAGCTCATTCATAGCTCTACACAGAATATGTGACCAATTTTTTGATTTAATATCAGATTTTCGAATCCAAACTTTAAATTGCCAAAGATATCGTGGCTTTCTCATAAACAGAAAAAAGTGTAGTGACCTTTCTTTGCTTAGCAGTGAATATTGAATATAACAAATATTTAGTTTACGACTATTTAGTTCATCTCAACAAAAGACACTGCTCCATAAATCTCGCATAAGAAATACCAAAAAGGGAACATGGTAGAATATCACATCAAATGTCAATATAGGCCCGCTATGACGACTACAGGGTGTCCAGAATGTTTTCCACGCCATTGCTCCATCTCTGCCCCAAGCAGAGTATACAAAAAAAATCAGGTTCGTTCCTATTCAACTAGTAAATTTGTCCCAGGTGTATATTATGTAAGATTAAAGAATTGCTTGAATCATTTAATATTTGTTTGTTATTTTTAAAAAAAAATATTACATCATGTACTATATAAATGCACATTATAGACCTTATCAGAAAAACTGATAATTATAAGATAGCCATCAGACCGCCAATTGCTCTAAGTGTTTTGTATGTGCTAAATTGCAATACCTACTCTTAAAGCAATAAAGGATTTATTATTATTATTTACTTAAATAACCATTTACTGAGTAGATAGTATTACTTATAAGAAAATAGTATTATAGAATTTTATTATGGAATGATTTAAAAGTCAAATAATAAAATTTTAGTTATCGATTTAGTGCAATGTATAATCGAATATTTTTATAAAAATTTTCTTCATTGGTGATTCTCCTTGTCGTCAACAGAAAAGAGGTTGCGGCGGCGATGTTAATAGTGTATATATATTTATAAGTAAATCTGTCAATTTGAATTTGGAATGAAACAAAAGAGGAACGCGAGGGAACGGATGTATGTGCTTAGATTATAAGAGATTGGTAATATAGTGTAAATATAATTTTAAAAGTTTTAATTTATACAGTCCACTTGCTCTAGGTATTAGCTACACGCCTCTTGTTTAGTTTTAGCACCAGTTATTAGTAGTGGATATGGAGTCGAAATTAGTCTAAATAATAATTTGGGACGCAAAACAAGGACCAATAGGAAATAATAAAGTCAGTCATAAGAATAAAAATAAAATTGCATCCCTCAATATTGGTCCAGCGTTCATCGCCGAAAAATCTATTAGCAATAAATATGAAGTTTTCCTATTTGGCCGGATTTAAAATCCTTGCTATGTGAATAAGAGAAATTGTTTGAGGGTAGAATTTTATGAATCAGAAGTTCGATTGCTTTTTAGTTTACGATTCTTTGAGTACACTTTCAATAATATTTCATAAAGCGTTTTAAAATTTGCCGCTTTTTCTTTTTGTTAGAGGAAAATGTTTAGATGGGTTTTAATTATTAAGTCGTAGGTTAAACAGTAAAACTACAAAATTGATACTTTTACACTTTTTTAATGTTGATATTTTCATCTACGATACAAGGCACACACACAATTTAAAGTAAATAAAATTATAATAAAATAAGAATAAGGAATAATAATAAATAATTTCATAATCCTTGAATTATTCAAAAAAGCCTCGATTGAATCAATATGGTTTGTAAAAAAATTCTAAAATTGAATTAATAAATGTTTTTTAAACAATTTCAAATCTAACAATGAACGTATTTGGGAACAAAACTAGAATGATACCACATTCACTCTTATACACATTCATTCATACATTTATATAAACAACTAGTGAATTCATATTCATCGCGTTACCCAGTATAATGTATCAAATTATCTGAATTTGAATAAAGCGAACATTTTATTTATTATCGGCGCTTGACTATTTTTTATAACGTACACATTTCATATCGATAAACAGCTCGAGCCATCCCTACTCCCTCTCTGTGCACATCACTATATCCATACGAAATACTTTCAATACATCCTTAACAATCGTAACAATAGTCCAGCGCCAATTGCATCCAAATCTAAGACTTACACTATTTCATTAAAGTTCAAAATCAGTTAACTAAGCATTATATAAATAATCGCTATGATCTATCGTAAATCTACCGGCACTTAAATAATTAGTTTTACATCGAAACTGCGTTCTGGATAATGGGATACTGCAACTTCATCTATTCATATAGCGTCTACTATTAAGTTTAAAAGTGCATACAGGCTGTGGACAGGTCACGACAATTACCCAATCCAGAGTCTGTACGAGCCGTAAGATATATTCGTAGAACACATTGCTGTAATTAACTTACCAGCTAATGAACAGCAATGAAGCCTTTCTTATAGAAAACACTTAGGTTATATTGTACGCCTTGACTGCATCTCGCATTCAGTCATCTTTAATACTACAAAACTTATCGTTTCTATACATAATTTAGATCGTTATTATGATCTATTTGTTACATCTAATGATTGCACTAGGTTCAATAAATTATATTTTATTTAGTGAAGTTTAAATCATCGATTTATTTCGAGAATCTTTTTCGGCGTTTGAAAAACTACGCCAATTGGGAATGAAAAGATTTATTAATTGAAATCAATAGGAACTAAAACAGAAATCGAGTGATCATTAAACGAAAGTATTGTAAATTACATCTTGCTCCAAAACCAGTCTTAGATCAATTCCGAAAGATCTCATAAACGGCGATAATAAATTTAATTTTAACATACAAAGTACTTGATATGTACAAATTAGAAACAAAACATCGAAATTTACATAAACATTCGACTTGACATAAACTTTGCATAACTTACTTATGAAATAAATATGGCATTTGTTTATTACGTCAACATTTTTAAAGGTACAATTTTCATTAAATACGATTCATAAAAGATTAAATTTGTTGACGAATCAATGACAATGAATCCGCCGGCAAAGAACGTTTAGGATCTTAATTCTAGGACAATTGAATATTTACAAAGTATTAACTAATTTACTATGGAAGAAGAGTTCGTGCGATTATGTCGCCTTACACCACGAACCCTCTACAGCTCATAACAATATATACACAAACAGCATAGCACTGTCAATACCATCGAGATCGATTTGAACGAAGACATGAAGCCGTCAACACGCCACTCAATTAGCACTGCACTATTTCTCCCTAAATTCAGGCTTTACGCTGATCATAGGTTTCCTTGGGTCTTCGTTGTCGTTCCGGCAGTCGTACTCAGATGTTTCGGGGTGATCGGTTGCCCCGACAGATGATAGCTAAGTTGCTGAACTAAATAGGACTGAGTTTTTGTAATAACCAGCGCGTTCTGAGAGTGGACTTTTGACATCTCTCTCGAGGGCCTGCTGCCGAGATTTACGCTCCATCTCGAGCTCTTGTGCGAGGGTTTCTGTTGGCAAAAGAAAACGTCTGTTAATTATTGCATAATTACTAAAATGAATTCTACATAATGATTGTTATAATACAAAGGCTTGCGTTGTTCATATTTTAATATGCAGCTCGTGTTTATAAATATGAAACAATGTAATTATATCATACAAAACGACACTTTCATACGAGTGTGTCGTCCCGGAAAATGTCATTAGCATCCCAACCCATGCGTCGAACATCAAACGGACTCTACATTTCTGTATCGAGAAGGAATTGCTGGCACTTTATAATTTAATAACATCACAAGCCCCTTTGCTGGTAAAAACTGGTATTGCACGTGATTATTAAATTGTGTGCCGTCTGGAAGGGTTCGGAGTTCGAGCGAGGAGTCTGTAATTTGAATTGCTTGTAATTACGTACATAACTAAAGCTCGATGTGGATGAGAAAAATAATAGAGTTGTGAGGTATGATACTTCGAATTCGTAATATGATTTTAAGGAAATTGACAAAGTTCGTGAAGTGTAGGTAGGAAGGCAAGAGTAGGTGAGGTAAGGCAATTGTCTCCAAAAACGTCGACATTTTGCGAAATATGCTTATTCAATTTCATGCAACGCTTGCCGCCTCCTGCAATTTACGAGATATAAAAGACATAAACGGAATCTCGTTTTTTGCTTACTTTGATGGAACATTTTCTCAACGGAGAATTCAATTTCTCCCTTGGCATTCCTTTACAATTTATGTTTCGAGTGATACAAATTTTTCTTGTCCGAAAACTTTTACACTTTGTTTTCATTACGAACTTATCATCAACCAAAGAGTGTAAACTGCTCATGTTCTATTCTGAGTGTTATTTAAACATGATAAATGCAATAATAATCTTATTTGTTTCAGTTGACGAAACTCCAAGTGGAACGCCGGAAGGCATCGAGTCACACTCCTGAGAGTCGCGCCTTCTCATTGCGAGGGTTGCCAAAACAGAAACCTATTATCTCGGGCGAGATTATATGCCTTGGGCGTTACAATTAAATATTATACACTTAAAAGCTTCGGCCTTTGCAGTGCCACCCCTAAATGTCCCATTAGGTTTGTTTGAATACGTAATATTTTTGCATTTGCCTCCGCTAAAATAGAATTGCTTTCTTTGAGGCCCTTAATCTATTTTGTTTCTCTGAATGAGATTTGACAATGCTCGGGCGCTTCTGAAAATAAACGCTATCCCTTCGCTTGGTTTGTATCACATTATATATTGAAATGGATTTAATAATACTTTCATATTAAAATATATATTATTATTGTACACTTATCCTTTAAAAGCATTTCTATATAAAACATTTTTAGAAATTTATTTGATTAATACAATTTTCTGGATACATAACCCATTACTTCTTATTACTACATATTCAATATCTAACAGCAACTCTCAGCATTCCCATGAGAGGAATGTCTTGAATTAAATCTTAAGATACGAAATGGGGCATCAGTGAGGGATCGCATATTATTAAGTTATAGCAAAATTTCGATCATTATCTAAGGTTTTAAGTTCAATTATTGCTTATTTTAATCATATGATAATCTTTTTTAGCATTTTTCAAATTTTTTTTTATGGTACAGTAGAACTGTAGGTATATGTAAAAAATCTAATAATAATAATAAATAAATAAAAGTATATAAACTACATATCTATAGCTATATAATTTACGATGTATGGTTTTAAAAAATGTATTCTCGATAAGTTTTTTGTGTAAAACGAAATAATACAAGTAGATACGATAAAATACGACACAAACCGTGAATTTCTATCAAAATTTGAAATAGTTGAGTGCGGTGACAAAAAGTATCTGAATCACTTGAACGTGATTCGATTTATTTGGACAAAAACAAAAAGAAAAAGTAGTTTAAGAAGAAAATAGTTCACGGCACATCTGCTGATGATTCGGCGACTTTTTTCGAGAATAAAATAATTAGTTTAATCGTGTTTTTGGAGATTAAGTTTCAAATTCATACAAAGCAACTTAATTGATTCGCTTGGTAACTTAACAATTAAAATCTAAAATAAATAATTTTAAAAAAAATGGCACGAACTCATGCATTCAGTTAAGATTTCTACAATATATCTAAGCATATGTTAATTAATAGTACAATTTAATGACGAGATGTGGCTGTGGATAGCAAGCCTTAGATCTCATAATATCAATTGATACAATTCAAAAGTTTAATAAAAAACAGTTTGAATGCATCTTTCAATTGATAGCGAAAGAAACGAATTGATTTTGTAATAGAGGATCGAACAAGAAATGTCTATTCGGTTTGAATTTCGAACGTGGCGACAGATTGTTTCTCTAGAATTTAATCTCAGATCGTCTTTTTTTTTCAGGCGTTATTGTTTTGTTTTATTTAATTTGAATAAAGCGAATCAATAAATATGTACTGATGATCAAGAAGTATAATATTAATAATTTGCATTAAATAAATAGTTTGGAAGTGTCGCGTCGTATCAACTTGGACGTTGTACTGACATAAAATCCAGCAGGAATGATGAGAACATTTATCTATATGTACCAGCAGTAGTCTTCATACTAAGACCGTATTCTATCTAACACCAGGTGGAGTGTAGTCATATGACGGACATTAAAAAAAACTAGAATAAAGGTAGAATCGAATCGTAACTATCAATTATTATAATACAAATCCGATATTTTGAAGGTTAACGCAACTATCTGTCGAAGTATCTAGCTGTAGACGCGTAGGTATTAATCAAAAATATATCAAATATATCGAAACTGTGATAATGTAAAATGTGTGACGTGTAAAATTTTCTTATTGATTGCCTATGATTTCGTCAATTATAGCTTTTCCGTGTCTTATTATGTACTATTTCTTATTCATGAAATATTTACTAACAAATACAAATATTTACTCGGGAAAAAACAATTGACGATATTCAATATGACCTTTTTTTTCGAGAAACTTCGAACTCGTTATTTTTGTGAAAAATTTTTAATGAAGAGAATGATTATCTTTTTTTTTTTCAAAGCAATCGACACCTTTACCACGGTGTTTGTTAGCGTGAATTAATTATTATTTTTAAATTAGAGTTTTTTTTATGGTTTTGGAATCGGAGAAGCTTGAAGTGTACTTATTGAAAAGGGTTCGTTTTATGAATATAACTTGATGTATTGTAACAATGACTTAATTAATAGTGATGTTTGTAGTGTTGTATATTTGTTTTATCGATAACCTATATGTATAGTCGATAAAAAATATTTTAATAAATACAACATTTTTAGTTTTATCGATACAAAAAGCGTAAGCTCATCCCTAAAAGGACAATATCCAATAGAAATAAGGTGCCACTGTAGTCAAACTCGACCGAAACTAATGTGGGCCACGATTGAATTCTATTAACTTGTTTTTTATCGATACTTTTTTTTTGCTTTTATTAGATAAATTGATTTCTTCCATTGATACACCGATACGGTAGCTATCGATTGAAACTTTACGTTGCATTTTTTTGAGCTGTCTCAATATTTATTGTGATTTAAATATGTTTTTTGTTTACATAAAGGACCGTTAGGTCTACTGTTCGGCGTCTATCATTATTGGATTAGAGATATACATATATACATATTTATGTTGTGTATTTATTTACTATAGTGTATAGACGGATATATTAATAGTTTCAAATGCCTATGGTAAGTATTTTTGATTGCTCCAAAAGTCGATGCCATAGATTCCCAATGCGGTCACTTTTTAATGATAGTAATACTTTATTTTGAGGAACTTTGGAATTGTTTTGGATAATTATATTTAAAATACTAAAAAGGAAGCCTATAACAGTTATTATTATTACATTACTATCTGCTTTGTTCCTGTCAGATAAATGTCGCGCTCAGAAGGTTTGTGGCGGTTTTATTGCATTTTGATCTCATAAACTAGACTACTTCATCAACTTTTCATCTTTATATTACATCTACCACCACTTTCAAGCGGAACACCCGTGAAGTGACCTAGTCGCGTTTCGGGATCAGCTTGGAAGTAGCCGGGATAACGAGAGGAGTATGCCCTGTTAATTTAGACAGAGCACATTCGTCTCCTCAAGCCGGCATAGTCCGCAAACATCTGTCTGTGGTAACAGTTGTCTATGCTCATGGACCGCACTCTAGCTTAACATCAGGCGGAGTGTGGTCATATGCTGGGCAATCAATAATTTAAAAAAAAATTATTTTAAAATTGGAATATGCATATGATTTATTACAATGTTATGAATATAGTTACAATGAGAAAGCATGTAGTGAGATTATTTAGGGACTAAAATAACTAATAAAGACGGTACGAGATCATATATGAGGCTTTTGTGCTTGCTTCAATTTTGATCATCATTTGTTTTATGTTATCAAGATGAGCCGTCGACTGCCAGTTATATTGCTATTAGTATAATAAATTGCAACAAATGCGAATGTCAATAAGTGAATTTCTAAGTATTGTCGAAATAATTAAACGCAAAGTATTAGACATCGCGTGTTCGCGTGCGTTCGCAACAAAACTTAGGGTCGGACTCTATACACTTAAATTAGTGCAATTTCACTACTTGAAAAGCACTTGGCTTTAAAAAACACAGGAAATTATTAATTCCATATCAATGTTTTTGTTGTGAGCGCTTACGTTTGTAGAAAACTATCTATATTAGACTACTAAATATTCGTTTACGATTTCTACTAGGTATAACCTGAAAACAATAGCTTAAAAATATGATATAAAAAAAAACTATATATATAGGTACGTGTAAATAACAAGGAAGCAACACCAACTTTCTTCAACAAATTTAAAACGTGTCGACAAAAATACTGTTTAGTGCGTATTTGTTCTTATTAATTGGTCTCAGATGTCAAATGAAGACAATGTTGAATATTCAATTTGGAATCCAATAAGAAATTGAGCCATGCTTTCCGACGCCAATGTTACCAATGAAATGAAGCTGTTTTAAACTTGCAATAATTAATAAATAAACATTCACAAATAAAGAATTCGAAAGTCCATACGTTTTAATAACAGCACATTTTTCAATCAAATTTCAGGGCTTTCCACAAAGCGGTGTATGCAGTGAGAGCTAAAAAATGAACATTCTCATGTACGGACAAGCTCGGGAAATGCATTGCATTCTTTCAATAGGGTAAGTAAAAATATTTGGTATAAAAGTTTTCTGAATTTTTAATTTATTTATTATTGTATACATTCAAAAAATTTACTCACAACTAAATTGTTTTAAGTTCAATAAGAGTTACATCCACAATTACCTGAATAATTTTGCCAGAAGGCAGCGCCTCCGCTCATGATATCGACAGGGGGTGGTGGATAGTTCCACTGTGGTTTGTCGGGGGTGCGCGGCGGGTCGCGTTGGAAGGGCGGCGAGGCTGCAGGTGGCTCCGCGCTCGCTGGTTGACTCTCAGGCCCGTTCTCACGGTCATTACGCGGCTGCTCTTGTTGTGGAGGTGTTAGATTTTCTGTGAAATAAATTAATATTATGATTATTGTTAATGGTAATTTAGGTACTTCAAGACCGTTTATAATTAATTTTTCAATCTGAGTCCTATTAACCTGGTAGGATTTTTATTTTATTGATAGCCCATATGACCACACTTCGCCTGATGTCAAGCTAGAGTGCGGTCCATGAGCATAGACAACTGTTACCACAGACAGATGTCCGCGCGCAACAGTCGACTCCACTATGTGCCGGCTTGAGGAGACGAATGTGCTCTGTCCAAATTAACAGGGCACACTCCTCTCATTATCCCGGCTACTTCCAAGCTGATCCCGAAACGCGACTAGGTCACTTCACGGGTGTTCCGCTTGAAAGTGGTGGTACTTCCCCAGGACGGCATACTGGGCTAATGCCATCATCATCAGCCTACCACTCTCTAAAATCGTATTTTGTAAATTGTAATTTTACAGAAGAGCAATTTAAATTATTATTGTGCCTAGTTTATGTGTGGAGATTTTTGTAGCAGCATATATTATTGTAGACGAAAAAGCTGATTAGGCTGAACTGATTGATTGACAGTAGATGCAGTTTGAGTGTGCTTATTTGACAAATTGGTTACTCTATTAGTGTTGCCATCAATATCATTGTTATTTAAGGTTTTTATTCTATTGTATTGATTATCTCAGAAGCCTTTGAAAACATGTTAATTTTTTTCATGAGATGGAGAATTATATTACGAAGCTATTTAAAAAAATAACTACTATTGTTGAAATATTAGTTCAGATCATGTTAATAGAATCTGGCGATATGATGACCTAACTAATTAAAAATCTTAAAAAAACTTTGTTTTTCTTAATTTTGGCGAATGTACACGTGGCAATCTATAAGTTAGTACACAGTGAAACACGTGAGTACCACCTTACGTTTTATTAAATTGATTACATGTAAAGCGGCACCTATAATTAAATCTCCGTATGCTCTGTGCAACATTCGCAATATGCTTTAAAACTGATTACTTTTATTAAGTATAGTAAAATTATTAAGGAAATTAAAGTAGTCAGTTAATAGCATATCAAAGTAAACAGCGATTATTGCTAGAAATTGGACTCGAATGCGTGTTAGCCGTACACCGCTTACGCCCTCATTTCAAATGGCCTCTGCGAAACGATTTCCTGACACGGAGATTAGTACAAGCCTTCACCAGCATTTATACACCCTTCTTACATCACGCACTCGAAGCTAATCTTAAAATATAGAACGCCCTAACCACAATACGGAACTACGCAAATGTATACCTTAATTCGATCACATAATGTTTCAAATTGTCTGTGCAGTGCATTTGAGTATACGTCAAAATTATGAGGAAGGTTAGCTCATATGCGGACTGTTTGACAGACGTTAAGTTAACATGTCGGGGGCATGTATTGCTGGAAACCGACTTGATTCTTGATGTTCACTTTATGTTAGAACTTGTTGAATACTCAAGGGATGAGATTGACATGTAAGAGGTTTCAATAACTTTACATAAACTTTGATTTTATTGACAGTTTAATGAGTATTGTAACTGTAATGTTGGGATTATGGGTACAATTCTTGACATAAGTGAAAGCATTGTACAAAGATACAGTCATTGTATCTCAGTCAGTCGTCAGTCTTATTCTTAACCTATATAACCTATACTCTATATAAAACGTTGTCTTAAACTGAACTACATTTTAAAATAGAAACTAAATTCATAGTCTATTAATTGTTTGAGATTGTACATATATATTATATACAAGCATTTAGTTAGTTTAAATGACTTTATGCGGATTATTATCGTGTTTATTTTGATACAATTTGTCATCATATATTATAATAAACCGTATTAATTTTTACTTAATTATTATGTTTTATATGAAGCATATAGGTATAGCTAGATTTGTTAATTGTTTTTTAACAATAAATCGATCAGTAATATTTGTGTGTGAATAAAACAAAATACCTGTAACAATTCGCAGTATTTCCGAAGGAGCACCCGATTGTTTCAAAGCCTCTTCGACTTTTTGTCGCCTCTTCAACTCCATATCCAATTGATCTTGTATGTGCTGCCGTTGTTTTCTTTCTTTCTTTAACCTTTTCTGATACATTACTGTGAACAAATAGATTATTAAACTTTTAAATATGTATATATAATATGTAAGGTCCAAATTCGACTCTGGAACACAAAAAAATGGTTAAACTAATAATGAAAGTATTTTAAAAATTTTAAAAATATGTTACATAAATATTATATGTAAATAATAAACTATATAAAAGGTTAAAGGTTTGATTGGCGTTGGGTGTATATGCACGTGGGTTCTTCCATGATATTGAAGACCAAAGTGCAAATTGAAAATTGTGAGCCACAAGCAACAAAACAACCGCAAGCAAAATAAACGGTTTAGGTGCAATTCACGTGGAGTGCATTCGCCAAGCGCCATACTTTTCATCCATACATATTCATGCGCACTTTCCAAACATACTCGTAAACCAACATCCATCCTTTTCTGACGTCTGTCATCGAATGCACGTCTCCTTTCAATCGAAAATTACCGCAAAACGTAAAAACTTATGTATACAAGAGCAAAACGTCTTAAGTCCGAAACCGCACCGTCCGTTACAACCTTTCGTATTTACCGCGAGCCATCAATAATCGACAGATCGTCCACGCATCGTCGTATCAGCACGATTACGTTTCTCTCTTTCGCGGTCACTCGTCTTCGGCGGCTATCTCTGTCCGTCTTCGACTATATTGACGAATGATTGAGTCGATGCACGTGTGGATAGTCGCTCGGGGCCCTTCCTCCACGGGAGGGGACTTCGAGATCTGTATCGAGATCGGCTAACATCGGATAACTCGTTCGTTTTATGAGAACGATATGAATAATAAAATTATAAAAAAGCAACTTATTACCTTTGCCGAGGCGAGCGCGGACTGAATTAAAGATATCTGACGATCGATTGGTAACTTTAGATTAGCGATTTAATATTAATAGAATTTCTTTGATAGAAATTTAAAATATTGTATTAGTATTCTGATCTTATACCTAAACGAATATTTGAAATTATTTTATTTCGCTTATATCGCTTTCGGAATGCAATCGTAAGCCAAATAAATCATTTTAAATCAGTTTGTTTCGACTATCATAGTTTAATTATAAATAGTTGTGATTTATAGCAGCGCATCATTTGTCATTGGCAAACATCATTTGACCTTCTGACGTGTAGGTGTGGGACAGAACATGGGATAGTTAATGGTTTTACCATTTCAAACTGAAAATTAACTGAAGAACTAATATTAGAGAAATTATTTCAGATAATGACATAACTTATTAACAAATCCCTACTAATATTATAAATGTGAATGTGAGTTTGTTTGTTAAGTTTTCACGCAACAACTACTTAACCGATCGTCATGAAACTTTGTACACATATTTTTGGAGGTACTAGAAGTAACATAGGATGCTTTTTATTTTAAAAAAATATATATATTTTACTATAGTTTCCAGCTGTTTGGAATCATATTGATTCATTTCTATTGAAATGATCTCTGACATTTATTTAATGACTTAAATGAGAGCGAAGCCGCGGGTAAAAGCTAGTAATTAATAAATTTAACTAGACAACAACATAATTAATATAATATCTAACCTAAAACAAATGCCTACAAAAACAAATACCATAATATATGTATGAATAAGTATTTATAAATAGATTTCGCATACAATGTACGCAGTACCTACATATACTAGAGTTATAATTTGACATTTAAAAACATAGCAGATAATTTTGCGGTTTTAACAGAGGCGTGAAAGGTCGTTTTTCAGTTAATTTCGCATCAATAGAAAAGGTTCTAAGCAAAAGACTCTGCCGGGTGGAAAATACAACGGCCGAATAACTTTGACCACTGATTCGGCCGTACCTTACAGCTGTGAAAAACAACGTGTATAATAATAGCTAATTATATACCTTAGACAAATATCATCAAAGAACTTTTTTGAGGTGCCTTTCAGCTGGTACTTAGAGGTATAAGCAGAGAAGGTATGATATTATAAACGACATAGTAAAGGTGATCTTCTGAAAGCAGGTGTGCAGAGTATGGTCACGTATCAGGGGGGCTACTCAGGCGCACTTCGGACGAAAATACGGACGTTTCCTACTCAGGAACATTTACGTAATCATTTACGAAATTTACACGACGCGTAGGGAACTCAGTGCTTATTTTACGGACATTTGACAGGACTTTTTACGGGCTCATGTGTCAAAATTCACATAAACTATAGAAGTGACGGCCGTATCACGAAACTTCGGATATGCCTGAGTAGCCCCCCAGACTACTACAGATAAAAAAATTCGATCTCAATCACAATCTGCCTACACCTGTTCTTTGAATTTTAAAACATTCATAGTATATTTTTAACTACAATCCGAAAAGCAAACAAAACACTATCTTATCAGTGACAGTAACTAATGCCTTTGTGCAATGAAGTGAAATTGGAACAAAATAACAAATTAAACAAACATACTTTTATATTGTGCCTATATATTAACGCTTTTATGTTCAATAGTAGGGTAAGCAGACGAATCTAACCTTAACCTATTTCTCATTCATATATTCTTTAATAAATATTGTCTGGTGACGATGTAATTTTATTTTATTTTTAAATGGATAAATTTAAATATATAAATAATGTCCTAATCTCAAACTGGGATAGCATATACTATGGACAATGGGATTAAGATAACACAAACTTTTAACATCCAAAAACTAAAGAAAAAAATGTTTCGATCAGGTTTTCTTATAAAAGTCGTTACTAACAAAAACAATTGAAAAATAATTAAATAGTTTAAAAAACTAGAAAAACAAGCGCGTTAGCTTTATCTCTTTTACTCCACTACACAGGATCTATAAAAGAATTTATAAATCCTGGCGGTCCTAATAAGGATAATGGGAAACTGTTATTAAATTATTGCATTGTCATCGATCCTTAATACGTATGCAAAGTTTCGAATTAATCAGACTTCTGGAAATTGGTGAAAATTATGCTCAAAGATTCCGTTACATACATACATACAACCCAAGCTAATAAAAGCGTGTTAATAAATTTTATGTTCTAAATTTAAAATCTCAATTCTCATAGAAACGTAGTAAAAGTACAAGCATTTAGGCTGAATACAATTTTGTCCGAGTCGCTATTGTTGCTCAATGTCAATATTTGTCGGCGGCTTTAATTTTGGTTGTCGGCATCACTTTGTATATCAAAAATCCTTCCTATTGCTTCCTATTAATCCACGATGAATCGTAATAATACCTTCAATTCATTTGTTCATAGAAAAAAGGGCTTTGTGTCTTAATTCCCTTTGACTATCAAAGTAGATGATGAGTTTAATTTGAATCTCAAATTTGTTTTGTTAATTGATTCTTTTTTTAAATTATTTTGAATTGTTATAACGAACTAAAGTCGCGGTATAAGGGGATATAACATTAAAAAAATATCCAATAACATTTTTATATTAAACGGGGAACGATATCAAAAATTGTTTTGGCAACTTTCAAAGGAAAAAACACAATATAACCTCAATAAGTTATACCGTACAGTCGCATCATCCGAATAATCGTCGGAACACATGAAGCGTAACAAAACGTTGACCGTGAGCCATACAAGCAAAAACGAAACGCCCAAAATATTGAAGGAATCCGCTCAAAGGGGAAAAAATGCAATAAAATTTTGATACAAAAAATGAAGAGTACAACATGCTTGTTCGACATCTAACATTCACTTCGAATTTCCTATGCAAATTATATTTGCGGACCGCGATCTTTGCTAAGCTCAATTTCTTTGCAGTTTAGCTGTATTCTTTACATTTTCTCATCCGATTTCGCTTCCCCTTGTGGCGTTTTTAAAAGTCCTCCCCGCACAATAGAACGCGTTTCCGGAGGCCGTTTTCGGGCATACTTTCTTTCTTGTTATTATAATACTGGGAGTTTTTTAATACTTCCTAGTCATAAATGGCTGATACGAGTCCCCCTCGGGTATGTTCCTGAAATAACATGTAAATGAACGAACGGAAAAATACAAACAATTTTAAATTCGATGCGCTCTAACCGATGCAGATGTAGACCATGTTTTTAAATATTCAAATTTTGCTGAAACAATCTTAAACAAAACTTAAGTTACTCATTATAATGTTATTCTATAAATGATTAGCCCAATGGAAGTGAGATCGTAAAGTAACTTAATAGTGTTCTGGGATTAGTTTGAAAGTAATGTGAGTAAAACTAGAGGAATTTGCTATCAATTTGGGCGGCATACATTCGTTTCCTTTTGCGATTTGTCTGGTCTTATGCTGAACTGCTATAATAAAATACATGTTTGCCCCTATCTTGCTTCGGGGCGATGTTATTTTTATCGAAGTGTAGGTCAATAATTTTGCATATTTAAAACGTTTTATGTTAATATTTTTAAAAAATATATTTAATGTATTTTTACATCCGCTCAAAGGTGTATCGATTGACCAATCACACAATTTCAAAAATGGAACACCTATTGATGCTATATAAAATAAAAACAACTAAAAAACGAAAATTAAGATACAAATCTCTATTGCAGAAAACCGAACTTACTAATGTGCCTCCCCCTATCCCGGCTCCCAATATGGCGTAAATAAGTTTCGAGTTTTATGAGTAAGGAGCACCCTCCGCGGAATCTATACGATTTAGATAACACTCTTTATAGTTCTTTATTGAAAATAAATTGCCTAGAATAGAATCAGAGATCGAAGGAATCGAATGTTTGAATGGCTTTTCGATAGGTGAGATGATGTAGCCGCCGCCTGATCCTCTTATCTTCAATGGCGTATGCTGTGAGTTATTCAAATAGCGAAATCTATATTTTAGTTTTATTATAGAGGGGTCTAACTCAACATTCATTTTTGACAATCCATTTGTTTATTGCATGTAACATGTCACATAGTCATTTTTAGCAGAAAAAAAAAACTTGAAATAACTCACAATAACGTTATTGATAAAACTCAATTAAAGCTTTGACCCTAAAATAATATCAATTAAAATTATATATTTTCATTCAATTCCAGGTCATATATTTTTTGATAAAGAAACATAAAATATCAATAGTCCCGTTGACACACTATCAGAAAAGGTCGATCAAGAAGCATAACTCAAGGTCCCTGTTGAGACCGGGAAAAACAATAATCTGCCCAATTTTGGGGTAAATTCTTATCTCGCTGGACACCCGCCTCATAAATATAAAGCTTGCTGAAATAAAACTTGTGGAAATAGATAAAAACTCTACATTGTTGTTGCTATGATGTATTTACGTATTTGTCTATTGCTTAAACGAAATTCCTATTACAGAAATATTCAGGAATATATTGTATTTTATGCATTGAGTTAAAAATAACAGAAAAGACATCAGGAGTCCAGTGGACTAATGCAGTTTAATCGGTTACTAATTCTCTTCGTAATAGGACGATGTTCTGTTTTTAAATAAGTTTATTTTTGTTTTCATTTGTGCTCATTATTTATGCATATATTTTTTTAAATATCGATTCTCTAGTATATTTAATGCAATGATTTAATAGAAACTAAATACGAGTATATCTCTTTCCTCTATTTTCCTTTATTTGTACTGAACGGAATTGAAAAGAACAGTCTATAAAATGTAAGAGCACTGTTTATTGTATTGGGTAGCTTCACAAAAAGTAAACGTTGTCGTAAGTTCCTAATCACAATAAAAATAAAAATATCGAGTGTGACAATCAAAAATTTTATACACATACAAAAAATTCCATACGCGAAACAGCACAGCCTATAAAAATGAAATCATAAAGAAAATCGCACACACTTTTGTCAATGATAGCTGCGAGGGTTCTAAATGTTATGGACTTACTAAAATATAGAATTTTAGCCGCTTTTTTTGTATTATTTTTGATGACCAGTATAATATTATAAATACAATTTTAATTTACGTCAGCCGATATATTATACACGTGTCACGCGTGATGTGCACTAACATTGGTATTTGTATATTATCAACTGTGTAATGCGTAAGCCATATGTGTATGACCTAAGCTACAAGCTTTTTAGGTTGATACAAACCGTAATAAAGAATCTGTAATTTCATTCATTTACAAGTATAAACCAAATGAATAAATATTTAACATTATAAGTTAAATAACGAGAGGAGTGTGCCCTCTTAATTTGGACAGAGCACATTCGTCTCCTCAAGCCGGCATAGTGGAGTCGACTGTTGCACGCAGTCATATGTCTGTGGTAACAGTTGTCTATGCTCATGGACCGCAGTCTAGCTTAACATCAGGTGGAGTGTGGTCATATGCTGGGCTATCAATAAAAAAAAGTAAAAAAAGTAGTGTTTTTTTAAATACTTTTAGTTTCAGTAAATGTTTGGTTTAGGTTTTTTTTGTATATAAAAGCATGTCACTGAAGAAATGAAAAAGGTCCGTGTCATAAATTCCAAGTGTCATATTTAACGATGATTGAGTTGTGTCAGAATTGTCTCACACGTCATTTGACAGGTGCCGATTCTTTTTTATTGGAAATAAAAATTTATTATCATTTTCTGTATCCTACTGTCGAATTTTGTAGGTCTAACTTTATGTTCCTATATTTTAAGCAATCCGTAAATATTTAGAATAAAAACGTGTTCCTTATTTTTATTTATTAGAGTTCCATTTTTAAAATTTAAAAATGAAAACGTAACACAATATTTAATAAAAACAAAAGAATTGATTAATACTTAATTCGAAGTAATCGAGACGTTTTTAATATCAATAGTTATTTTGTAGTATTCGTTTGTGCGTTCAGGTGTGCTTCCTCTGGACTTGTGTGGTCGAAATATAACACCATAACTTATTAAGCCTGAGTTAATTTATACCTACTTTGTATGCAGATCACGGATCATTCATTCGGATACATTGTTTATTTAATATTGACTTACAATTCCTTAGTTATTTAAAATAAATTTTGCGAACATAATTTTTACACGATATTCGATTTTAATTAAACCTTTAATGATATCGTAATTATTGTATCTATTCGCTTTTCCCCAAAATGATTAAAATCTTTATTACCATTTCATTACAAACACTTTTATGGGAAAAAATAAACGAGGATTGATGTGATAGCTCGTAACTTAATTTATGATCAACGCCATTCCTTCATTGATGATGAAATTAATTATTAATAATATAATAACATAAGTAATACGAAAATATTCGAACGAAGGAATATCATTTTGAGTTTAAAAAGTAGACACAGTCAATATTTACGACGGGTGATTGCGCCTCCTTGCCTCCCCGGTGAATTAAAACCGTGGAACAACATATACTAATCCAAATTCGTTATTAATGAAGCAAAACATACTTCAGACAACAAAGAACAAGTTATCTATTCTATTTTATTATTACTCAAAATGAAATCCTTAATTATTATGAGAGTAGCGGCGTAATGTACGTCAGTGAGCGTGTTTACATGCTGCCGGTACATACTCGTTTATCATAAACGGTATTTCGAAACAGAATGGCGATGAAAATTAAAGTTATATTGCACTCCACATAGACGGAAGCTCAACTACAAAGCACACAAGCGCGCTGAAAATGCACACCTGAAGTCTAGAGCCTCGCTTTTGCATTAACGAATGCGGAAACAGCTCCGCACACAGGGCGAGGTCTCTCTCGCTCGGCCCTCCCTCTGGCAAACACCCGTGCGTTCATTACGTCCGTACCCAGTCCTAACAATTCAAGTTTACTTTCCGCCTCACACAATCTCGGCTACCAGACGGTCGCCTATACATCGCACACTAGAATAATAAGCGGCGAGAATTAACCCTGTGGTCCTTGAAAAGAGGAAACTAAGTGAAGCTATCTGCGCTTGAATAGGTATTACAAACCTCGCCACTCGGAGAGGAAATGAAAAAACTTGTCGAATAATACCAACGTGGAAACCGAGGGTAAATGTCAACTGCGGAATAAAAACAGTCAACAGATAAATGCGCACGATAAACACACGTGGAACTGAAAAGCGGTGAAGAGAAAGCATTTCAATGTTATACTTTCTAAAGTACGACGAGTGTTTTCTTTCGAAATGTACTTGACAGTATAACCGGTGACACTCGAGAAAAATTACTAAGCTTCATGGTTTCTATTTACATAGTACGGAAGGGTAACACAAACATAGATACGAGTATATACAGAACATTTAAGTGTAAGATCTGAACTCAGGTAGAGGCTCAATAAATAAAATAATTCTCACAAAATTTGTTGTCGCTTATAAAATATTCAATCAGGCATAAGTACACATTTGCTAAGGCCAACAACGACCACGCGGCACCCCCATTATAGGCGCCTAAGGGCCATTTAATCGGTCAGCGGATGTAAATTTGGTGGCCCTAAAACAAATATCCCAAAACTAATAAGGAAACGAAATATGTAAATCGTCTACCATATTGTTTCACAAGTGAAATCTTCCTTTAATCTTATAACAAATCTGTGTCCAAATGGCCGGCTGGGGGATGAATTTGAATATCGCGGAAGGGTTGCGCAGTTAGGGTCAGAGTCAGGTCGCTCGGAAATATATGCAAGACACGCACGGGCTAGATAGTAGCGGTAATGTTGTCCTATGCACATATTGCATCAAATTAGTAGGCGACTTGTAAACAACAAGCAGGAAAGTAATGCCGCTAAGACGGCACTAGTTTGCATGGATATGAGCCCGGCAATAAGGGGCTCGGCAGCTGCTAGCTACGCTCATTAAGATGTTTTATGGGCGGCCCGCCGGACGCTGTTGCCAATTTAAGATATTTCTATGCGGGACGACGCCGCGTTAGTTTGGCTTCCGATTTAGGGGGTTTAAGCGCCATCCTGAGGTATTAGTGTAATTATTGCGGTACCCATTATGTGGTTACGATTGTGTTCGAGATTTCCCTTGCTATCAATTAGTGACAGTTTAAACTGGGATTACAATAGTGAAACTTATTCAATGGGTTTATATATCGATTTAGTGAAGTCACTAATCAAAAGATGGAGCCGTTGTAACTGTGTTATCGACGAGCAATAGTTCCTCACGTAGCAAGTAAATCAAAGGGTGTTGAAACTTTACACCCACTTAGAGCCGGACACTGTAATAAAGCGTTCGAACTTTGCAACATCAAATGGTGCGCCCCTCCCTCATTTTGAGCGGGAGAAAATTAAAAGTTCACAGATGCTGCACGTGGACACTGGATGATTGATAGAGTGACCGTTTTAAAGTAAATGATGCAAGAAAAGATAAATCTATGCTTAATAATGGTGGGCTCATATTAGCTGCTTACGTTAGAGAACTCAAGGTGACTTTAAATATTGTTTTTAAAGAAAGTTCTGTGTAAATTGGAATATTAATTGAAGTAATGAAATTGCCCAAAATGTTAATCAAGTAAGGTATTCATTATCTGTGATGCCTTAGCAACAATTTAACCTTCATAAGACGAGTTCAGCAAGTCGCTGATGAGGTAGCGTTAGTTTGTAAGGTCCTCATAGAAGGAAGTCCTACAAAGTAATGCTCACTTAACAAAGATCGAAGTGCCGACCACAACTTAGCTTTGCAAGTCAAAGCGCACAATTTTCAGAGCCCCAGTCGAAGTTGAACGAGGCGCATACTGAAAGCGCCCTTGTGGTAACTGATCAAGTTTCCACTCACCGATGTTAAGTTTTAATAAGTTTTCTTTAGTTTTGAAAGGGGCCGAAGAAACGAGAAGAGGCTTTGGTTTTATAGGAATTTCTTTGCTAAATATGTATACGAATGATTGCTAAGAACACAAAATTACATATCAGACAGTAAAACACTGAAACTATTCCCGACTGCTAAAGTTAATTTGACACCGGCCACTGGTCAACCTAACGGACGAGACGGATTTTGGAATAGCAATTACATATAGAACTTCTACAACTCGAGACGCTTTGAAATCTTATACTACGACTAAATTTAACTCCTTGCTCTCCCTGATTTTGTTTATCCAATTACACGTTTGAATAAATTAGCATTTCGTATAAATTATCTATGAGAAAATAATGTCTACAACAAATATATACCTAAATTCTAAAATGTCTTAGAGTATTAAATTCATATGAATGTTCATTCGTGAACTATTTCATATATTACAAGAATCTTGTAACCCCATATTAGCAGGGTCATAGATGTCTGCAAACTGCAAAGGGCCTTAATCAAGACGAATTAATTGCTACTATGAGGTGATTTGGTCAAATATATTCTCTGATTAACTTCTCGGGTTAAGGGTTAGAGCCGTTTGCATTCTACATCTTAGATTAACTATTTCTTCGAAACAATTGAATCTTTTTGAAAGTAATTTATGTATGTATTTGTATAAAATTTTAGTGAATTCGGTGGTAGTGATTATTTTATCTTACGATATAATTTTGAATTGAACTTGAAATTTATAATGATAGTCTTTAAATTCCCGCTAAATTCATTAATATAATTACTGTCTTTTAGATATCTTAGCTACTTTATAACAATAAGGATAAGATATAAAAAAAGGATGAACCAAAAAGTTTCATCACATCTATGGCCCTAACAAAACAGTAAACAATGCAATCGAAAAACAATAACCGAAAATTTGAAAAGTTGATTGAGTTTTAGCCCGTACCTTTTATAGCTTTCAAAAGACATTTCACGAGCTGTCAACACCAAATTACGTTGGCTGGCCAGTCGCTCTGAAAAATCACTCCCAATCGAGTGTCGCCAAAATAAAAGGTTAATTCATCATAGGGTGCGAATTGTTGCTTTGTGACCTTCCCTTTCCGATCAGAGGGTGTGACTGGGTTAGTACTTGTCGTTCTATTATATAATTTTGACACTATAAGTTTCAATATACTTCAGGCATTAGACAATAATATATAAAAAAACAGTCTTCAAATTTTGAACTAAGAAGTTATAGATGTCTGAGGCTATTTGCAGATACATTTTTAAAATTTTGTCATAACTATGATAGCTGTAAAACATTCGAAACGTGGTATAGAAATAATCAAAATAAGGGTGTTAGATTTTAAATTAGTTACGAATATCAGGTTCCTACGTTTCGTGTCATATAGTTTTTGGTTGAGATGAGAACAACCCTTATATTGGGGTGAGTACAGTCCATTTGTAACAGGCCTCTAACAGGTGCAGACGGGTTATTGAATTAAACGGTCCATTTTATTGTTCCAGAATTGGATTGGATCACAAATTCTAAATGATGGTCCTGTTTTGATATATGAAATAGTGTTTTTGGCTTTTGATTGATGTAGTTACCCACTATGTAATTTTGTTGTTTTCTTCTTCTTACTATATAGTTTGGGGAGGATAAAGCATCTCTTTTAATCCTTTAATAATTTTCGCGACAAATTGTTGTTAAAGGTGCTGAACGATTCAACAATATTCGTATGTACATAATGAATATATGTTATTATAATAATAAAGTCGATGTTGCACTATATTGGACAATTTAATAATGAAATGGACGTGCTTGTGTAAATATATTTTTTCATAAAAGTCAATTAATTGAATACAACGATGTCCAAAAGTCTGATGTTACAGACGATTGGAATTTTTCAATAAATTTTTAAATCGCGTCCGCATCATAAATTGCATGCAATCAAATTTGTGTACACAGTAAACAATTTTCAATCAATTGCCAGAGACATTTTGACAGTATCTAAATTGTTATCGTGGAAACATTTTTAGCTGTGGCTTCAAGGGGTTGAAATGGACATTCGAAATTTGGGATGGGTTCACGAATCAATTTAGTCGCACGTCATTTGATTATGTTCACTCATGTAGTAGATCCAAAAGGGAAGCAAAATAATTCATTTTTGTACCAATATGGTGGAGCATTTCCCTCGGGGGCATTTGGTAGATGGACTTTGGCCATTTGACTTTTTTTATATAGACATCGCTACCTACATATCTATTGTTTGATTGATTCTTTTAATGAATAGTAAAATACCTATATTTTATGTGCCAAAATCGTAGCTCATAGTAAGTAGTAAGGACCACCAAGGAAGTGATTTCATTCAAGAATATAATTTCATTGATTCATAAACAGACAGACATAACAATAAAATTCATTCAGATGATAAACATAAAGCAGACGGACGGATTTATAAGCGAAATGGAAACACATTGTGGAGAAGAAAGCATTAAATGGTTATACATAGATATCCATAATAATCCATAATAATGAAGACTTCCATTGCTTTGTTAATACAGCCCTCACTTTTATTATATATTCTTGCATATTACACTGCTGTCCTAGGGCTAGTGTTGAAGGAGTGATAAAGTGACCTCCTCTCTCCCCCCTTCTTAGCTCAACTTTCCTCCAATCTTAGTAACCGTGAAGAAACACTTAAGTTTAGAAAAATCCTGTGTACTTACTCAAACATAGTACTATTTTTACCTATATACTAGGTAGGGTATTTGTAATGGATTTCTCTAGGTAAATAACATTGTATACTAGTAGATCAGCAGAAGAATAAACAAAAGAAGTGTCAGATGTAGGCGACGGCAATTGTTCTTTAAAAGCAAAAGTTGTAGGTTCCGTCGTTGTTTCCTAAATCAAGTTTCTTAATTAATATATTTTAATCAAAACAAGCAATGTAAAGCATATATGTTGAGATTTGCGGTCGCTACTGAATCCTATAATAGATCTATTCATCTTTCACGGCTCGTCGGGTGTTCTGATATAAACAGTTGCA
This sequence comes from Tineola bisselliella, assembly GCA_028551675.1. Classification (NCBI taxonomy): domain Eukaryota; kingdom Metazoa; phylum Arthropoda; class Insecta; order Lepidoptera; family Tineidae; genus Tineola; species Tineola bisselliella. Next base: position 375,818 of record JAPWLS010001267.1, on the reverse strand, counting down.
AGTTTATGCGTTTCATTCGGTTAATTTAATTTTTATTACTTTCCTTTGTTTGTTTGGTTATTGGTATTTCAATTGTACTTACTTAAATTCACGTGTATTTAAAACAATAGGTACTAGATTTTTTTAAATCTCATACTTTTTGATCTCATTACATCTGATATTAATTAAATTAAGGCATATTCACATAGTTCTATTACCTCTGCTACTTTTACAACTCATGCAACCATCATTAGTCTGTATACCAATCTTTAAATATACATATATATCTATATATATATTACATGTATATACATATTCATGATATTCCTGACATCACACTTATATCGTATGTATGACTTTGTATGTCTGTTTATGTATATGTATCTATGTAAATTATGTTACTGTTGTTATGTTTTTTATATATGTTATAGTAATCTTATTTATGTATCCCTCCCTTCACATTCTTTCTTAATAAATATTTAAAAGTTGGCTGGTAGAAAATGCTACCTAGCATTAAGCCAGCCTGGTACTGATGTACTAAGTTTTAAATAAAATAAATAAATATATATAGCAATACATATATTCAATTCATCTTAAACGTGTGTGGCAATCTATAAAGTTAATGATCGTCCGATGAACGTAAACAATTTATTGATGCACAATCGATTTTGTCGTTTCAATCGAGAACTCGATCTGAATATGCTCGTTGATTCATTTTAACTGATACTACCCAGGCTTAAGGCTGTTGTACACTGAATTTTTCAAAACATATTTTAAGATAAATTATATTATAAAAGAAAACGTAGCAGAATATCCAGCTGAGCCAATTCGTCAAGTTAAAAAGGTCTTAAAGAACTTTTTCTGTAACGGCGTAAAGATATGTAATAACTTGTCAGATGATATTAAAGTATTGAATGATTTAGAATTTAAAACACGTATAAAACAAATATTAGTTAAGAAAGCATTTTACATTCAGTGGGCTTATCACGAATTTAGTCTGGCTTTCGAATCACAAGTAAAACGGATCCGTTAGCAATCGGAATCATGAATTTTTACTAACGACTAACGAGCACCAGCAATCTATCAAATGAACGAAAGATCGAGACGTTCGAAAATTAACAAAAAGTATCTAAAATATTGCAGTTCCAAATCCGCACGCGGTGGCGCTGCTCAAATTTCCATACAAATAGCTTGTTTCGCAAATTCGTAATAAGCCCACTGAATGAAGCTGCAAATGACAGTCTATGAAAACTGATGATATCTAGTAGTCAATATCATTATAATATTTATTATTGATGCGAACAAAGTGCTATTACCGTATATTATTGTATAGTTAAGTACAATTGTATTTTGACAACTCCAAGCGTTCCAATAGGAATCTTTGTATGATGTTAGAGAATAGAAAATAATTGTTTTTTTTTAGTATTATTTGCATTTTATTTTTATGTGTATTCTTAAACGTTGGTGTTTTTCTGATCTATATTTGAATAATACTAGGTTTTCCTTTTAAAACGACTTAAAACAATTGAAACCTGCCTTCCTAACATACACTTACGTTCACTTTGAATTAATTAAAAGTATATATTAAGTCTTAAATTATGTCAAAAAGATAACTGCTTTTTTCCTATCTCATAGTGGTATAAAATCTAGCGAGTAAAGTGTGAACGCACCTTTATATGTTGAATCGAGAATTGCTTCCGATGTCTCGATTTATAATTGTCTCGTAAGCCGATATTCGTTTAGCAATAAGCAATTATTCTTGTTAATTAGTATGTTTAAAATTACGACATACGTTTGCGGATTTTAGAGTCGGTAATGTATTTATTTATTTATTATTATTATTATTTACTACGAATGTGTGTCTAGAATTATATTTTTTCAAATTTATTTCTTTAATTTAATAATTTTTTTTCTGGAAAATAACATTATAATTACCTACATTTATAACAACAACGAGTATATTTAGGAGCTATAATTTATGGTTATATATTATATATATTTAACTATCACTATTGTAGTATTTTATGTGGTTACCTTTATTTTTTTAACCACAACTGCGATTATTATAAAACTCGACAAGCAAACGTCGACGTCGCGTCGGTAATAAACCCAAAATAAATATAATTAGAAAACATTCGAAATTCAAATCGATATTGTTCTAAAGCGAAAACTTAATTGAAAGTGCTACAATGTAAGATCAATAAATGAAACCCCTTAGACGCGGTCTACCGATTACAACTTTAATTATTATTAAATTTCCAACATCCGGATGGGGGACCGAAACTTCGTACAACTTACAGATCCATCTTACTCCAAATGTCTCGAGAATAAGACCTTTTTAAAGCAATTTGGTATTTACTGCTGCGTCTATTAAAGTCCAGTTTTGTTTCCATTAATATCACTACAAATTTTGTATTTGAAGTTATGTTTATTTGGTATTACAATATACAATGTTAAAAACTCCCAAAAACAATCTATAATATTTTTGTCCATAATACTGCAACATTTATAAAATTAAAAAAAAACTGTAATTTATATTTGGAACGTAAGTTTGAAATTGAAATTCAATTGTTTTTCGTTTTAAATTCATATTAAACAAATGAATTCAATGTAATATAATACTAAAATCATAATGCAAGAATATCCTTTACCCCTTAAACCATAAAACGGGTAATGTTAAACAAACAGAAGCCGATTTGGATTTCACAAACTCCGCTAAGTCACTGCGGAGCTGTTTTTGTTTGTTTCTTTAATTAAAACTCGACTTAAACACTTTCTTGATAATTATCCGGCGAAGAGAATTCGGATTTTGGTTTCCTAATTATTCAAGTTCCGCTAAAAGACCCCCCATTTGGCTTGACTTTAATTTGCAACTGTGCCTTTTAAAGTTTTTTAAAGAAATAAAAATATAAAAAATATAATTAATAAATTATTTAACATTATATTATAAAAACAAATGAAGGTATATTGGTGATGTTTGAGGTTTTACATAATATATAAAACTAATACATAAATTACAACATTTATTGTGATTATTAAAATCTGATGTTTAACACACATTATGTATTTTATATATATTAGAAACCCATTTACGAATAACTTCAGACATAATTAATTTTAGTTTATCTAAACTAAATAATTAATTTTAAAATTTCAATTATCATCATTTTGTAAAGACAAGTACTTTCAAAATGCCATTCCCAATAAGGTTCTTGTTAGGCTGTACGTTAAAGGGCTTCCCTGTCCATCTGTCCGTCCTCAGGCAACTGGTCTCTGTGTCTACAAGAGTTTCTACTTAGCGGTTCAATGTTACAGACAAAACGTATGCAATCAAGTTCATTTGTCACGGGGCCCTTGCCTTTTGAGCATCGAATTGCTAGCTTTTAAGATAAGCCACTTTGAAGTGCTTTCGCTAATTTGTTATTAGGGATGTGGTAGCACCACTCTGGCTCTTCCCGGCTAAGAGAATGTAAATAACAAAGTTAAGGCAATCGATTATGTTACAGAAAAAAATGAATAGCCAGTTAAGCTCGTGTAGCAAGAATATGTTAACATCAATAAAAAGCACTAGGAATTTGCAATGTTAGACAGACGGCCAATTTAACTAGCCATCAACATTTGCAAAGATACGAGTAATAAGTGAACGAAAACTCGACGAAGCCACGCTTCAGACGGCAAGAGTAACCAACCTTATAATTACAACTAGTGTAATTATAAGCCATGTAGCGTAAGAGAACATATCCGAAGTACACAGGAACGATGCTAATCAAGACCCTATTGAGATTCATTATACAAGAACGCACGTAATAAATATAAGCGCTAATAAAATCTTATACGGCAGCGAGTAATAATAAAATATTACATGCTAGGAGATTTCGTCTAATTAATTTTGTACGTATGCTTTGGGGTGCAATGTCTTGGGAGCATGTCGGAGTAAGGGTATCGGGAAGACGTGAACCTCCGTAACTCAATACGAGCGGCTAAATTAGAATTTATGATTGTGTGTGGAATTATATGGGAATATCGAACTTTGTTTCAGGGTTTCTGAATTCGTGTTCTACCTTTAAGGTTGGGAAGCCGCTATCTTGTACACGGTTTCTTGTTATGTTTAATTAAATCGATTCACCTATGAACCGTTAATATATACATACATACATACATATACTCAAATAATTCTTTAGAATCTGTTTAGAACAGTAAATGAATGTTTTAAATTCGCTATTATTCGCCAAACCGTGATAAAACCATTGTAAATATAAACAGATTGTCAACAAAGCCTTACTCGCGGAATTGTTACGGTAGTCAAACGGGTATCCTTCAGAACGCCTTAGTTACAAGTCATTGCACATGCCATGTGCGGGGCGGACCCGTGCTCAGTAATACGATATCCTGTACACTTTACCTTATTTTAGCCTTTGCTATCTGTCATTCTGCGTCGTGGTCTAACTTCTAATTCACTTTAATTAACTACATTTCAATGCGTTTATAATGTTGGTACTAATAATTTCCTTGAATCATAAACGAAATGTTTGGGAAACAAAAATAGGATAAAAGTAAAAATGCTAAAACATTAAACATAAACAAGGGTTTGTAAACATTAAAATTTGAGCAGTGAATATGAAATTGTTCATCGAAGCGACAAAACTACCGGACCGAACAAGCTCGACGTGTCAAACGCTTAGCTTCAATTGGTGGGACCTACTGTCATTGGTCCGACGACGGCATGGCACGCAACCACCAACGAAGCCGACTAAATGAGTCAACAGCAGCTGTTGCTCGAGCGAAAATAATATGCTACCATGGTGTGAAACAAACTATATGAATGCTGTACCTATATAGCATGGCACAAACTACGGTTTCATTAAACTTCCTTGTAATGTGACCAAAAACATCAATAGTATAAAAACACTGAAATGCTAAAAAATCATTAGAAACATATACAATATAAATGCACGATCGTATAAGGGGTGAAAGCTCATAGGATTTCGGTTGGGTAGATCTAATCGCAGTTGTTAGTGACGCTCGGCCGACATCCATTCTTCGCTTCATTAGATTTCAACATTGAGTCTGAATCGATTGAGTCCTGTTGCTTATGACTTTTCTATTGATTTCTAGTTCATTTTCTATATATGTATATGCCATCCAGTTGGCATACATTTATCATACGTATTCTATAAGTGTGCTATTATTGATGTTTTTATAGATTCAGCACTCGTATAACGAATTAAGTGTCCGACATTTTCAGCATAGCGCAATATGTTGTCCGTCCTGGGGGAGGTCGGAGTTGACATCTGGGGTAGCTACGACCGCCAGGTGACGTGTTCGGCATTTCTTACCATTGGTAAATCTGTCACGTCCTCGCAAGGGATCTTCGGCGCTGTGATAAGAACTCCGCAAAGCATGTTCCAGAATTATATCGACATAACTTACCAAACGAGGAAATCGTTTCAACAAAAAAAAAATCAATACACGTTCGAATTAAATTCAAAAAACAAACTAGGTACAGAGAGAGGAAGTGTCAGAAATGAAAGAATAAAATAATTTTCGAAAGCGCAACAATTTAACATAAGCCACAAACATCGTTCGACTTCTAACTAAAAAATCGGCTCGAAGCAAAACCACTGGCCGAGGCAACGTTTAAGCGTAAATATTTACTCGGCGCCGGTCGTGAAAACTTTTGCCATAGCGCCGATAACTTCGTTCGACCTCAGAACTGCAAAAAATTACACAGCCACATTTCCGAAATGAGAGACTAACCAACAATTTTAATTTAAAACTGTATAAACGTTGCAAAACTCTGTAACACACTTGTATTGTAAAAAATGTATAACGCAGAAAATTCCCAAACGACCTCTGTCGCTCAGTTCGGAAATGGCGCTATACTTTTGAAAAAAAAAATGGAATAAAGAGATATTACAAGTTGGGCTGTAATCGAATTCCATACACGGCGCTCGGAGGTTACTCGTGGAATGTGTCCGGGCGAGCTCGCACGTCGCGTCGCGGTTAGGATTCGCCAGTTATCAGAAATATTTTTTGATCATTAGTTCCTACCATGAAACTTTGTAGAGGGTCGCCGTTGTTCCCATAGCAATTTCAAATAATATTTAAGTATTGATGATTATATAAAAATATAACCAATATAGTATTTTTCTAACACTACGTACATATTTACAATACGACAATAAGACAATCATCAACATTGAACTCTTTCAAGCTGAGCTTCAGTACTATCTTGACACGTAGAGTAATGAAGCATTTTGTATAAGTATATATTGATGGTAAATACCTATATGTCTATGTAATTTGTTATTATGTACTTTTTTATTATTATTATTAATTGCATTTGCGCCTCATTCACCGCATTCCTCTCCTAATGGTTAGTTGGTAGAGAATGCCAAATGACATTAAACTTGTTTTTGTAGTGCAATAAAGAATCATTATTATTATTATATTTTAAGTAACTAAAATATTGTATATGACTTACAATGGTGTTTATTTGCGTGGCAGTTATGAATCCATATGCCGATAAACAAACAGACAGCTATTGTAAATTGTAGGTGTATAATGTAGAGCTGCCTGTAAATTATGCATATACCAGCAGTGGTATGATATTTGAAGAAATCCAAACTGTTTTCATGAGCCGCGTTGCATTCAGCTCTAATCTCCCCAAATAGTAGATTAACATTATTATGAATGACAGCTGAAATGTGCTGATAACGAGTGTTTCGATATTGAATGCATTTGAAAGGGAGCCCTTGTGATAGTTTACAAACATAGGCTAGTACGTAAATCAATTCAGAACGCGAGGGTTTGCGGTACTAATAAAGAGATACTTAACTGACATGCGATTTTGTTCAAAAAATACACTTAATTTTTGTGGGTTAGTTTACGAAACCTTTGATAGGTAAATTGGTTTACTTCGAGTGGGTTGGCAAATAGGTTTTTTGTTACTAGGGTTTAATTTATATACATGGCTGTAAAACTGTTTGAGGTTATTTAAGATTCATTATAAGGTAGCTTATCTTTGAGACCACTGCAAAGCTTTATAAATATTGAAGTAAAATAATCATCCTAGTTTGTAAATATTGTTTATAATTTAATTTATTGTTATGTGCCAGCCCTAAATAGTATAGTTTAGCATGAATTCGGATTGTAATAGAATGTTTCCCGTCTAATGCAACTGGACAATGGGTTCGAATCACAATGCATTGCGTTATTGTGTTCCGACGTGTGGTTATGGACATTAATTTTGTTTATTAATGGTAACTTTTTAGCATATTATTATTGAAATTGACAGAGTCATCGATTGATTGAATTTGTTGCGGTTTCGTTTTGATGAAATTCGTATGTCGTTTGTTATCTACATTAATATTCGAAGTTTCTGTAATTTATTAGTGACTCGTAATTACGTCTGCGTAATTATGAAGATATAAAGTATTATGAAGTTTAATGATGTTTCATATTTCAGTCAACAGACAATGCCTATCACACTTCTGTAATAAAGTGGCATCTAACCACAATAATGACACCTAACCTCAAAAATTCAAATAGTTTTATACTGCATATATAAAAATGACAGACGAAAATAAAAATAAATATAGAAAAATTCCAAACAGCTGAAACTATAGTCAATTGAAAACTATAGTAAAAAAAAAAAATTTTTTTTTGAATAAAAAGTGTCCTATGTTACTTCTAGTACCTCCAAAAATATGTGTACAAAGTTTATGATGATCGGTTAAGTAGTTGTTGCGTAAAAACGTAACAAAGAAACTCACATTCACATTTATAATATTAGGAGGATAATATTTTCGAAGTCTCACCGCGTCAGTGACTGCAAACCTTTCGAAATGTTGCATTAAAATAATCAAATCAATTAAACCGCATAAGAATATAATACAATTTGCTTCTCAATATCACATAGATATTATTTGAGTAATTCTATGTTATAACATTCGAGGAACCCTTTACGAAGGGCTCCGAATTAGTAACATATAAGTACAACCTCTGTTATTTAATTAAAGAATCTTGCATACAATAGATGGAATGGAATCACTCCTTAAGATGTTTCCTAATGTACAGGGATGAACTTTATTTCGGTAATAATGTTATTATACAAGTTTCAAACTGACATTCAAAATTTCTTTGTTCGCTATTGGGAGTTCAAATGTTTTGTTATAATGTAGGTATGTGTAGACGATCATAAAAATAAAATTTACTCACTTTAATGAGCACAGAGTAATTGATTTAAATAAAAATTATTTAAATAAATAAATTCTTTATTGCATTTAACAATATTTCCTTAGAGTCGCGACCATGTTTAAAAAACAATTGAAGATTATATGCTACTATTTAAGTAACATAAGTAGTTATAATAATATATATATTTATATGAAATACGACCCTGGAAATGGGGAAATTCAATGGTGTGCAAATTCGACAATTATAACAGTAAAGGATATGGAATTCAAGTTATGTTACGTGTACATTCCATTCATATTAAAGATGTCTTAATGAAGAGACATGTATGTATATGTGAATTTCATATTGTTATATATCTTAATTAAATAACAATGAATTCAGTACATATTTAAATAAATCATTTTATTTATTTATTATTATAAAAAATTGATACTCGTGTACGAATAGTAGAAATCGAAGCTTTATCGCTAAAAAGCAACTAACCTTAAAATGAAAAATGCAGAAGCAGGAAATTGATGGAGGCATATATATACATAAAACAAAAATATAAACATACTCGTACATATATAAAAAAAAGATTATGAAGACATATAAAGTAATTTCAAAGATTTGTTTGAAGATTAGTTAAAAAGCAAGTAAAGAGATAGTTTTTGAAATTATCAGCTTCTATTTGAACTATCATTTAAAACAAAATTAAAAGGTAATTCACCAAAAAAATAAAGTTTAATTTCATAATAGTTAAGCACGATACCAATTTTCTATACCCAATTTCCCGTAAGAATTGAGACGAAATAATACCCCAGCAAACTTGAAGTTTAATAAAGCATGCAATACCTCGCTAACTTCAGATTTGAATCTGATATGAGATTCAATACAATCTATTATGAATGAAGCGGTCCGAACCGCGGTTCTTGATTAGCCACACTGTATACCAATTTTGATATCGAACAACCTGATTGATTACTTTCGGACGGACGACCGAACCCCATATGGGAAGTACTACGTGAGGATACTGTGGTCAGATAACTTATGCAGGGATATTGAATTTGTTTTCTCTGTGTAAATATCTAAATAAATGATATTTAAATTTAATTTATATGTTAATTCAAGTATGTGTTTAACAAAGTCAATATATTTCTTATATTATAGGCAATGACTATCACCAAAAGTGAGATCTATTATTGTATCTTTAGAAGTAAAGAAGTTCTTCTTCTTAATTCTTATTAATGGCCTCAGATATTCCAATAAGAAACTATAAAATTTTAACACAAACGTAAATTCTCATGTCAAAAAAAACCTTCTTTAGCTTTACTTAGTTTTAGTGAGTAACCGATATACGTCTAATCAAAAACCAAATAGGGAGAGTCGTCAAAGACAAAAATCTATACACGATTTGTCATAACAAAATGGGCCTGTTCCATTGTCTGGTAAAATTACAAGTGGACTAAAAGTTGTAACTCATACTGTTGCCGACTACCCGGTGACACTATCTGATGATTGGTTTTTGGCAATTAACTGTATTGGATGGGAAACTAGTTCATTCTATCGTATCTATAGATCATTGCTTTTGACGTTTCATGTATGAATTTTATTTACTTTAAACAGTGGTTAGAAATACTACATCAATAATATCTAAGTCTTGAAGGTAAATATCATATAATATATATACATATCAAAGTGGCTTAAACCTTAATGTTTCAAATTCTTTTACTAATTCTGTCATGTCAACGAGTATGAAAACACGTACCCGAAAATAAAAAGTGTTTTAAAGGCTACGTATTGCCAATATATCGACCCTTCTTTGTACACTCTTTAATTCTAACTTAGGTCTTTAGACAGCTAGACATATCTATTTCCTTTACTAATGGAAATCTCTATAAACACTACCAATTATATTTTTAAAAGCTTTTTGACATATATGTGTTTGATTTGGTTTATTTTTACGATATTTCTTTTTAGAAAATTTAGCATTTAATATTGCAAGCTGGTTTTGAGTATCTTATAGGACTGTTTTATACGCATGACTTTATAAGCATAAGAAAGAACACTGAGACAACAGAAACATAATAACATTTGTTTAAATAATAATATTAAACATTAGATAACAGCATTTTTTTTTTTAAATTATACAATTAAAATTAATTTATTCGTTGCAAAATTGTCGTATGAAAACTAAGTTTATTAATAGCGTTGAAATAATATAAAACTAAGAAAATAATTGGCATATAAATTGTTTCGAATATTAAATTATATAGCGGTTGTTTATAAACGAAGTCGAGAATTGATGGCATTCATTATTTTCATTATAGTCGGGGACAACTTGTTATTTAACCTATCGCCTCCTTATTAAATAGCTACATATACCAACACGTGTTAATATCGGGCGTTGACAGTTTTTTTTTAATTTAGATACTATATTTAAAAAGAATGAACTGGAGAATTTGAAATGGCTAACACTACATTTAATTAGAGCAGCCTTTCTTAAAGCGTGTTCCGCGGAATCCTAGGGCTAAAATACTGCAAAAAATACCTACCAAAGGGAGATTATAAGGTTACATCTAAATATTCCAACTAAATATTACGTAATGTTACATTGCAATATGATTATTCATAAATACATATAAATCAGTTTTTTATAATTATATTAAGGCTTTTTCCTTCGCCAAAAAAGTTTGACAACCGCTGAATTAGAGGAACTTAGGCGTTGGTAATAAATTGTCTGATCAAATATGCATAGCCTCCACACATTGCTTTGTACAATAGAAGCAGTTGTCTCTCTTCAAAGACTTTAACCCCAGGTGCGGTCACATGACTGCCATATTCCTATATAAAAAAGCAATTTACATAATAAAATTAAAAAGTGACATATCTCTATGTGTCAATATGTGTGACAATTATAACAGCTACTCAAAACATATAATAAAATAACTCCTTTACCTATTACAATAAAGTTTAAATTAGTGTTATAGAAATGGATTAAACCCTTTGTCTCAAGGCGTACTGCCTCGGGTCACCCTGACGTTTCGACTTGACATTTCTTAAAAGGTCGCACTTCCTTTCAATTGGTTATTCTTTCGTCTGACACCGTGTTTTATTGTCAAAAGGGTGCGTTTCCCATTGTTAAGATATTAACCTTTTCCTTCCGTAAAGGGATCATCGTTTTAATGCGTTTCATCTAATTGTTCATGTAAATTAATTCATATGCAAGCGTTATCTAATTAACTCCGCTACCATGTTACATTGTAGCAATAATTACTACTTTGTAAGTTTATGTGTATGAAAAGCAATTACTCAGCTGAATAAAAAGCGTCACGGGCTCACTATTACGTCTCTCTAACATGCCACATTTATTTCCGATGGTACACGTATATCAATATAAAGTTAAATTGTCTTAATAAATAGCGTAATTATGATGATTACATAGACGTCAAAGGAGCCCATAAAACTATCAATGAAACTATAAATTCTAGAAACCGCTTCAACACGCGAACCACCTCTGGCATGGGAAGGCACAAACAACAAAGAACATAACATATACTACATACATATTCGTGTGAATACGTGGATAAAAATGGTATCAATTAGACGAGTACATTGTTAATCATTATAATGAGAGAACATCGAAATGTCTGATCGACAATTATACCTATATGGTGTTAATTAATTCTCATAATTCGTCGTGATTACTGACAAAATGCGTTGGTATGACAGTTTTATTTATATTAATTAAATCATATTCAGAAATAACTCCTTTCTCATAACTAGCTTTGACAGTCTCAAAGGTAAAAGTCTAAAAATAAACGTGTTTTAAATTTTCTAAGAGCTCCAAAGTTTACCAGAAGACAATGACAATAAAACAAATCAAATGCAATTAGATCTAGTTTGGGGAACATAGATTTATGACGTGTTATAAATACAAAAAGGAGGTGGAAAGTAAGAATGTAATATGAGAAAATAATAGTTGTATTATTGGAAATAAATAACGTGTCTAGGAAGTAGAAGACAATGGTCTTGTAATAAGATCTTCTGTTTGCGAAGCAGCTAATTGTGGCGAACGCGAGGAGCGGCCGGCCGGCTCGTGATCAAGCGATTTATGGCCGCATTGAAATTACACCTTATTTGTTCTTTTCAAAGACCATAGATATCGTTACCGACCGACGTCTAATATTAAGTACATGTGTAATAAAATGTATGAACAATAAAGGAAAGATAGTACTCATTAGTTGGTTAAATGGGTATAAAGCGTGTCCTTTTTAACTAATAAACGTTTATTTACCAGAATTATATTTTTGTAATAACACACTTACCTCGCATTTTCTGTTCATCGAGTAACTGCCTCTCTAAGCTGTCTTTCACTTCTCGCTCCCTCAGCACGTCCATTTTTAGTTCAGCTGTAAATAAAGAAAATACGAATAAATATCAAGTCCCTATACGATCTTCACTTATATAAACGATATTATGCAGCATGCAATTTATTCAAATTTTGGATCAGATCATTGTTGAGAGACTGCACCTAATATAAGTTAGAGTGTATATGAACCCAATTATACGAGGAAAATGTTCACAGTCCAGATTGATTGGAGACATACTGATTGGGGGGATGTAAATAACAAATAATCATACTACAATAAATACCTGTTTTATTAATAAATTAATAACGAAACAACATAAAGTTATTATCCATTAGACATTAAACAAGTTAGTCGATTTGAACAGAAGTTATTCAGTGGAATAAACGTAACATAACAATGCTTAATCAAGGGATCTATTAGAAACATAAACACGGATTAAGTCAGTCGGAATCCCGGAAAACCATTGTGAAGCTGCTGAATCGCTAAATTTGCATAACATTCAATTAAGGATGATGAACCTTAGATTGTTTCGTATCTATTGTTTTAATCATTTTATAATTTGATAACGAAATTATGATTTATACGTCTTATACAGGCAAAGCGTACAATTAAAACAATTGCCAGTGTATTCCTTTTTTAAATTATTGAAAATTCAATTTAATAGGATGTTTATTTTTATTTCGTATGGTTTTTATGTCTTTTAACTCATGATGACTTCCGTTCGTTACTAATTCTACGTTTTACTAAAAAATCCTTCTTAAACGTGTCAAAAACCTTATCTAAATATTAGAATTCTTAAACAGTTGAGCTTAATTAAAACTATTAATTCTATTTAAGCGCATGTAGGTGTGTGTTATCAGGAAATAATCTCATACGTTACTCCAAAGAGGTAGAGAATGAGTTTTGAATAGAAAGAGGTCATGACACCCCGTTACAATTTAATTTCATCCCTTATTTAATTAGGCGAGTCGCTTACTTTATGTACACGATCGCTGTGAAGATCCGTATGGTGATAGGGTTGTCAGATTTCAATAAATATTCTTTTGTTTTTTGTTATGCTCATAATGATTTGAATTTAGAACGAAATGACATAAAATGCGATTGTCAATTGTTTATTAATTTATAAAGGCAAAACATAGACTACATATAACATTACATTTTAAAAAAATGCAATTAATGTTGCCATATAATTTTTCCTTTACATTGGTATCGGTACTTTTTATATTATGTATATTTTTATAATAATCTTCATGACATTTTAATATTAAAAAATGTTTGACATTTTAAAATTGTCTTCACTTTCTTGAGCATACTGTTCTATCCTATAATTATTATTTCATTTAGTTTATAATAATAGCGGTCATTTGTATCATATCATGTGTTAATGACATTTAGTTGGTAGGCTTATATAATAAATATACAGTAAAAACTACTTTTAATAGGTTTCGACATTTTCTTTATATGAATTCTGACACTTCGTTTGACAGATAGTCGTGTTTTAATGACTTGTGACACGACTCCACTTCCAAGCTAATTTTAAATCGTTTTCTATATTTAAATAAATCTAATATTCATTTGTTTTAAATTGTTATTGGTGTTTACTTATTCAAAATGAAGACAATTGTGAAGATTAATTTTAATGTTAAAGTGCCAACCCTAAGTGGGGTGCGATGTTCTGATTAACTAGAGATTGCTATTCTCCTTCAATAGGTGTCTTACAAGTGTGATTTTGTGTTAATGTTATTGTAGTCTGTTGTACTATTCACAGTTTGATTGAATATAAAAGACTTTATACTGCTTATTAGAGTGATAATTACATACAATGTTATTCATGTTTCGTGATTAACACTAGATTTACCAGACCAGTCAAAATGATCAAATTAAAATTCCTACTGCGTGAAACGTTTTCTTTAATTCATCTAATCTTCTTTAATCTATAACAGAAGAATTAGTTTTATGAACTTCATATTATTTTATATATTATATATTTGTAACCAATCTTTTTTTTTGGTAGAAATAGGCATATTTAAATACGTGGTAAATTAAAGTGAATTGTATATCAAAAATGCAGTCAGTATACAGTATGTCAACTTATTTTAAGTTTATATTAAAGAAACCATGCCAAAGGGAAATGTGTGTTTTAACAGTGTGTGTGTGTGACTTATTTCCCTCCTCGTAGTAAATCAGATGGAATATACAATCGTCTCCTTAAGTCGGTATAGTGGAAGCGACTGTTGTCTGTATTAATAATTTGTTTAACTTGAACTGTAATATAGCCTGACATCATATATATTATAATTGAATCGCATTAGTCTACTATACTATTTTATTTAATAAAATGCAAAACGAGTTTATTTATGCGAATGGGTATCGATTCAATGTTACAAGTATTTCCAATAATAACATCAGCTTCAGCCCCACAACTTCGATGTACTCAGAAGTACTATTAAATTATTCCACTAAGCCTTTTAATTATCGGTGCGGATTTTATCGTAAGCTAGTTGTAAGGTACCTCTGCTTTGTCGGTGTGCATTGTTTATTATATTGTTTTATGTTTGAATGGAATATTATTGTATTAAGTATTACACGAATTATATTCGATAGAGATCGGTTTTAACTGAATAAAACTAATCTATGCGGCTTACTATTTATTTAGACTTTCACTGGTACCAATAGCATGGCTGCAGGTTTCGTAACTTCAAATTGAAGTAAGCAAACGTGATAAGCCCTTTGTGAAAAACATTTTACATGATTAAGCTAAAGTCTAAAACCAGGTTTGGAGAGACAACGAATGTACACCCGATCTTGTTTCAAAATGAGACTAGGTCACTTTACGTGCTTTGTAAACTATGGTGCTATCTGCCGTCGCCTTTGTATCAGTTCGATGATATGAGTGTGCACCGGCTAACACTTCCAAGCTAATCCCAAAACCCAGTAGTTGTTAGTGGTACCTACCAAAATCTGGGTTTATAACCTACTACTCTTAAATGTATCAAAAATAATTAAATTAAATTGTAATTTCGGTTTAAAAACCGATCCTTTTGTGAATGGGCCGATCCTTTCCGTCTAACGTATCGATATTCTAATAATTACATATAATTATATATTCCTTGGCGAGCTCATCATTTTTATTGTTATTTTATTTATAGAGTTCTTTTTTTATGCGAGTCAATATCGAGTCGGGTTTTTATAAAAATTTGATTTGATTGATCCGATATAAATAACGATTAACGTTGGTCGTTTATCGCTTTTGTTTTGGGCATTTGTTTCTTACAATAAATTGCTTTTTGATATATTATTATATAACATAGGTAATTAGTATTAACCTTTTATATATTCATAGTCTTATTTCTTTATAGGACAGGCAGAATCGAGGCATTAGGAAACTATGTACCAAGCTAAATATTAAAAAAAATAACTTTAAATTTCAACGAATGACACAAAAACAATGTACTAATTGAAGCGAAGCCGAAGCGACAGCACGTATCCTGATGATGCCACGTGAAGTGGCGAAACGCGTCGAAACAAATTACTGAATGTTGTAGCGGGAATTATAAGCAAAATAATTTTGAAATTTCCTTTACTAATTTTTTTTCGAATTTGCGTCGAAATCTCAACATTTCAAAGATAGAGATGTCTCCTTTTTTCTTATCTTGGGCTCATATATATTTCTGTTCGTATATTTTATCAGATAATGACGACTGACTCAATAGTGATTTTTAAAAAGATATCTTAAGCTATCCCGTGTATGGAATCTTGTACCTCTACCCGGCTATAATTACCACGTAAGTTAACTTGTTTGTGCTGGCTTATTTCTTGTCAAGATTTTCATAAGATTGTCTTAAGCGCTTTGTTGTACAATGTAATTGAAATAAATATAGAAGTTTCAGAAGAAGAATTAAAACTGTTTATACGGCTTACTATTACGTTCTCTCTCGATCGTATAGTCTAATTATAAATAATAAATGAAATGAAAATCGTTTATAAAGGCATGCACTTGCTCATCGTTAGTCTCTAACATGACTCCGGAAAGGCGTATGACGAGAAGACCACAAGAAACTCGTCCATCTCGTAAAAGAATATTGTTGATAGATTTTAGATTTTGTCTGTGAGTTTGGTTTATTATCAGATTTGCAATATTTCAATTTGACGTTCGCAATGTTTATAAAATATATTCAAAATACTACAATTTTATGAAATTGTATTTTATTTGTTTTGTTTCTATGAACATTTTTGTTTATAAATTCTATTTATTTTATTTCATACCTAAATAAATCTAATTTAACTAACTTTATTTTTCACATATTATTAGGTTATTTGACGAGTTTCTTTTGGTCTTCTTCTCGTCATACGCCTTTCCGAAGTCACGGTTGAGTCTAACGATGAGCAAGCGCACGCCTTTATAAACGATTTTCCTTTTATTTCATTTCATTGAATTGATAACTAAAGTAGCAAAGAAAACATTGCAACAGAATATAATGCCACAAGCAAATCGATTATGACCCCTTTTATTTTTCTTGTCGCGGAATAAAATCGGATTCCCATCCCGAGGGAACTTCGAGAAAATTTTATTTCTCTTCAATTTCATGCACTAAGCAAAAACAACAATAATATTTAAATTTTTCATTTCAGCGAATACGTCGCTTTATGATCGTTCCGTATAAATGAGATGTATACGTTTAAGTGTATGCTTTATGAAAGAAGCACTTTTACGCTGACTTATATATTGTACTTACAAATGAAATAAATTATCACAAACAACAAATTATATTAGCTGTTGTATACTGGTATTGCCATCCTATTATATAAATATGGGTAAACATAATATGATACATATATCCAAGCTTTTTGTAAACAACATCTATATTTCAATTTTAATGGTTAAAAGTTTCCATTTTCAATTAGTTATTTGAAGACAAAATGCAATAATAATCCCGAAAGAAACATAAGTCATAGGGTAAGACAATGAAAACATATTTCACGAGAACATTAAAAGGGAAGATTTGAAACGCGCACTTAAAATAACAATTAAATCTGCCTAAAATTTATGACACAAAACTGCCGAAATAATTTTAATCCGCATTACGTACCTTTATTAGCATTGCAGGACGGTTCACGCCCTAACCTAAGTCGGTTTCAAAGAAGACTTTCGAGGCTTAAATATGAAATTTTAATAGTAATAATATAAAGAAATATTACTTAGGGAAATTGTACATTTTGAATGCGAATTTCGCACGAAATTTGATGATGGCGTGAATTATTCAGGTTTACCACCACCATTGTACTCTGCGGTTGATATTTCTCCAAGTAAAAGATATAATAAAATCTGAATTTTAAATAAATTGTTCTAGACTCTAACGTTAATTAAAACTTTTCAAACAACATATAAGATTGAAATTGGAATTGGACATTGAGCGTAATTAGAATATAGGTATAATGTTTAATTCCGGAACAGTCCACTAAGAGGGAATTGAAATAAAATAAGTGATAGCATGCACCTGCCGACGCGAAGAATCCTCCTTCGAGGCATTAATAACCTTTATATGCACTTAAATTTTTGTTACGCGCCCGTAATACCATCAGAACTTTGTAGAAAAATGAAAAATTACCGGTCAGGGAGCGGAGACCGCAAAAAAATCTCCGAATAAGAAACAACTAATGAAAGCTTAGAGCCATTCGCATAAATCTCTCTTACATTTTTAATACCAATATCGTACCAACAGGCGAGGGGAACTTTCCCCGGGAAAAGAAAAAATGTAAAACAAATAAGCCAACTCCTCGCGTTTATATCTTATTTAAATACCGACAGATGCGGCCGCTTATAAATGCGGATATTTTTTTTAATCGGTGCCTTACCTGGAGACATAATGGTATCGGGAGATCTGCCGTCAGCTGGCTCCAGATATCGTGGAGTTTATCGTGTGCGGCCAACGCGACAACATCGAGAAGTCATGCGGCGAGAACAACTTTCAGTGGTGTAGTGTGATCGTTCTTCTGGCGAGTTACATTTTTGTGACCCTCGAGCTGGAGCCCTTGTGTTTTTGTTTGGCTGAGCATATCGTGTCGAATCTCTCGGAGTCGTGTCTCTCATTAAAATAATACGAAGCTACCGGATAATCTTATCCAGTTTGTTTCGATCGCAGATCGTTTGCGCGTGCACCGATAGTACCTACCCGAGTTATTCAGCCGGAGCATGCGAGCTGCGACTTTTTATCTCATTTTTGTTCCACGACATCTTCATTATTACCTTTGTTTTCAACGATAATAAGGTGCCACGACTCAATAAAGCGTACTCCGCTTTTACGAGGTGCGTCAAAATTTAGAACTTCACATACGAAATGCAAATCGCTTATAATATATTCATAAAATTACTATACACATGTAGACGCAAATCTTTTCCTATTACCCGTTTTTCACATGAGAGTTTTAAATAATAATAGGCTTTATTTCGACTAGGGTAGTAGTCATTTTCGTGTGTAAATTGTAGAGGGTGCCCCGGGATTTTTATTTTAAATTTTGCACATAATAAAAGGAAACAGTTCTTATGATTATTAGTCGAGCGTCGAAGCAGATAATCTGGTGTACAGACATCGCTCCTCGGTGACATAAGCCGGGAAAATGTAATAACAATAAAATAAAATTACTCGCTTTGTAAATTTCTAAAGGGAACTTCGTTTTCCGCATCGTGTCATTCTACGTCGTTATTGGAAGATATTTCGATATAAACTTGACACTTGAGAAAATTTTAATGTGAAAATATAATTGAGAATTTAAATACACTTTTTCAACATATATAACTAATTTAAGAAGCGACCCTTGCGTCAGATCACAAGCATGTCCATTTATCGTTGAATAATTAAATGCGACGGAGAGATATAATAACCTAATAATTATTTTATTCGTAAACAAGGAGAGAACAACCAAACCCCTTGTTACAACAATCATAAAGAGGAATGCCCATATTTCCGCATGTGATTCTGCATGTAAATTACATCTACAAAATAAGGGAGACCAGGGCACTTCGCTCCCACGGTCACTTTTAAATGTACACATCTCAACAAACACTACAGTTTAATCTCAACAATGAATTCTTGAAAATAGAGTTGAAATTTGAAGTACACGTGTAATGAGTATGTATAATAATGATGCGACCGTTCGTAGTTGGGGGATGAAACTGCCCTGTAAACCCTACTTTATGTCGGGTTTAAATATTAAGAACAGGCAAAGGATTCGGAACTTGTCTGTAAGTAAGGAAGAGCTTCAAAAGGATTCTTTGGAATTTAATATTTGGAATTATTGTTCCGCGTATGTCTTGTTATGAATTATTAGTTGGGATTTAAATATTATTGGCTATATTATAATAATAAAAATATATATCTTTATTATTATTTATATTTCTTACATAGTAATCGTAAAATAATTATTACATATTTATGGCGAACATTATGCGTAACTAGAAATTTATTATCAATGTCGGTGAAGGATTATCAAGTAATTCTTATATCTATAATGATCTACCTGACCTTATATTTTATTTATGGTCAAACCTATAAAAACCATAAATGCAATATCGCAGCCTTGCAAAATATACAAATTCAATAATATAAGACATTAACAACTTTTAATTCTGAACAATAAAGTGTGTTATTGCACAGAACTCTTACGTATGATCAACTGGAAATGTGACCAAGTACGTCACATTAAATTATTTCAGCTAAGTAATTCGGAGCGGTTAATTATTTGCGCACAACCGGGGAGGCAGGAGAGAGTTGAGAATGTAATTATTATTAAAGTTTACGACGATTGTCTCGCGTTACCCCATACTCCCCTAAGGACGACTACACACGTCTAAGTACGATTCACATGCAATCCATTCACAACTCTATTTCCATTCGCATTGTGTTTAGATTTCAGTAATCAATAAATGTATTTATTACTTTTGTTAATTGGAAAAGCATCGTTCTTAAGACGGTGAGGTGCCTCTTCAGCTCGTTGCGGTATATGTCTCATATTTGATACGATAGTTCGAAAAGGTCTTACGTAAATCCAATTTAGATGCGACTTAAGTCGTTCTGTGTTAGTAATGGCAAATAATAATGTTATTCTACATGTAATTATAGTTCATTCGAGATGTGTCAAGTTTATTATGTTGTATACAGCGAAATGGATTTAGATTTCATATCAGATATTAATTGAATGCAAATGTAATTTACCAATAACCGTAACTATCTATTAGTTTGAAAATTTGTACGTTAAATAATTACATTACTAATTTATCCGCGTTTACGGTTTACGTTTTGTAATTTGAACAACATTAGGTATTAATTTAATATGAAGTGATTATTTTAATATTTAAATACTATTAAAGCGTCACAGTCTTAAGTCGAAAGTTAGGAAACTAAATAAACTCGTTCGTAAACCAAAACGGATTAGTTGCTCGCATCATCGAGTTGATGAATTCAATAGTTGTGTTTCCGCCTCGGGGTTTCTGAACGAACCCATCCATTACCTTTGGGGGGAATGAGATTAACATATTAGATATACAATGTATTATTTAGACACTTTGTTATGGTATTAAGTTAGTATTTCTTATTATTACATTGTATAGAGTTTTTTTTTTGTTTAGTTCACAAATATCTCTTCGACTTTTCTATTTTTATCATAAGTATCTAAAAAAAATATAAAAACACATTAAATTTTGTGTAAAACTTGATCGATCACAATTTCTATTGGTAGTGTTAAGCGACAATTTATAATTGAATCAAATTTAAATAAAATAAATAATGTACATTTATTTAATTTAATACGTGAAATGTACATTGAAAATGTAATATTTCCATTGTTAATATTTGAACACATGAGCGCCACGGGCTCTTCTGTAACACGCTTTCAAAGTTACCCCTAAGAAAATAATTACATGTACGAAGTGACTTACGTAATTTTAACTTCAAAATTGATCAAAATTTAACCTTTACTGCGTAGGTAATAAAAGCTAACGGGTTTCTTTGATGCGTGTATCCGGGACTGTGGTCTAAATCCATTGCTCGGAGATTATGAAAATGTTTTTGATTTTAATAATAAAAGAAATTGTTTCACCAAACAAAGGTCGGGGAAGTTTTTAGCCATCTTTTATTGGATGTACTGTATTGTTATTTAATTTCATTATATGAATATTATCTTGATTATCAAGAAGAATCTAATCTCTAAAAAGAGTCTATAATATAATACACTAGCTGTTGCCCGCGGCTTCGCTCCCGTTAAGAAGTATTAATATTAATTAGGTATAGTTTTTGCGGGTTTATTTTTGTTTAGCGTGCTTAATCATAGTAGCTCCAATCTTTAATTTCAGTTCAATCAGTCGAAAATCTAATAAGATTTATACAAACTTTCATCCCCTATTTTATCCCTTTAGGGGTGGAATTTTTCAAAATCCTTTCTTAGCGGATGCCTACGTCATAACATCTACCTGCATGCCCAATTTCAGCCCGATCCGTCCAGTGGTTTGGGCTGTGCGTTGATAGATCACTAAGTCAGTCAGTCAGTCACCTTTGAGTTATATGTATTTAGAAGATATATCTATATAAAGTATAAAGACGTGATACACACAGGAAACTTATCAGATATCAGTCCATTAATATCGCAATTCGTTGTCGATATTAATTAAATTACGCAGTTTAATCAATAAGAAGTTCCATTTTCAAATGAGCCAATCGCAAGTCCGGCTCGTGTGTGGTCGTGTCGCGTGCGCAACGAAACCGGAGCGAAACACGCGCGAGTAATCCAATACGAACTGATGTCGCCTCTTATACGTGTGGTCTATTTGATTAAACTTTTCCATGAAATAAAATATTATGGGTTTTGAGGTTATACTATTATTATTTCATGATTTATTTATTTATTTATAAAGCCTACCTATAAAATTACATTATGACTACATATTATGAAAAGGACTACTATTATATAAACTAAATGAAATTTTAATTATAGGATAGGACATCATGCTTAAGATGATAAAGGACTAGATAACACTTCTAATAAAAATATAAAATACATAGTATAGGTGTTACATAATAAGATAAAAATTTAAGGAAAAAAAAAAACAATTAAAAAAAAACCTTTTTTTTAAACATAATAATAATATTTATTGTTCATCTGTTTTTAGTTTTATAAATTACGCATTCTTCAGTTCGGTGGTTCTAGTTGCTGAAAATATTAGGCTTTACACAACATCCTGCTGTGCTTACATAGATGTATAGCTACAAATCTTTAGTTATATTTAATTAATTAATAAAAAATAAAGTCAATAGTAAGCCAAATAGTATTTTTAATTTTGTACGTTAATATCTGAAGGTAAAAATAAGACGGCAGGGGTCATAGGGACAGGACGACTTTAAATGTGCCAAATTTTCAATAAAAAAATAATTATTATATAATAATAATAATAAATAGCTACTTAAAAAATGAAATCCATTACTAACTTAATTTGAATTTTGGTTTTAGTATATAAAAGTTTACATAATTCGACCTTTCAATTGAAACGGAGTATAAGCATAGGAATGTCAGGTTAATACTTAGACAAGTCTCGTCTATTGTTTTACAGCAGATTTATGACAGCTGGTAAGGAATGCTAAGTGTTATTTTTAAATAGGGATGAACGTTTTAAATGATTTTAAGTCCTAGCAAAAAAACAAATAGTTATGTATTTAATGTAATTAGGTAAACTTATATTTTATATGTTTAATTAACTAATTTCTTAGAAGCTAGGTTGATAGAATAATCTTTAAAATGTCGATAAAATAATAAATATGAAGTAAATAGTATCTAAACCGTTTAAAGAATTTTAATTAATGTTTTGTAGAGTTATTCAAAACCATTTAATTTCAGACTCCTACATAATTTTCATTACGTTATTTCTAGCTACAACCTTGTTGACTGACTGTTATAAAAATAAAATTTTCAATACCAGTAAAGTTCGGCATTCGAAAAGCACATTCGTAACTTGTAAGATAGTAAAAACAAATATGTAGATTTTCAATCTACCGCCAATACAACGTACAGCGACGACGAATTCATGATAAAAAACAAACCACAAGTGATATTGTGGTTCGAATGAGAATTTGACCCATTGGCGTGTTGAAATTTTGACCTTTAGTTGATATTTGACCTGTTATATTTTTTGTTTATTTATTCATACTGTTTAAAGCATGTATTATTTTATATGTTATTTTATAAAACAATTACGAAATTAAAATATTGTAACAATATATTTTAAATACGTCTGTTATGAGAGAACTTAAGTGTTTATCCTTTTGTTTAAATATACCTATAATTCAAGAGATAGAGTAAATGAGAGCTACTGTGAACGCGTTCATTTAGACATTGGTTTACAATTAGAATTATATGATACAAGCACTATATACAGGCATTACAAAAAAAGGTCAAAATTTCAATATAAAAATGAGATATCTTGTTCAATTCCGATGACCGAGACATAAATCGCATCGGGCGCTACTCTTTTAAGAGCATTTACTTTTAACTTGTGTTAATTCTTGCCGCTTAGTTTATTTCTTTGAAAGGATCTGGTCATGTTACTTAAAGTTTTGTTGTTCCTTTGTATTCCGCCAAAAGAACGATTGGCGCACTTTAGGCTTATCTCTACTTTTGTTCTAGCGTTTGTTTTCTCTCATTGTTTTTATTTATTTATTTTAACTAATTTAAAAGAGTTTATGTGACTTACTATCTCATCGTAAACATTGGTGTGTAACTTTCAAAGCGTACAAATTTTAGTCTTTGCCTGTTTCGAATTTTTGTGATGTCGAGGACCGCCACTCCATTTCCCATAGTACAATGTTTGCTATTATCCAGTCAAATATGATATTGTATATAATTACAATTACACTAATTAACAGGAAAATAAGCGAATATGTTGAAAATGTGCACGAATGTCCTGGAAAAGGGCCATCAATAATGTAGTGACCGATCGTGCAAACATGGTCAATGATAAAAACTCCAACCAATACACACTGTGTACTCAGCTAATGGATTCAATTGATATAAAAGCTTTCACCATTGATCGTGTAAAGATGTATTTACATTTGTCTTTCATTATAAATTACTTATTCACTATAATAATTATGTTTTTAGTATTCTTAAATTAGCACTATGGGTCTGTATGCCCTTTATAGAATCGTAAACTATGCATTTGAGCAAAGTTGTTGCCCACAATGGTTTCTGAGTTGGTACGAATTACGCCACTGTCATTCCAATGAATTTCATATATTGCCGTGACAGTTCATGACAGCTCACATTGAACAAACAATATTGTCGTCAAATGAACAAAATGACTCAAAATGAATTAAATATTTGTGTAATGTCTTTCCTTCAAATTTATTTTAGTTGGTGGCGTAGCAACGCGCGCAGGGTACAGTTTGAGGTTATTCGAAAATATGATTTAACTAATTTTAATAATTCTAAGCGGTCTACTATGATATCTTATTAATAGGAATCATACAAGCGTTATATTTGGAAACTCAATTTTAAAAGAAAATTTAGACAGTTTTGAGTCTTACAATTTCGGTTTTTTTATAAACGTTTCGTGGTCAAAATTAGACATTATTTATGTGACATATAAAACTACACATTTATTCCTTTATAACTGTACTTATACTTTCATCGTTTATATGATACAAATACTAGCTTAATATAGACATTAAATAAATAATCAAAAACCAAATTATTACATTACTATTTACGAATAAATTTATTTAATTGTATTGAGTATTTAATGTGTAAAAGACCTAATCAAATATCGATAGCGAGATACTTCTATAATAGATAGTGTACGGAAAATTATTGCAACTGTTTTTTGACAATTGGCAATATTGATAACGTTTAACTATATACTATGGACTAAATAACGTAATATATATTTTTACATACAGTATATACTAGCTTTTATGCGCGGCTTCGCTCGCATTTAAGTCGTTAAATAAGTATCAGAGATCATTTCAATAGAAATGAATCAATATGATTCCAAACAGCTGAAACTATAGTCAGTTGGAAATTATAGTAAAAAATAAATTATTTTTTTTTAAATAAAAAGTATTCTATGTTACTTCTAGTAGCTCCAAAAATATGTGTACAAAGTTTCATGATGATCGGTTAAGTAGTTGTTGCGTGAAAACGTAACAAACAAACTCACATTTATAATATTAGTAGGGATGGTAGTATAAGAATATGAAGCGTTTCCCCATCCTTAAATGCTTGTTATGCAAGTTTTTATTGAGAGAGGCCATAACTCAGCTCGGAGCTAGCGTTCATCAGCAGGCCAGTGCAAACATCCCGCCTTCGCTCCTAACGAGCCTCCGAAGAGATCCGAGGGTTTTGATAGGCCAACGATGCATTGTTGCCGTATCGTGCCAGGTTTCGCACCATTGTGGGTGTAGTCACGTATACTTAAAATCATAAAACTGATCTGTTTGTTTACAAAGTCCTTAAGTTATGAACTTTGGTTTTCTCACTTTTCCTTTAAATGCTAATGCTTTTCTTAATATTAGCCTTAAATATATATTCCAATACAATTTTCTTTCAATGACTTCTTCTTCTATTATTGGCTTCAAATATCTATTAAAGACAATTCTGCCAATGTCGAGTATTCGAGCAGCAGCCCAATAAGAAATTATAAAATTTTAATTCACACGTAAATCCTTGTGTTAAAAAAAAAGGTTTTCCTTCGATCATTTTGACAAAATATAATTCTCCATCTCATGAAAAAAAATAAAATTTCTCCCCTAAGATACCACTAGGCACAATAGTAAATTTAAATAGCTCTACTGCAAAACAGAGATATTATAAAACCTACCATGTTATGGGCCCGGCGATACATTTAGCATGCACATTAAATTATAATAACAAAATCAATATGTGTTGTCTTTATCCCGATAATTTATTGATAGTTATTTATCAAATAAGGTTATTGTTAGAAGATAAATCCTCTGTTATTGAAGAACTCTCTCAAAGGTGTTATCAGTTAGAGACTCGTGTAAAAAACACTCATAACCGGGTGTGAAATGGATGTCAATATTTCATCTAAGTCTCTATACGTTCTCCGGTCGCAAATCGACACTATCAACCTTTCCTTTTCACACAACCCTTGCGTATTATCTGATAACATTGCTGAATAACGCCATTCTAGACTAGTGTAAAAATTGTCAGCGAATATGACTAGATAGGGATCTGTCATTTGTCGAGGGGATAGGGGAATGCGGAGCTTCGTATGTTTGAACCGTTTGTGAATGATTTCTTGTTTGTTTTGGTTTTCTGTTTCATTCCGTTACATGCTTTCTGTTTGTTAATTACTTCATTCTAAATTTAAACATTTGGTAGCGATATTTTTTTTTTATTGATAGCCCAGCATATGACCACACTCCGCATGGTGTTAAGCTAGAGTGCAGTCCATAAACATAGATAACTGTTACCACAGACGGATGTCCGCGTGCAACAGTCGACTCCACTATGCCGGCTTGAGGAGACGAATGTGTGACGAATTAACAGGGCACTCTCCTCTCCTTATCCCGGCTACTTCCAAGCTGATCCCGAAACGCGAAAGGCTATTTGCAGTTAATAATGTTTAAAATTAGAAGCATATTTTTTTAAAGTTTAATATGAATGTTATTGAAATATTTGTTGTTGTTTTTTAATACAATATTTTGGTCTAATATCCTTAACGCTTTGCAGCCTTACTGTTCGTTGCAAAACTAAGAAGTTGATAGTAAAATCCAATGGATTCTTGTTCTTTGTCGAACTTTAATTTTAATTTTGTATATAATCTAGTCTCATATTAAAAAAAAATTACAACTGCCGATGTACATCACTTACAGTCTTGACGCAACTACGATAATTGGGAAGTGTTTAAAACGTAGTATTAATTCCAAAGTAAATGAAGTACCTAGTATAATCTTTTAAAGTAGTTACAAATATCAATAAGATTCTTATTAGATTTTACAAATTTTAGATTGGTTATTCACTTCTTATATATATTATGTTAATATGTTCATATTGTGAAGACGAGTTTTCAAGTATAATCTTCGTCAGACAAAAAACGTATTTCAAAAGCAAATTTATATAATTTTATTGCGAAGATCGCATATACGAGATAGTGCACATAAGACAAAGAATGAGCCAACTAAAATGCATGGCCCGCTCCATCTGTGTAACACCTACCAATTGAACCAGCGAACGAAGCAATGATTGCTGTAATTTCTATAAAAAAAAGCGAACGGTAAAGTTCTCCAGACATATCGATTCGAAAAAATGTTTCATCAACAATAATTTTATTATCGTAATTTCAAAATTACTGGTTCGCCTTACGACCGATTTTTATTCTTAAACAGATCGCATTAGAGACTTATTCCTTCGCCACTAGAGAATTTATCAAGGGGGAGAAATGGAATCTTTTGTTGGCCTATAGCATTATTATTTCTCATTTTGTTTTGTTTATTAATACAATTGGCTCGAGGCGCAATATTGATATTCAAGTTTGATGATGACTCGCCGCGAATTTTCACCAACCTCTCTCTCTCTCTCTTTCTGTATTTTTATGGGTTTTATAACAATTGTGACTCTTCCTTTTTGTTTAGAAATTGAATAATATCGGTTTTAAAGTAAAATATTCAAATTAATTCCTGTTAATTCCTAATTCACTTAAAAGAACTTTTAAAATCAAATGTAGATACGTAGAAATCATCAGATAAATGAAACAAATGCATGAGCAGTAAGGAGCGCCTCTTTAACCGCATTCACCGAAAGCTGTTAGAAAACATAACAACCACGTCAATCAAATAAAGAAAGCCTAAAGCTAGCCTCCATAGAGCACGATGTTTCTCATGGAAACTTCTAGAAATGATGTGAATAAATAACTCGCAGAAATATCAATTAAACAATTATGCTGTCCGAATGGAATCGTGTGTAATGATAGTGGGCTGAGCAATAACTCAGCCGCATCTGTTGCTATTCTACGGCTATTTGCACATAGCACGACATGCGCCGGCGCAGCGACCGAGGGAAAAGGTCGTGTCTCCGCGCCATTTATACTTATTAGATTTAATAATAGAAAATTGTTGAGCTAATATCATTTGCGAAGGTTAATGACGAATACACATGCATGATGACGTAGTAACGGTAACGAAAGCTCTCGATCTTGACTTCGATATACGACCGGATATGTTAAACACGTTCGATATTTAAAATAAAGCTATTTGCGGCCTTATCGCAAATATAATATCCTTTAAACATCCCATGATAAATCGTAGAGTAGCAGTTTACAATGAAAATGACGCGGCCCCGAGCGTTTCCAAGCACAATATTACAACTGCCTATAATATTATACTCACTTATAATTATAACCGAGTTGCGACTGCGGAGACTATTTTCTAATCTCAATAATTTGAGGTAATGATCGTTGAAGTTGTGGAATAAATGGCCAATAGATAATATGATGCAAATGTACCAACACATATGTCGTTACTGCGCCCGGGAATGTGGCCCTAGCTAAAACTGCGGTAATCAATGCTTTTTATGCACACGATTACCGAGAATCGATTCGGTTGAGATGCGAACTAATATCGATTATAAAACAGTGTTCTAATACATCCTGCGCGTGTGGCTCTATTACTAAATTATAATTTCATATGATAATGTTTACAGTTCGTTGACATTTTATAATTCTATGAATTAATCATTTTATGACTTGATGTCGTTGCAGAGATGTTAGTTATTTCAAGCAGTTATTTTATATACACTTCGCTCCTGGAATCGAAGACCACGCTAGTCCTTTTTCGCAAAAACCAACGCTGCTTTATATTTAATATTATAATTTACTCGTGTTTATTTTGCGACTGGTTTTTACTATGAAATTATTGTCTGATATGGAAATTTAATCCGTGTTTTAAGTGTCTACGTTCGATAGTTAATATTAACTGTATTAAGAATTTAATTAGATTTAATCTACACTAACCTTTTTCATAGCTGATCTGTCGTTCTTGCTGACGGGCATTGTCCGCGGCAACCTTCAGGAGACCTTGGATATTGCGAAGCAGAGTTTCTGTCGATGATACTAGAGTATCAGCAGTTGGGTCTACGGGTACAGACGGTGGCGTCGATGTAGGACCAGCGTAACTGACTGGAGCTGGTGACCCGGACGTATTCATATCACGTTCGCCGTCACTTATGTCACCTGCTGAGACAATAAGGTCTAGAATAACATTTACACTAAAAATCGATGTCCAAACAGAAAAAAACTTCATTTTAAAATAATTTATATATAATTTATACACAGTTCAGCGAGCATTAGTACAAAAATAGCATCAGATAACGATATAAAATCCGCACGAACAGCTCGCGTGCATCATGTAGCATTTGACTTACAATTATTATTATTGTTTATTATTATTATTGCAATCAACTACATGAGTATTGCGTGGTATCCACCCTTTGATAGGAGGCTACCCGCGGACACAAAATGGGTTGCCTCCATACGATTTATACGCTTTGTTCAACCGACATAATATTATTTTAGTTGTCCTAACAATTTTAATAAGTACATCTATCTGTACTAAAATAATAAAGAGAAAACATTTGATTGTTTGTTTGTATGTATTGAATAGGCTCCGAAACTACTGGACCGATTTGAAAAAATATTTTACCATTAGAATCCTACGTTATCCCTGATGAACATAGGCTATAGAATATTTTCAAAAATGTTGGGGATCCGTATGAAAACTTCAATAATGTAACCCAAAGTGTGAAAAAAAATCATTATATTGCGTACGCTGCGGAAATTATTGGCAATAGAGCAAAGTGATGTACTAAAGTTTTATAGAGGACATCAATATCTACAAAATAGTCTGCGATACCATATGTCTAACTACTTTATATCTTCATTATTACGCAGACGTAGTCGCGGACAACGGCTAGTATTTAATATATTTATAAAGATATATATTTTTAATTATAAGATATAAAAGGCGTGTCCAACTGTCAAAAGCAGATTGCAAGTCTGTTTTGAAGTCACTTTCCAATGGCATTATAAAAAGTGTTTTAATATTCACCGGCTCAGACTAATATATCGATACATTTAATTCAACTGACAAGAAAGTGAGCGCTCATCAAATAATGAAGACATCGTTTCGTCATTGTCGATGAGCACGATAGCACTCTAACGTTGTCACAACACCATCTCTCTAATAAGACCAATTAACAGAATCCCAAATAATAAATCACGCACAAAAAATACTTAACAACTCCACGCATAAGGCCCTAATTCATTCATCAACAAGACATCAACTTAAAACATTCTTTACTAAATTAAATCTTGGACAAAATCAAAATTGGTGATTGAAAGCGATGTTTAAAAGCAAAACGAACAAAGATCAAAGTTGAATGACACGTTTGGTAAGAAAGCGCTTTTTAGCCATGAAGCCATGCAGCTCGTGATGATCGTGATTCACGTGTAGACAAAATTAATACAAAATAAATGTGAATTTAAATGTTTCATAACGACACGGGTCACTTTCGAAACATATCAATTACTTTTGCAAATAATTATATTTGTTATTTAACTTTTGCTACATTTGCATCTCCAATAAGCGCTACAGTTCCCACGATCTCTGAACATTTTATAAGTAAGCTACAATTATACCAAACACAATCCTTATTGTTTCATATAATTTGCCTATTGTGTTCCGCGACGTATTTACATTTGCAAATCATAATGTTTTCATGTATAATACGATCACACGAATGCAAAAGCTTCAGAATTGGTGAAACATAATGAGTTAAATAATTTATAATTAGAGAGAAACAAAGAAATTGATTTCTCACACGCCATTCGTGTTAGGGAAACGGTTGATGCGTTAACTGGACGCAAGGAGCATTAAATAGTTATCTTTTCTATTAAATCTGCCGAGTGTAGGTTGGATTTGCTACTGATTTCCTTTCCGACTGGATTTATTTTCTTGTTGGTCCGGTTTTAGTGAGAAATCTTATTTCATTCGAATGGGAAATGATTGACTGACGTTTAATGCGGGAGTATTAATAATTGTATTCTCGAGTGATTACTATGTAATTTGTCATCACATAAAACTGTAACAATGAAACGCTACATCTAGACTATTCATACATCATTTAGAATAATATCGCGTAGATAATAAGATTTTATTATATCGAGCCATTAGACTAGTACGTGCAAAGTCTTGGGATCAAGTTGAGGCGCACTCGTATGGGAACGGGCGCACAATTACTATTCGCTAATCGTCGCTAGTAGGATGCGCAGGAGTGGATAGAAGTGCGCATGTGTGGTCGACGTAATAGCCGACATCTCTCTGGTGAATGATGAATTACCACAACACAAACGAATTGATGTCGATGCGGCCATATAAGTTGTAGTAGATAACAATGTTCATGACATATCAAAGCCGTACAATAAAAGAGCATTTACCGAGTGCAATAAACTGACAAAGTAGTGGACGAGTAGCAATTTTACACTTATTATATTATACAGGTTTTGAGTTTCTATAATAAAAGGAAGGTGGCTTTATGGCTGATAATTTCCGAACTATGAATGCTGAAGGTACCAGACCTATTACTGAGTAATTTCGTCCAGTATTACATGGAGGCAAAATTGAACGGGTGATACGACTAGAACGTATTAATACTGGTACACGGACACTTTCTTGCGAACTCTACCTTGATTATATCAAGTAAGATTGACTTATTAATAACAACACGTAACTCATTTGAAACGATAATACTAATCTTAGCTTTATTAGAATTATTATTATCCTTTGAAAATTGTTCATTGAGCTCTTTAAAAAATATACACTTACCATCATCCTCGTCTTTATCATTATGGTCGTCTTGATCTGACAGCGCTGCATCGCTTTCATCGCTATGAGATCTCGGCGAAGCAGCTGCTGTAGCGGCTGAAGGAAGTCGCGAGGGTTGTGGAGTACGCCGAGAGCCTGCTGAGCTTCTTCCACTCGCAGACCCTTCACCCCTGTCTCCTCTGTCACTCCGTTCACTTCTCTCAGGCCTGTCACTCCTCTCGCTCCTATCTCCTGAGCCTGATTTGGATAAATTAAGAACTGGACTGTGTCCTGGCGAAGAGCCTGTGAAATAGAAAACTATAAAGGATTTGTATTTTATAAAGTTCACGGTGCGTTCTACTCTAAGATTTAGAAGGAGCTTAGCATTGAGAAAGGACTTGTTAAACAATTAATTGGCCAATTAAGTTCTGAAGAGATGGATTGGGAGCTTTTGCTAATAACAATGTCTAATTTTGATTTAATTGTTCGGGGAATTTCTTAAAATATAGCTTCACGAATTTACATCTAAACATATTTAAATCTTTACCTTAGAGGTTAGCCATATCACTTTATACCGGAATGAGAATGAGTATAAATGGAGTGAGATGCTGAAAATCATTAAGGCTGGTTGCCTTATACCTCTTAACTAGTAGTTAGACAAATTACTCACCGTTATGTGAACCTTCCCGAGCTTTATCCATTGCCATAACGCGCTCCATATCGCCTCTTTCATCTCGCAATCTGCAACAATAAAAATAGCGTATTCTTAATTACTGTACATAATTATTGATTAATTATTAATTGATTCATTGTACCATCAATATTTTCTTATAGCATTTTGGTCTTTGATCTCTAATATATACGATGTTTTTACATTCATTATTTTCTCAATACGTAAATGTATTGCATTTTTTATAGTATATTAGCCTAGCGTGTGACAGTCGCCGTCGTTATCCCACGTAATATAAGATGGTAGAAGTTTTGAAGAGTAAATAAAACATACATTTGTTTCCAATACCCACATTTGAGGCTGTCCACGAACAAATAAATGAAAATCAAAGAAACAATAATTTAAAAAAAAACGAGACCGACACAAGTTCAGAAATACAAATCCTAATATTAAATAAAGTTACTTCGAATTAGTTGCGGTTATAATAAAAAAAAGAACGAGATGAAACCAATAAGGCTGCTTAAAAACACTTTTATCATTTCAAATCATAAAGAAGTTCCCGTCGAGTTATGGGAGCTACTACAAAGGGAAGAATACAATATCATAGTCCCCCGCTGTGTCTCTTTGTGTACAGATCTGTACGGCATGTAATACTGTGGTAACAATTGGAAAGCTTACCCTAATTTCGTGGATTTCTTTCTTTGATTGTAAATGATGATGTGGGTATGTGCTTCCGTTTATAGTTAACTTTTTTTTATTGTAATTTAGTTTATTGACGGATTTGTTTTTTATTCTAATCACTTGATTAATTATGTTTTATAGATAAAATTTAGTACGGTTTTTTTTCATGCCTATCTACATTACTGTCAGAGATTTTTGATAGATTCAAAAATATGAAAATATAACTCCAATGATTATATTTCACAATCTAATGTTTAAATTAAGAACATGAAACAAAAACGTGTCGAAAACAACTTTTTGTTTTTAATAAAAATTCAAATACAATTCAGGCCAATTTCAGCAATTCATTTTTCAAAGGGGTAAAAAGTAATTCGCCACAATTTTTGAGGAGTCGTTTCCTTTTGAAACATTTGAATATAAATGACGTTTGTGAAAGTGAAATGTAACATACATAATAAGTGGCTGTTTTAAGCCTTCGCGAATCCCTTCCCGATGTAGCAACAACCCCTTGGCAAAGAGTAATAAATAATACATTTAAAATAGATAGTACACACTTATTCATAAACTTACTTAATACATATTAAAACACGATAGTAAACCGTATAGTATTTTTAATTACTGAGCTTATTTTTTTGTTTTTATATAAATAAAATTGTGTGTATGTCTTGTTAGATTCTCATAAAATTTCGACTTGTATCTATGTGATTTAGATATTAATACAGGCAGTCCTCGGTTTTACGTCATCTTAGATACGAGAGAATAGTGGCGCAAAACGAAGCGACGTAAAACGAATCTTAGACCGTGAAAACGAGGACCACAGGCGGACAGACTTTATTCGCTTTTGTAATATAACAAACATAAACAAAGAAAAAAAAACTCGATTTGACTTGAAGTCTCTAACTCTGTTTTTTTAATACTATGCTTCCCATCCGTTCAATATAAATTCTGTGTCCGAACCCTTAAATAGAGTCGTTTCGTTCAGCGCGTGCTTTAATGGCGAGTCATGGTTTCGGTTGAATTTAATACACTTTTCGTATCAACCGACTTTAATATGTAAATGACTTCTCATTACCCCTTATTCTGGAGGTTAATTTGGGCAATAACCCGAAACAAAATTTTTGTACCGATAGCAATTATTATGCAAAATATTCCGAGAAAATAATATATTATATTACTACATAACTGGCATTCGTATTTAATTATAATGTATAACGCTTTCTTCAGACGTGTTTAACACTAGAACTACTAACCGGTCAATATGACCGATTTCAAAAATTCTTCACAAGACTTTTATATACAACCCTACTCGTTATTTTTTGTAAACAATTCTATTATTTACAATTCCACAATCAATTTATTAAATTATATTTAATACTTTCACAAGTCATCCGGTCATTTTGACCGGTTGGTAAAAATAGGTCATATTGACCGGCTCGTAGTTCTAGTGTTAACGCAACTATTAGGTTTTCAAATTTAGCTTAATTTCTCTAGTCTAGTGTAGTTGTTACTTTTATGTGTTGGTTCGTTAACTGTTTGTTTGTGTGTGTCTAAATAAATAAATAAATAAATTACTACCAAGAATTATTATTTAAGAAATAATTCGCAGAAGAAAGCGTTTCCCTTTTTTTACGAGTTTGTACTATTTAGTAATAAGTTTAAGGAATCAGAGCACTGGATGTATTAAGTAATATATAACTGAAGCTAAATCGTGAATAAGAAAAAATAGGTTGAAATTTAATTTAAAAAAAAACAAATGATCTTCCTTATCTATATATCCGTAATTATATTGAAATAAAAACAGGATACAAAAATCAAATTTAAATGATTGTTACATAGATAGAAACCAATATGGTTGAATCAATTTTTCATTTCAATACGGTCCTTGCACTCCTTAGTGTTGAAATGATTAATGATTTCAAAACTTACAATACAAAGCGGAAATATTTCTTTTTTTTTTTGTTTATTCACACCTTTGTTAAGATAACATGGAATGTTTTTTTTATTATGACTCAAGGAATCATTCTGTCATTTTTATATAGTACCTACTTAAGATATTGTAAAGTTTAGAATGATATTTAAAAAAATATTAAAGAAATGTCATTGTTTATAAAGTCAATAAATTAATAAGATAATAAACATAAGATAATTAACAAGTAGAGTGTGCCCTGTCAAATTGGACAGAGCACATTCGTCTCCCCAAGCCGGCATAGTGGAGTCGACTATTGCGCGCGGAGATCTGTCTGTGGTAACAGTTGTCTGTGCTCATTGACCGCACTCTAGCTTAACATCAGGCGGAGTGTGGTCATATGCTGGGCTATCAATAAAAATAAAAACACATATGAGTAAGATCACGTCAAGTGGACCCCCCATTTTCCACTTGATCATAAAAATAAAATCCATGTATTTTTTTCATAAGTAGTTGCTATGTAAAATTGATCCCCCAAACGATTTTTTAAAAAAATTTATTTTAACAACGTTTTTTTTAGAGTGAAAATTTTAGGTACTTTTAATTAAAAATTAGTTTTTAAATCAACCGTTAAAGATAAATTAATGAAATTTTCAGGATTTATCGTCGAATATTTATATTTTAATAAAATATTAATAACCAAAAATTATTTGTTTATTATCATATTGTTAATTAACTTTTAAGTTAACAAATAAAGATTTAACTGACTTCCTGGTAAAAATATGAAGTTTTTTTTTATCAGTTTCATGCGTTATTTATTTAAGTTTAAGATTCCGGAAGAAAATTTCACTGCTCGCGATTAGTTTAAACAATATGAATTTATTTATAACAGCGCGCCGGGCGCCGAGCGCTATCAGAACACCAGGCGGCCGAGCGTCAGACTACATTGCAGCTTCGGTTAATTATAATTCCAAATTACAATTATAAATATAATCATCAAACGGATTTTATTTTATTTTATTTCATTTGGATTGTTATGATTAATATCAGTACCACTCAATTTCTTCACAGAAGTTAGAAGAGCTTTTTTACACTCTGAGACACTCGACACTCGTATCAATTTTATTGGTGGTTCACCGACCTCCAATAACAATTTATTAACGTTATGAATTTTTAATTGATTATCTATAGCATCACATTTGAAGGTCGGGTCTTTCTTGGGACATCGATACTTAAATTGTTATTTGCAGGCTTTTCGCAAGGATTTCCAGGTTTTTCAGGTTTACGGCCTAGATAAATTGCTCTTTCACAAGAATTGCACATATAATATCCAATAAAATCTTTAAAATCGCAAGCTCGATTGGCTGTAATTAAAACTAAGTTTTTTATGACGTATTTATGATTCTTTTTATTTAACGGATTGCAACATTTATTTACTCGACACATTTTAAATCCGCAAATATTATTTGAATAATAGAAATAAAATTTATAATATTTATAGATTAAGAAACAAAACACAAATTTACACAACCTCAGTTCTATTTTTTAATAATTATTTAACTCATGCACGTATAAACTCATTTAACAACTAAATTGTAATGACTACTAAAATTATTTTGTTATTTACGTGGAGACGCAAATAACAAATGAAAATCATAACCGAGCGGTTTATTTTTTTAACTAAAAATGGAGTAGTTATTCGTAAATTTAAAAATAATAGCTTACTAAATTATCAAACATCATACATATAAAAGACATTTTGTAACATTTTTAAAGAATAAAATTTGTTTGATAATAATAATAAAATCCGTTTGATGATTATATTTATAATTGTAATTTGGAATTATAATTAACCGAAGCTGCAATGTAGTCTGACGCTCGGCCGCCTGGTGTTCTGATAGCGCTCGGCGCCCGGCGCGCTGTTATAAATAAATTCATATTGTTTAAACTAATCGCGAGCAGTGAAATTTTCTTCCGGAATCTTAAACTTAAATAAATAACGCATGAAACTGATAAAAAAAAACTTCATATTTTTACCAGGATGTCAGTAAAATGTTCATTTGTTAACTTAAAAGTTAATTAACAATATGATAATAAACAAATAATTTTTGGTTATTAATATTTTATTAAAATATAAATATTCGACGATAAATCCTGAAAATTTCATTAATTTATCTTTAACGGTTGATTTAAAAACTAATTTTTAATTAAAAGTACCTAAAATTTTCATTCTAAAAAAATCGTTGTTAAAATAAAAATTTTTAAAAAATCGTTTGGGGGATCAATTTTACATAGCAACTACTTATGAAAAAAATACATGGATTTTATTTTTATGATCAAGTGGAAAATGGGGGGTCCACTTGACGTGATTTTACTCATATTGATTGATACAAAATCGTTAGTTCCTATTAACATGATAGCATATATATAATCGTAATTTAACAGGAGCGCGATTTAAAGTATTGTGTATAGTTTATTTGTATAGATTGTATTGAGTATCTCAAAAAACAATGACTTTTTTTCGTGAAATAGAGAATTCTTTTTTTGAAAGATTTAATTAAATATAATTAAATTAATACAGTTCGTATTGTTTATTTAACACGAATATTGTTTTTTAGAACCATTATAATTCCTACCCACTATAAAGATATTGTAATAATTCAAAACTCAATTCGAGTGTACAATAACAGTGCAAGTAAATGATGAATCCCAAATTAACAAAATCAAAATTTAATCATGCACTTGTGATTAACGGTCTTATTGTATTGTAATAACGGAAAGAGCAAACAAGTCACTCCCCCAGAATGTCTGTCAAGTGCACCCGTCATCACTCACAGAGACGTAATAATATTATTCATCCAACTTGTCAAAACGCAAATTGGCAGCGAAAGAACCGAATCGTGGATTCTAACGAAGAAAAATTTATAAAATAATAACAAATTTTCACGCCGTGATATGCAAATTTTATGAAATTCGTTTTTTACAATATTTTTCCCTTTCTCCCTTCGATAGGAAAGAATGCTTCGATGAGATATCAAAAGTCGAGAGCGGTGATTGGTTGGAGTGTCGGATTTTTATTGGTTCCTTTCTAATTGGAAATATCGATCTTATTGTTTGACGGAATAAGCCCAACAACATATCTCTACTTATAACTTCTTCCAACACTTTTATTATATATATTTTAAAAATATCTTTCTTAATTAATTCATAGATTGTGTTTTACTTTCTTTGACTTGTACTACACATAGCTTATTTATAGATAATGAAGCTCCTGTTTCTATTATAGTCCTATTAGCTTTGTGATTTTGGATATTATCATTGCTGATAGGCGATTACCGTTGATCAGTGACATCGAACAACCGTGCGGCCTCACCAACGATATTCTAGCAGATATTCCAGTGACGCGATCTCGGACAATGACGGGTTTGGGCTAACACTGCCCAATGAACGTTGATTAGCGTTAATACGATATTGTACCTATGAAACTAATGCACGCGGTTATGGAAACCTTTATGTGTCGACGAAACGGTTGTCAAACTCCAGCGGTAGACGTGAATTTTGTGAACGAAATTTTGGAACATTTTCCTTTGTTATATACGGTTTATTGAGTTTTCATTTTATTATAATAACTACATTGTTTTATAGTTTTAATTATCTACAGAAAATACGTCTTAGAACTGCTTACGATTGAAATGAAATGAAATGAAAATCGTTTATTAGCATAGGCACTAAAGGCGTGCGCTTTTTCATCGTCAAACTCTACCATGGCATCGGAAAGGCGTATGTCGAGAAGAAGACCACAAGAAACTCGCCAATTTTAGTTTAGTTTTAGTTTAGTTTATAAAAATTCAAATAAATTTATTATTCTATATTGGGAAAACAAAACTTAAAATTAGAAAACAACAGATGAAGCTCCCAAAAACAAATGTATAATAAAAAAGCCAAATTTCCATTTTAATGAATCGATTAAGAAAATCAAATCCGCAGTGCGTCACTTCGGAAAACATTTCCCTGACACCCGAATCAAAAATCGTTTTGGGTTCGTCGTTAAGGGGAGAGGTGGGTACGTCGACGCCTCAACATTTATTATTTCAGACATATCACTCACATGCAAAACAAACTCCGTCCGATCCATCAAAAAGTTTCCTTTCTTACCCCCCTGCACCCTCCTCCCCTTCCTAAACAAATCGAGTGTGTAAGTGTCCGTGTTGGGGATGTGATGTATTTTATTTGCAATCTGTTTGAGGTTTTATTTGCAATATTCTATATTAATATTAACATTTGAATTAGGAATTATTTTTTTTTATACAGAAGAAACAATTAGGACTGAAAATGTTAGATCACTTTTCTATGATTAGACATTACAAAATATATATAAAAATACATTATATGATTTTATTTGCGTTTATTTTTCGATATAAACACAAAAATATTCGTAAAGCTTTCGAAATGTAAATAGTAATTTAATTAGAAAATTATTTTTTTCATTTTTTATTTATTTATTTATTTCTTATTCAGGAATATAACAAATATGGTTTTCGATGGTCACGACTCACGATGCCTGTCACGAATGTAAAAGGAATTCGAAATAATTATTTTAAATTAGCTTAGTAATAATTAAGTATGAAGTTTTGATAGTTTTACATCGAGTAGAAGCGAGATCAATACTATAAACAAAAGCGATCTACTAATCTAGAATGTTAAAGTCAGTGCAATTAGATCTCACGTTCTTGCTTCAAATATAAG
Organism: Tineola bisselliella; assembly: GCA_028551675.1. Lineage (NCBI taxonomy): Eukaryota > Metazoa > Arthropoda > Insecta > Lepidoptera > Tineidae > Tineola > Tineola bisselliella. Next base: position 335,423 of record JAPWLS010001267.1, on the reverse strand, counting down.
TAAGAATAATTACGAAAATAAATCAGGAAACTTCTTAAATTTTCCACAAAGTTAAAAACAAATGCAAACAGACTCGCAACTGTCTTCATTCAAAAGAAATGAACATCAGAACTCCCCTAAACAACAGTCAACACAATGAGCATTTCCGAAGAAAATCGAGCGCAAAAAGGCTAAAAACACCTTAGGGGTTTACTAATCGAATAAAAAATATCAGCCGATGCCAATGTATAGGGGTGGATACGAATAAATTATAAGGCACAAAGAGGGGGATGATGGTGCAAGTAAAACATCTAAGCATATGTATGAAGATATATTATTATTTATGTTAAATATTTTTATTGTTAGATACACATTTTACCCATAATACTAGACTGAACACCTCTGTGACAAAGTGGTTAGCATTTCAGTATGATATATAGAGATCCCGAGGTTTGTTTCCCGATCGAGACATATATTTTTTAATATATTATAAATAGGTTTTTTCCAAATAAGATAGGTATTTGTTTGCGTTGTTCCAAAGTAAAAGGGTTATTATTATTATTATTATTATTATTATTATTACAATTGCAATAAAATTTATTGTTTAATTGTAACTTTAGTAAATCGTAGGTACTTATGAATGTCAAATAATAAATTTGGTACAAACAATGTACAATATTAAAATTCAATGAGACAAACGCTTAAAGAAAAAGGAGCACAAGGGAAATCTGGAAAAAATAATAGGAACCAAGTAACATGATGACTTGTCGTCGTGTTTCCCCTCTGCATAAACGTCACGATGTCATTTGTAAAAATTGCGGCCTCACAAAACTTTGGTAGTTATAGAACAAAAATACGTCGACTCTCCTTTCCGCAAAATAACTTTAAACAAACATATTTTGAAAGAAGAGCGGTCGTAAAATAATAAAATAAAAGGACAGCTACTGTAAGGTTTTCTGTAATAAAATAAGTAAATTGGAGGGCGAGAAAAAGAAACGAGAAAGCGGAACCTCTTGGGGTAACCGGAGACAGTTATTTAAATTTGAATAATATAATATGAAAAAAATTACATCACTTAATACTGTAATAAAAGTGCACTAAGCGACTGAGGCATTATGCTTTCCAAATGCGGAAAGGGCCATGCAAATTTCGGTTATGAAACGTGAAATGAAATATAAAATTTTGTTTGCGGGAAATACGTCGTTGAAGCTGCGAGCCTCATTACGATATTAGAAGTACGTGAGAAGATTTAACTTGTCTTCGATGGTGCTCTAATGATGAATGATACATTTGGAAAGACTTTGAAGTAGGAATTTCAACATAGGAATCACGTTAGAATATTAAATAAATTTTGGAATAATTTTACTTATTTTATTCTTTTGTTTTATATAGGTATGTATAGTAATATATAGTTATAAAATATATTAAAGAGAAAATATGTGAAAGCTACTGGCGTGGTGACTAGTTTTACACATGGAGTTGGATGTACCTATGGTAAGTACATAAGTAAATAAACAAAAGCATCCTTATTCTTCTTTCAACTTCTTTTTTCTTGAACTATAACTTTTAAAATTCTCAATTAGACTTAAAAGAAATACGCATCAATATAAAGCATAATAATAATAGGGATTAAGGCTTTTGGGGCACCTAAAAAGAGATTAAGCTGAAAATGGGAGGTGAATTTCAAATGAAATCTAACAAAATTGCATCCTATTTGTTTACACCAGATTATGCTCCCGTAACGAGGTTTCGATCAGTTCCAGAACATAATATTAGGATTTTTAAGGGTATTTTATAATGAATAAATAAAATTGATATGTTTAAAATAAATTATATACGACCATAATTGTTTCAGGCATCTGTTTTTAATTGTAATTAACCTTTTTTTTAATGTCATTTCTGTAGCGGAATACAGTAATGCTCCGCTTTACGCGAGGGATACGTTCCGGAAAAAATCGCGTTAACTGAAATTTCCGCGACCATAGAGAAGTTGATGACTACATTATGTTTATACGCACTCTTTCGCGTAATTTAATAATAAATTTGAATTTCGCGTTATAGTGAAACCGCGCATAACGGGGTCGCGTAAAGGGGGTATTACTGTAGTTAACACGTGCCAGTACCTGCTACATGAAGGTCCTATATTCGATTTCCGGTCGAAACACATATTTAATTTTATATTTTGGCGAGACTATACGTTGTATACTATGATACATTGTCAGTGGTCTCCATATCCCAGGGCATTTATCCCTACTAATATTACAAATGTGAATGTGAGTTTGTTTGTTACGTTTTCACACAACAACTACTTTAAGTGATCATAATGAAACTTTGCACACATATTTTTGGAGGTACTAGAAGTATATGATACTTTTTATTTAAAAAAATAATATATTTTTTACTATAGTTTCAATTGACTATAGTAATTAAATATTGAGTATAGTTCTATTGAAATAATATCTGATACTTATTTAATGACTTAAATGCGAGCGAAGTCGCGGGTAAAAGCTAGTATTTATATATTTTTTAAAATAGTAGCTTTATAAAATTCTTAAATGTTGTTTTTTACTACAGTTGTACTCTGTACGTGGTCTTTCCCAGGAATTATGTGAAATAACTAACTTAAGACATTTATTGGAGCATGGAGCATGCAAAGATGTTCCCGTCGCACCGGGAGAGAAATATAATTATGCAAAATTGCTTCTACGATTCCCCTCGATTTTTTTAAGAGACATTACCATTATCTGTAATGGGTATACGTTTTGATAATGCAAAATTTTATTGTACGATTATTAGGTAAACGAGCATTTCAGATAGCATTGTAATATTAGTCTGCTTTTTGTCATTTTTACAATAATAAAGATAAATCTGGAATTGTGTAATTTTATTACAATTTAAGTAAAAATTACAATAATTATAAATAACAATTTTTTATGATTATTTATTACCAATAAATTTATTTTTAAAATGTTTATAAAATAAACACTAATAATATAATTTTATTATCTACATATAATTATTAATTATTGTTTATATATATTAAAACGTACATACTACATCATTAATGCAAGTTTACTTAGCTTATTCTTAAAAAGTTTTAAAATGAGCTCTATATCTTTATATTAAAAAAAAACATAAATAATGAACGCTATTACCGTGTTCATTTTTTTCAAATATAAACAAAAATGAATTCGAAAGTGACCAGATTTTTTTACACGGCCGTCTGTTATAGTAATTTAATCTGAAGCATTCACTTATACGTGCAAAATTGCAAGCCACTTCGATTGCATGAATAAGGCTTCAATACTTCTTCACATTAAGTGACCGCAGACATTCCAGCCATATTGTAACACTTTCATTGTACCGGCTTATATATATTATTTTTTATGTTCCTACCAATAAACATCCTATAAATAGGTATATACACCTTTTAAATGGCCTCAACTTATTCATTTGTTTATGACACGCAAAACAAATCACAACTGAAATGAAAAGAAGGCACTATATTTACTGAAACTATGTTGTAATCTAATTATACACACACTGCGTCACTTTACATGGAATAAATACTATTTATATGATGATAATAATAATAATAATAATTTATAAATATACTCGTAGTAATTATGCTAAAGTTGTGTATTCGGACTTTATATATACTATTACTATTATATAAAGAGGAAACATTTGATTGTTTGTTTGTATGTATTGAATAGGCTCCGAAACTACTGGACCGATTTGAAAAATTCTTTTACCATTAGAATCGTAAAAAATCCCCGATGAACATAGGCTATAGAATATTTTCAATTGTTTTTTAAAGAAATATTACATTTTAAGTTCACACAGTGTGGAAGGCATTCTCTGTTGACTGAAATATGAAACATCATTATACTTCATAGTATCTTCATTATTACGCAGACGTAGTCGCGGGCAACTGCTAGTATATTATAAAATCTTAACCAATATAAATAATTGAAATCATCTCCTCAATTAAAAGTAGACCTCTCTCTGAATCATACAGTTGTCTCTTAAACTGAGATAAGCATTAATATTTTTATGTGTATACTAGCTTTTACGTCAATAAATAAGTATCAGAGATCATTTCAATAGAAATGAATCAATATGATTCCAAATAGCTGAAACTATAGTCAGTTGGAAATTATAGTAAAAAATCTATTTTTAAATAAAAAGTATCCTATGTTACTTCTAGTACCTTCAAATATATGTGTACAAAGTTTCATGTTGATCGGTTAAGTAGTTGTTGCGTGAAAACATAACAAACAAACTGACATTCACATTTATAATATTAGTAGGGAGTAGGGATTTCCTCCACTGGCCGGTTCGGTATTGAAAGTAATATCATACACACAAAAATTTGTTGCTCATTGCTCATTGGTTAATCAAATCATATTACGTGTTAGGAGTAATGATCACAATCAACTGACTGATCGCTCGCCTGACCGCAACATGTCTAAAACGAGATGATAATGGGCACACACAGATACGAACGCTTTATTTCTGATAGCAATCTTCAATAGGTGTTATTTTATTTTAATTTATGTATTTTCCTTTTTTATATAGTGACCACACTCCGTCTGGTGTTAAACCTCTGTCTCCACCAATGTGCGCTTACCTTAAAACTCTTTGAACGAAATATTGTACTAATAACCACTTTTAATTATGCATTTCAATTTTTTTATAGTAGTTTAACATATGTCTACCCTCTGTTACCACACTTGTAGACTGCGATCCTTGAGTTACCAAATTTTCATCTGTAGAGACAAATGTCTTTCATCCATGTCAGCAAATGGCATATTTCAAATAGAAAGGGCAGATAACAAATTTTAATTTAGTATCTGTATCAACTATATCAATACTAATATTATAAAGAGGAAAGATTTGTATGTTTGTAACGAATTGGCTCAAAAACTACTGGACCGATTTCAAAAATTCTTTCACCATTTGAATGCTACATTATCACTGATCAATATAGGCTATATAAATTACAAGCAAACAATAAGGAACCTTACTAAAACTACAATGATGTAACTCAAGGCTGCCAAAAATTGCCATAAAATTTCTTTATCGCTTTTTCTAAAATTGTAAATGTTTAAAAAATAAATGTCCACCAGTGTGAAGCCGGAACTGGCCGCTAGTAAAGTAAAAACTTAACTTTGTGGGATCTTGTCAATGACACGTATATTTTAACAGAAAAATCAACATATATTATTTTAAAAAAATAGGTACATATTTATTTCAGGTATAGCTGTTAAATAGTTTTGTCTTGTCTATGTTTTGATAGCAATTGTTAACATTTATTAATAATAATATTTTTAATAACATCATTAATAAATTTCGAAGAAAAAAATAACCTATAAACATTTCCTTAATAATTGTTAGTTTTTCTTCCAATTATTAACGATGTTTTTATAAATCCATAATCTATTAAAACGTAACACCGATAACCTTTAAGAGAAATAAGCCATTCCCACTCAAGCAGAGAACGTTACAAAACAATCATGTCCGTGTTCGTAATTAATAATAACCGTACACATGACCAATTATTAGGCTAAACAAATAAAATAAAACTTCAATCGGAATATGGACTGTATTCTGTGGAAATTAAGCCCAATGTTTGCATTTATCAAAGTATAGATGAAGCTGTTTAAACGAGTACTGGTAATGAAGTACACCAAGATAAAGATCTTTATAACAATTGCTGATAAAATCTCACTTTCACTTTTATAGAAACTGAAGGTTTTTCCTCTGATAATTAAACACCCAAACACTTGTCACTTGGATTCGTTATAAGTCATGCCTCAATGAGAGTGTTACCCAAGTTTTTAACGTTTATTTGTAAGAAGTAATCGCTAATTAATTATTTGTTTTTTAAGAGATAATAGGTGGTTAGGATAATTAAAAACAATTGATTTAATGAAAAATTAAAAAAAAACAATCGAACAGTTTATATGAAAATTATACATACCAGTAATATTTAGTATAAATTCTGTATAGCGACACATTTTACGGCGTTATAGAGAGTTGTTGTTAAATGGAGAGAAGAAAAACCTATTTTATTTTACTTATGAAGTATTCACGTATGCATTTACTAATAAAGTGTAGATTATAGACAGTTCTTACTTTTTGCAACTTATAAATTACTGTTTATTGCATAATAATAACGTATTGTTGTCGTTATTTAGAGCGAGTGTGTTATTTTTTGTATGGTTCAAGTCATTTCGACGTTTGAGAGAGTTTGTCGTTAATTATTATAGACCAATTTATATAAAACTTTTATAATGATAAATATTCCTCGTGTTGATGATTGTATAAACGCGACATGCGATTTATTGTATATCATGTAGTAACGTTGTTAATACGAAACAAAGCAATTATAATAATCGTTTACCTAAACGTAGTCACATAATAAAAGGTAAACATGTAAATATAACCCCCAAAATGTACACAACAATAATTAAATAGAATGGAATAACAATAGCAGCTGTAATCGAATGAGGTACTGCCCATCAAATATGGACTTTGGCAGAAAGTAAACAGAAAATATAATTTACAAGCAATTTGCCGCAGATATGTCCGCAATCAAATTGTCTCGTTAATACGAACGGTGCTATCAAAACATTTGATTTGTGGCCAGGACGGACAGCGCGAGTGTGCTCGTTGTGCCTCGAAAATTTGACCCTTATTTTGAACGTTCATAAATTATAATGAAGACGAGATATTGAGTATTAAATAAACATGGTACTACTTTATGATACTGTAGATAGAAAAAAAATCCTATTGTACTCGGTAAATAAAAACTAGCACAACATTCCCTTGTTTACGTTATATTAAATAAAATATCGTTCTAATTTTGATTTAATAATGTTAATTAAAGCGTTTAAAAATGGGTCAAATTATAAAGGTCGAAATATGCAAATACTATTGGAAATAGGTTCCCGACACAGCATATTTGTGGGGGAAGGGACCTTTGATTGGCATCATGAACCATTTATTGGATATTCCGTATGGATTTGAATTGCAAATGAATAGGCTTAACTTGTTCCTGATGTGTGAAAAATATACTTCGAAAAAACAAAACAAAAATAAAAAAAAGAATATTTGATCAATGTTTTTTTTAGTAGGGCGACTCGACCTGATGTAAAATATATGTATATAATATCGCCGCTTCTTATTGTATTTCCTTTTATATAAGTACATACTTTAGTTTTAATTGAACAGCCGAATACACGAAGGTTACTAAACTTAATTATTTTATTTTATTATAACATTAATATGTAAGTGTACAACGCCATTATACAGCGGCTAATTCAAATTAATTGTAATAATTAATTTCATTTATATTTGTATTTATTTTGACAAGTAAAAGCGCTCTATTGGAACTCAATTACTAAAGTGAATAAATAATTTATTTAAATTTAAAGTTTCTTTGCTACCAATCTAAAGGTTATACCATACCATACCAAATATCAAATGAAAATAATCAACAGTAATCAAAATTTATTCCATAGTTTACAGTAAAGAATCTTTTAAATTAGTTAGAAGTCTTCGAGCATACAATACGAAGCTAAAGTTTCCTAAAAATAATAAAACAAAAGTGAAATCACAACTCAAAATAGAAGTTGTGAGTTATAGAAGAATTTTTATTATAAAAATAAAATATTAAAACAAACAAAGCTCAAATGTACTGAACCAATATATCATTTACGTGCTAAAAACACATTTGAATACTGAAAACGCAAAAGAAATTTATTCTTTGGCAAATATTTACAATCCGACACACAGTCGTTTCATTCAGGAATTTGTGTTATGTAGAGCTACACACTCTTTTCTCCCGTTTATTTTTCATCCGTTTCTGTAATTTTCTCACTATGTTTTCTAATTAGTATTTGTTCGTTTGGAGTAGTTTAGAAAATTTTAGAATTACACTTTGATAAATTAAAAAAAACACAAATACATAATTTGTAATTTCAAATAGGATTTAATAGGACAACATCGGGCAAAACTGAATGCGTTAAAAGAAGACAAAATTCGATTTATGCGCGGACACACCCACAATGGATACTAAGAGTGCAGACTCAGCGAATAAACAAGACTTTTTATTCGTATACCTCTGTTATTCCCCTCGAAATGTGAAAATGTTGAAAAGCTTGTAATTTGCATAATCCAACAGGAAAAAGGTCAGAAGTGAGATGGTAAGAGTCCGCTCTGTTGCTCATTCAGCGAATTGCATTTCTGCCCTATTCACATTAGCAATCCCACTTGCTTTACACAACTTTAATTGCTATACGTTTCTAATAAATTCATTCGTGACGTAGTGGTTATATGTTTCTATTTTCGTTGTATAGCATGGAGTATTCCAATTGAATCCAACAGGATTCATATTAGTAGTAATAATAAAATATTTTTGAACATATATGTTAAGGTAAATACGAATTGAAATATATAGTAATAATAGTTGAAAAATACCGTAACAATTTTCAGCAAATGTAAACGCACTAGGAACTCAAACAGCCAGAATTCGCTGCATATTCATAGCGCCGAGCGTAGCGGTACCACATGCAAATTAAGATCTACATTTTGTAATGTATTCTTTTGATCTACGAATTCATATATTTGATTTATCCCATCAGTCAGTCGTTGATTGTGTACGCTGGTGTTAACATGAATGCGTTTGTCGACAAACTAATTATATATTCATAGTTTCTGTCGTCACACACAAAATGCTAATCGAAATAATTGACGTAAAATATACATTTAATTGGTTTTATATTATGTGTGTTATATATTCATTTATTTTTATAAATTCTTTTATATAATGACAAGTTTATAAACAATTAGTATAAATATAAAAGAATCAAAAAAAGAGAAATAAATCAACTAAAAAGTTACATAATTACTTGAACACGATTCAAAGTTCTAAGGAGAAAAAAACGAAACACAGAAATGACAAGACGATGACAAATGAGAGCCAGTCGCATCCACCGACGGGTGGTGAACCTCATCAAAATTATTCCCGACTTAAAAAATCCAGAGCGTAAACAAAAACGATCTCAGGAAAAAAACACTCCCGAGTCCGGATAAAAAACAAGTATTGGCAACATTGATTGATGCGCACTAATAGGGCGCGAAGGAATAAGCCATTCTGGGGTGTAATTATAAAAGAAATGACATATTCTGTCATTGACAACGCTACATAGAAATAGAACGGTCACGCCTTTTAAAAGTCGCTCGGGAAGTAATTAGTAATACAAAATTTCTGTTTAATTATAAAATATGAGTGAAGGCAGCTAATTGATTGCCGTTCAGACCTTGCTCTTCGTAGACATGTCACTTTGGCACGTGTAAATATTTTTAGTAAAAATAGAAGTAGGCTTAGTTAAAAGAGGTGTGAGACGATAAGAAGAATTCACAAATTAAACATAATAAGGTAGAATTAGTTATTAACACAAAATTAATTATAGCAAATAACACTAGCGTAACAAACAAATGTACATAAAAGGAAAATTTAAATCTGCTAATCTTAAAAGGCGTTTCAGATACTAGTTGTGTTTTTTCTTCCCCTACACTGAAAATGACACCCGAATGAAGGATGACGTCGGAATAACGACCCTGCATCCTCGAAGCCGTGTCGAAGGCTTCGGCGCCCTCTGTCGATGTGTGAATATAATGAATGCCGCTACTTTGTTGTTAAGTCATGATACAATTTTAGAAATATAACGATTAAAAAAGATTTGGTTTTTAGAGCGGAAATAGGAAATTAATATTACTAAAGAGCTGTTTTTATTACTATTAAAGTATTTGGATTGAGTCAACGTGTAGAACTATTGGGATTAACGATTAGCTTTACATACAATAAATATACCTATGTTCCTACATGTAGAAGTACATATAGGGAACAATTGAAAAGAAACATTAAAAGTACAAGAGACGTAGAATTTTGACTCCATCATTCCGCTTATCGCTTCTATCCATATCATTAGTAATGCAAAATAATGGGATCCGAACACCTCGTGCCGTTTGCAAGGAAATGATTAATGCTGTTCGTCATTAATTCTTATTTTTGATGAGAAATTTGACTTCGTCCTGTCAGCCGCCGGATCTAGATTAATATGCTCTGACTCGGCAGTTATATTGTGACACCAGCTGATGCTCTGGGGTTGATTGTCGCCAAAAATGTTTGGGATGCTGCCTTTATATAGCTTTTTAGACATCTAATTGGATTCCGTTCACGGAAACTTTTAAGTACATTCTTTATTCTTAAACTTGAGTTAGATGTTCACCGATATGCCGACTACATCCAAACAGATTCCAAAACGCGACTAATTCGTTTCTTAAATATAACACTTGGTTAGTCAGTCCCACATTCTTTGCACCATTATTAAAATGAGAATTATTATTATGAATTTCTCAGAAATAGATGTAGATACATAACCAAGTCAAAGCATAAAAGTGGTTTCGGATGCGAAATAGTTCTGTGTGCGACCTCTGTAATCACAAAGAGCTAGTTAAAATTCCACTATAACCACATTGGTGACACAAACACTGAAGGTATTCGTTGGGGAGAGAGGGTTGACGATTGCTTCGACAATGACATAGCAAATTATCCTTTATATAACGACGCCCTTTGCATATTAGCTGAGTGAAAATCAAAACTCGTTATTAATGATCATTTGGGATGACATTACAAATATCTTCCTAAAGTCATTTCATGTCATAAAAAAGCATAAGTGTAATTTTATAGCGTACTTGAGAGATGTATCGTATGACACATCTATATGTAGTAAGTAGCTGTAATATAAAAAATAAAATCGCTTAACATTCATTCAGTATCTTTATCTTGAAAATACAAGAGTTCATTTTATAGCCATTAATTTCTCTCTTTTCATCAGTGCTTTATCATAACGGCAGCTTCTCTGCCGCGTGTCTCATTAATCAAAAGCATTTGTTTACAAGGAAGGGAATTTGATTTGATTAAAATAATTCGCAATATCCTTGATAAATATCACCCTCAGTCTTCGTTTGATCTTCCACAAAATTAATGGTAGCGAATTCAATCAAGTAAAAGTTGCTTCCCGACTGTTATGCCGCTTCGAGAGCTTCGATGAGTGCCGCGGATTGCAAACGACACAGACTGATGCGACAATATTTTGATGGACACTGAACATTAATTCTAATCACGAAGCGTATTTTAACTGATATTTCCGGTTATTTTATAGCAAAAAGAGCAATGTACAACATTGGAAGAGATTTAGGTTTGGCAAACAATACAGCTGAAGGGATACGCATGGGGGTGCTCGAATGAATAACGATCGACGTCAGACCGATGTGTGCCGAGCCGATGAGCGTATTCCGACGGGTGGACGGGTGCTCCGTCCCGGCTTAGCCCAGTCTCCGTTTAGCACATGACAATTAATCGCAGCTAACTCGATCACGAAGGAATTAAATCAAACAATTGCGGTAGTAATCTGAACAATTAATAAATAAAAGAAATAAATATATGTAAAGTTAAAAAAGACAATGTAATTAATTTAAATATAGTCAATATAAGAATTAAAAGACAATTACATAATCGAGTTAATTAATGAGTAAAATTTAAACAAGAACAACAAATTGAATTAAATCAAAGAAACATGAAGATAATCCTGTCAATTAATTGGAATTACCATTGAGAACCGGTTCCAGCACGCGAATTAAATGAACTGCTATAATTCTTAACGCGACGCAGAGACAAGCGCTTTAGACAAGAACATTAATATATCCAAATGAATGGATAATTTACATCGTAGTCGATAAGCGACGACGAAATAAGGAGCAATGAATTCAACCCAAAGTGTGCTCAATTTTTGCTAATTAAAAATGTATTTAAATTAAAACAATCCTATAGCTTTAAAAAGCGAGTTAATCCTACAGACCGTGGCTGGACTATCGCAGCTTGACAGTGACACATCGGTACATGGGCCGTTGTCCGTTTGTAATTCTACCCTTGGATCCTATATCCACTTGAGTTTCCCTTGTTTTTTTTTTTGGTATGAACTCTCTTAGACTTTGCAGATTAAGAGATTTTCCATTTCATTAAAATATTGCTTTCATGTAATAATAAATCATTTAGATTGGCTAATATATTTGGGTATATTTTTTGTATGCAATGAACCCAAATTAGTCAATCACCTGTCTATCACTTATAAACACAAAAAGGACCGAAACTCTTGTCAAAAGTGTATATTAAATACATCGAGGCACCCCGCCATCGTCAATCTAATGCCACAAATGAAACCACTTCAAAACGCAAGTCAAAACCGCGAATACCGTTCAAAGAGAAATCCCACCGATCAATCACCATCCATTAAATTCGAAAAGAAAAGTGCTTTTCCCACCGGCGATTGGCCCTTCGATATTTTCCAAATCGGCCCAATTTACATGAGAGCCGCTTTTTCCCGCTCGAGATTAGCTCCCGAATGAGGTTGATGAATTGTTCCGGCCCTTGCAAATGCGTGAGGGTGCAAAGGGAGCGGTCATTTGTTAAAAATACACCCGATACGTGGATCTAATTGTCTACTCTAATTTCGTTTCGACGCTTTGATATGTTTTGCTTTTGTTTTTGTGTTAATGATATGACACTTTTCACCCTCGATTCTAATTTAGCGTTTTCATTCGTTTAATGGCCTCTTGTGGCTGTCATCGTTTTTATTAATGAGATTACGGATAAATAAATTATACAAATCAAAAAAAGATATAAGAGTTCCGTCGAAATGAATTAGGACCAACAGGAAACGCAGTGAGATAAGCTATCGAGGTGTCAAGCAATTAGGAATCACAACTCGATACTCCTAACAATGATCGAGCGAGTGGTCACCAATTCTAAACATTTGAGAAAGGACAGTATGATTATTGATTATTTAAATTCTGACACCTCTTTTGATGTTAAACAATGATTTTGAATTAAATCTTTATGTGGCTTATAATTTTGATATCAACATGTCAGTATTAATAGAAATAATGTGTTCCCGTATCAAGGTAAGTTATTTTATCTCACCTCTCAAGATGTTTAACGATGTCTTCGTAAGCCGCTCTACAATTCTCCCATATACCAGATCTGTCAACAAAATTGAAAATAACATAAAGAAGAGGCGAAAAATAAATATCTGCAAGTAAAAGAAGCGGGTTAAGCAATACAAAGAGATGAAAAGAAAAGAAAACAAAACAAAAGAAATGAGAAACTTTTAAAATAAATTCAAATTATGAATTTGAACTTAGATTAATTTCGCCTTTTTTCTGTCAAAGACAAACTCTTTAGGAGAAAAGAAAACTCCTATAAATTTAATGTCCATTAAAGTAGATAAAAAATCTAAAAGAAATTGTTTTTAGCAAAAAGAGTGTTCCGTAAAGAGTTAAAATGTAGACATTGAGTTAAATATTATAGAGGAGCAACAACAAATGACAGACTTTGTTTGGAGCAAATACATTAAAATAAACGACATATAATAAAATCAATCAACTTAATTCAAACAAAGAAACACGCGTTTATATTTTGTTTCTTGTGTCAGCTCTATTTATTTAACTCAATGAACACAACACTCCATATTGTAAAGGAATAATTACGACCACTCGATATTAAATGTTCCGTTGGAAGGAAGGGTTGATACTGATAGAAATTAATTTCACTTTTAAAACAATAACTTTTTATTTGTATTGAAACAACTCATGCGTGATCGTTGAAATTGTTACTTTCGTGTTTTTGTAATTGTTTCGTTAAAGACGAGAGTTTTACTTTTAATTAAACACTCGAGTGTTTCTTTATTGTTCAAGACGTCTACAAGTCTTTACAATTTTATTCTTAATATTATAATAATAGCCACTTTATTGATATCGTGTGAATTGTGCTATATTACTTGTGTTTTCAACACGTCACTTCTTAAATAACACGTTGAATAACATTGAAATGAAAAACAAAAGATAAACGAGTAGATTGTTTTTATTTTCTTTTGTTTTTCAATTGTTTTTAAGAAAGAATACATGTGAAGGATTTGTTCATAAGATATTTTATACATAGTAAATAAATAGTAACAAGTGTGTTTCGTTATAAATATTTCATATAAGCAAGTGACGTCTGTTACAGGGGGGCTACTTCGGACGAAAATACGGAAGTTCCCTACTCAGGAACACACGTACTCGTAATCATTTACGAAATTCCGGATTTGACAGCGACGTCATGAGGGATACGCTACTCAAGGCATATTTTACGGACTTTTTATGGGCTTTATATGTCAAAATTCACGTAAGTTACACAGGTGACGGCCGTAAAACGAAACTTCGGATATGCCTGAGTAGCCCCCCGGGTTTAAAACGAAGGAGGATGCAATTTGTACGACTTCTCAGGAAGTCAATACGTTTGTGTTTTTCTAATAGGCTTACGTTATGTACAGTCAGTGAATAATTAACCTATAGCCCTTGTGACATACTTAATGGTTTCTTCGTACTTGGATCAACAAGTTTAAGATGTAGTTTAGACTATAGAAATAAAACTAAAATTATTCATACCTCGCCAGAGCTTCCATGTTGTGCATAGGTTGTCCTTTTATGATGGAGCCATCAGGTCTGGGTACACCATGATGTGGCATACCAGGAGACATGAGCGCATGTTGATGCATGAAACCCATTGGACCGAGGTGCGTTGGCGGTGCATTATAACCGTTTGCAAGTAGTGGTGATTTTTCCATTCGCGCTATTTCTGTGAACAAAGAATTTAGGTTTTATATCTTTATTTTTAAGGTCTATGAGTTCAGACAACTGCTATTACAGTCTGCATACAGAAGCCAGTATTCCTATGCTGTCAAGGGAACACTAAAAAACTGAACCCAAAGAACGACTACCTTACTAGTAATACGCAGATAGCTGGGACAATAAACATCGTCAGCATAAATATAATTATGATAATTAATTTTTATTATATAAATATAATATATATACCAATAACCTATCCTTAATAAATAGAATAACACAGAAATTATTTGTTGATGTTTAATGAATTTCATAAAGGCAAACGACAGAGAGAATACAATGGAAACAATTTTAATCACTACATAGCCATTTTAAATTAGCAATTCCACCCGGAATCCACATAATCACGCAACAATGGAGCTAACACACGTACAAGATATACTAACATAACCGAAATCCTTTGTAAAATTTGCGACCACGACACCCTTTTCTACGCAAAGGTGTAACGTTAATTCGTATTTAATTCGACACCTTGTTAATTGTTTCTCGACGCCCCGGTCCGTTTGGTGACCCGGCCGACGGGGTCACGGACCGAAAGGGGG
This sequence comes from Tineola bisselliella, assembly GCA_028551675.1. Lineage (NCBI taxonomy): Eukaryota > Metazoa > Arthropoda > Insecta > Lepidoptera > Tineidae > Tineola > Tineola bisselliella. The sequence goes on along the minus strand of JAPWLS010001267.1, from coordinate 320,103 downwards.
CACGTTAAGAATATTTACCCAACAACACCCCCCTCTTTCGTGTTTACACAACATCCCTGTTTATGGAAACCAGAAAACAATAGTACGAGAATCGAGGCACGAAATTCATTGCCCATTTTATTATTGTTGATTCGCCGTTTTATGGGCATTATTCGATTATTGAGAAAAGGGACGTAATTAAAAGATAATGCCCGGCATTAATTGGATTCGACTCGGTTTGCTTTCAATGAAAATTCACTGTTTCCGTTTACCATAATATTTCTCTTCAATTTCAGAATTTTAACGTTTTGTTTATTGTATTTAATATTTAATTGTAATTTAATGGAAATTGTAAATAACGAATATACATTTCTTTGTTATAAATTATAATCTGCAAATATTTCATAGAGTCCGAAGTACTGTATATGTACATTTAGAGTTGAGTATATTGTTATTTGTACTCTAAAAACAATTAGTGTTGGGTATATTTGTTTAGTTAAACCGACTCCTGTTATCTTTGTAACCGCATGCTATTTATATTTCCATCATTTTCTATTTATATAATTCACTATTTTGTAGGTATTTAAAGATATACTTAATGATATCTTATTTGTAATTTGAAAAATATCCAATTATAGTAACATTTTTACTTTTGTAAAAAAAACTGCCTCGACACATCTTACTTACAAACCAACACTGGTTTTTGGCGCCAAGGCAACAAATTGTAAAAAATTATTTTAAAAATAAACGTTTTATTATTTATTATTATTATTTACTTAAACGAATGTAATTTTTAGTTTGAAAAGTTTAGTTGTGAGTCAAACGTCATCTGAAGAAAATAATATTATATTATATTTGTTTTTTAAATACTTTGTACAATATATTAAATATAGACTGTTTATATGAATATGTAATTTAAAAAAAAAACTATTAAAATTATGTCTTTTAGTTTTTTAAATTAAAATAATAATAGCTATAAATTATAAAATTATTATGTCTAATATTTCAAATACACATTACCAGTTTATCCCAAATATCCCAAACCACTATGGTTTTAGGGTAAACCATGAAAGTAAATAATAATTTAACAAACCCGAATGTATTAAAAACCGCGTACATCCAACTGACCGCGCTTAATTATTAACCAAATACATTATATCTTTGTACAAACTGTGGTTGCTTTACCCTTTCAATTTTGTCTCTTTTCAACTTATTGCTTTTATTTATCTTCTATCTCTTTTCTATTGGATATTCAGATATATAATAACACACTTTTATTTCTGCAAGGATAGGCAGAAGTGACGAAAATTGGTATAATGGTCAAGTATTTATAATTCTCATTAATTGTATTATTTTGATTATAATTCTACTTTTTGAAAGCTTTGCAGCTATATAATGCATATAGAATATCAATAAATCCTAGTTTCGACTAAGCATCGAAACCGTGGCGCCTATGTAACATAAGCCGTTTTCACATTTCCTTTACAATTCATTTCAACTTTTTAAACATTATTCCGATGTAAACTCAAAAAAAAGTATTAAACCAATTACTTACGTATAAAAAACTTAACACATATTTCTAATATGAAAAAACATTTCCTTTAAAAAAACTACAAATGCTCAACCGTTTAACCTTATGTATATTATTAAGCCGAATCCACCACAAATCCACTAATCTACCATTTAAAGAAATGAAACGGCCAAGATGAACCTCCATTAAAGCTATTTTCATCGATTTATTGATCGAAATCGATTGATTGTCCTCGACAAATGTTTTCAACGAAATTATAGTTCATTATACGTTATTAGAAATATAGAGATGACTCCATAATTATATCACTTATGTGTTTAGAAGGATCGATCGTCTTTTGATCCTTTTTTTGGGGTTCTACAGAATTCAAACTTCCTGATTAATAGTTGAGATTACTTTTTAAACAAAATATTACTTTATTATTTAGTTTATTTGCATTATTTTTATATTAGTCCTTTTTATAACTAAAATTCTAGCTTTGAAAACAATCCATAAATCATCTTAAAACAAATGAAATGAATAAAAATATCAAATTCTCTAAAAACCCTTTGAGCTGTCTAGATTTTATGCTACGTAGTGGGTCTTTACACCCGACCCAATTAACACCATATTGACATATTCTATATGTACAGTCAAGTGGAATTGATTTTAAGCCACATTAATTCTAATATTGCGTGGAAATTGAGTCTAAGTGGAGATTCGCAAATGTTAAGTAATCAGGAAAACACTTTGAAGTTATATGATAAACTAGCTGTTGCTCGCGGCTTCGCTCCCGTTAAGAAGTATTATTATTAATTAGGTATAGTTTTTGCGGCTTTGTTTTTGTTTAGCGTGTGTAAAAACGTCTTCATCACAGTAACTCCAATCTTTAATTTCAGTTCAATCAGTCGAAAATCTAATAAGATTTATACAAACTTTCATCCCCTATTTTATCCCCTTAGGGGTGGAATTGATCAAAATCCTTTCTTAGCGGATGCCTACGTCATAACATCTACCTGCATGCCAAATTTCAGCCCGATCCGTCCAGTGGTTTGGGCTGTGCGTTGATAGATCACTAAGTCAGTCAGTCAGTCACCTTTGAGTTTTATATATATAGATACTGTCTTTGTGTAGTAGTATTTTATTTATTCTTTTATTTAAATTATTACTATAGGTCCAAATAAAAAATGCGCCTATGAGAACTGCTTTTTGAGCTGTTAGAAAAAAAAGGTTCGTGATTTTATTAGTCCCTTGCGGTGTTAGCATGGGCTGCCACTGTTAGTCATGGGACGTGGTTATCATGTCAGTTGTCATGACTGTTTCACATGCCATAATTATGTTACACGTGATAGGTTTAAATTGGTATTAATTTTTAAACTACTGCATCGATTTTAATATTACTTTCGTAAAATTTGTTAGTTAGCTAAATATGGCAAATGTGTACGTGTAGATATATATTTCGTGTCTGATTGTTTATGTGTTTGTCTTGTTCTTGTATGGGGCAGAACATTGTATGTATAATGTACATATATGTACTTTAAAAAAAGTACGTGAATGTGTTGAATGTATTAACCAGAATGATGCTCCAGCTCGAGGACATACCACATCTAGTGTGATAGATCTTATATTGCAATTTTTATTTATTTATTTAAAACTTAGTACATCAGTACCAGGCGGGCTTAATGCTAGGTAACATCTTCTACCAGCCAACCTTTAAATATTTATTAAGAAAAAAAATGTGAAGGGAGGGATACATAAATAAGATTACTATAACATATATAAAAAGCATAACAACAATAACATAATTTACATAGATACATATACACATATATACATAAACAGACATACATACGATATAAGTGTGATGTCAGGAATATCATGAGTTCTTGTATAGGTATGTGAACAGTAGTTATGTTATTTTAAATTAGATAAAGTTTTTGATTACTTTTGTAGTAGTACATGATCCAAAAATACCACGCAATAATTAATAACAAAGTAAACGCATACATAGTTTCATATTTGATATTAAAATATAAATTTCTAAGAATTAATCGCAATAATAATAAGCAAATACAAAGATAACAATTTATTGTAAAATTGTGCCCTATACTCGACCGTTGAATTTTATTGAGGGCATATTACGGAATGACTACAGCATAAATGATTGGTCATAAAACGAACAAGTCTTGTTTACTGACATTGTAACGTTTGACGTCTAGCCTATACTTTAACTGCGCGTTTTATTAACGTTCACGCAATTCTTTTCTTTTGCAGATCATTATTCTGATGCGAGTTACTGCATTGCTGATTGCAGACGCTTTTGCTGCACTTCTGTTTGGTGTTTTTCTTTAAGTCATTCGATAGACCAGTGGTTCTCAACCACTTTTGTGCGCCACCAAATTCTTGATATATAATAATGTTAATATTATATTTTTTTGCCGTCAAATTTTGAAATCGTTAAAAGTGGGCCGCAACAAAAAAAAAAGGTTGACAATCACTGCAATAGACTATATTGTTGTGTTTATTTTGATTATATTGGTCCAACATAACGAAAACATCACGATAACGATAAGTTTTAGTTTTAGAGAATTTAGTTACCAACGTATTAGCACTAAACTTAAGGAGCCATCTGTTAAGGTTCTTTTTAGTTTAATTATAAAATATACTAATAATATAATAAATAGTTTTATTTTTATTAGACGACTTATATTAACTTTAATATATATAATAAGTATATTTTACACTTAGTAGGCATATATATACATTGTTATTTTTCTGCAATAAAAAGTCAAGTATAGGCATGTTGAGAACATATAAATCTATAGAGACTCCTCTCGGCATTCAACTACATTTTAATATAAAACTTTTGTTATAGCCATAAAATCTTTATCGTAAACGTTACTCCTAGATTTAGCACAGCCTCCGCTTGTAAATTTTACTAATATTTATTCCTACATACACTGTAATACAATATAATTTATATATATGATAAATTCTTTAGTATAATTACATTATTTTACTGCTTTAGATAAACCTACACTTTTAAAATATGTTTATAATATTAGGTATAGGTAAAAAAAATTAATCTCATGCTTCCAGATTATTATACTATTCATTTAATAAACAACTTATTAATTATAACTTTTGTATTGAAGATATCGTAACGACGTAAGTTATCACACACAGTGGGCTAACGCGGTTTAAGTATTTTAAAAAACTTTATGCGGCTTACTAGAATTTGAAGTTTCGAAAGGTTTTACAGTCGACAACAAAATATATTTTTTTTACATATTTGTTTTTTTTTTACAAACGTCATATTTCAAGATAAAGAGGCGGAATTCTGTTGCCTAAAGTGGGTGTAGTTATAATAATTAAATCTAGTTCTGGAATAATCTAAGATAGCACAGTTAAGACAATCATTTACGATACAACGTGAACATTTGAACGGTACATTTTATTTTTCTAGTTTAATTGACTAAAAACAAAGTAAACAACGTTTTGTTAAACAAGAAAAATATATATCCAAAACGCAACTCCGACAAAGCGCGAAATCCAACAAATCATTCAGGTAAAAAAAGAAAGAAAGAGAAGGTCGAAAATGATACAAAATATAGCGAATTAAAAGCAAATTACAGACCGTTAAGAAAACGTTTCGTTTTACAATAAATACATAATTGCAAGAGTGATACGCGATTTGTGATGACCGTTTTTGTAGCAGGACCAATGATTTAATTTATTTTTATTATATACCTACAAGTTTTAAAAAAGAAAATAGAAATAAATGAATGTTATAATTTGAATAAAGATAGATATTGTCACGTGCTATTATAGCCTGGTATATCCATCTAATGTTGAGCTAGAATATGATTCTTAATAAGCTTACACGTTTTCCATATGTAATCATATTTTAAGTAATAATAATAATATCCAAACAACGAAATGGAACACCCACACACACATGTCACAAACAATAAGATTTAAGACATTTATTTACTCAAAAAGAACAACATAAATTCACTTAATTGAGATACTTATATAAAATTTATAAATAAACATAACGTGCACAGACTATATCGTATTATACTAGAATATTTACAACACCACTACAAGGCACTCAGATCCATTATATGTTTCTTCAATTCATATTTAAATTTGGAAATATTTTTATTATTAGTTATAATCGGCAATTCATTGTAGATCTGCCTTCCTTCCATCATAACACTTGTTTTTCCATAGCTATTCAAATTCAAATCATGATAAGAAAGAAACAGATTTCAAACTTTTATTTCACTGACAAAGTAAATAAATTACAATACACATTATATTAAAACTATGCGAAACAAAACTCCTATGAAAATTTCTATGGTCCAGCTACAACAACGGACGCTGTTTGCGGATCAGAGCGATTTCGAGCGAGTTTCAAGTGTGGTATTACATATGTGAATAATGTGTTTCTTTTGTTTTATTTATTTCTGTTCTTTCTATACATATTATGACTCCGATATCACCTGCACTTTTTCAACGATTGTCTTTTTTTATTATTATTTAAAACTGTATTAATTATTCCTTACGTCTAGTTAAAAAAAAAACCAAAAATGTATAGTCTTGTTCTATGTGTGTAGTACTGTACAATGTCTTACATTGATATAAGGCCGAGTTCACACTACTCTCGTCTTTGGCGCCACAGGTTGATGATCTGCGGTGCCCTTTATTGTTTGATAACTAGCTATGGAGATAGATTTTTTAAAATTAAATAAATTACTACGGATTGATATGAACTTTTATTTATGAACTGTCTAAGTATTTTTTTCATAATAATGTCCTTTTAAAGACGTGTGTATATCAATACTAATATGTATTTCAAAAAAATCCTCTTCCATAATAACTTAGCCCTTAATAGCGTGATGAGAAATAGTATGAATAAATTAATTAACTATAAAGATCTATTATAACCCCGATGATTCCACACTATCGAAGGTAAATTAGCGATTTTTTCCATAACCGTAACGAATTTCATTAAAATTATATCAAAACATCAATGAATTAGTTTGCAAGCTACTGTTTCATTATATTATTATTCTAATTATTATTAAACTGTTTAGTTTTAATTGGGTACACGCTTTTTATAAATAACTATAGTTTACTATACATTGACGGCTTATACTTAAACGTTATTCTTCTCAGAACTTCAGTGTATAATGCCTACCATATGACCACAATCCGCCTGATGTTAAGTTAGAATTCGGTACATAAGCGGATACTGTTACTACAGACTTGTATGCGTCCACTAAGTGGTGGAATGGTGGTGGTAGTGGTGATAATACCCCAAGATGGTATACTGGGCTAATAACCATCATCAGACTGCCTATCTATATTTATTAAATTATAATTGACAACAATATGTTAATTATCAAAACTAGTAAAAAATATGAACGTAATGAAACTAAAAGTTTAGGAGCCAATCCCTTAGACGCGTCTTAAGACATTTAACCATACAATTGCAATTGATAATTATCTAACTGACAGTTAATAAATTTATAGTGAACACGCGAAACTCATATTAGGTGTCAAGACAATTTTAAAAAGTCATAATAATAAACCACTTAGTGCATTTCCTTCACGCTTTTTTCTATTTAAAAAACGGTTTAGAATTTATACGTTTACTTACATATATAGGGTGTTGCTAATTGGCCTTCGCATTTCATTCGAATCGTAGTATGTTTGAGGTTATTTGCGAACATGATTTAACTAATACGACATAATTTATGGAACTGGAGGAGGATGACTGCGACAACTGCAATGCTTTCGAAAATGCATTTTAAATAAACCAAAATAAACATAGCTTAAATTCTTTTAGGTTAGTTAATTTGTAGAGTTATATAAGAAAGTACCCCTAAAGTCTCGGATTCGATTTTAGGTCGAAAAAAAAAATTCATTTGTTTATTAAAATTTTATATAATTTAAAAAGATGTATTATATATTTCGTAATACAGTCCTAGGATTAGTTCTGTAGATAGAACAATATTGTATATAGGGCTTTTGTATTTGATGAAATAAAGATTGTTATTATTATTATTAAAACAAATGAATGTTGCCCTTGCTTTGATATCCAAGTTTGAAGCCAAAGGAATGTATGTCCTCGTGTACGTACATTTAACTTATATGTACAAATCAATAGAAGAATAATTCTTAGTATGTAATAACATTTATTGACACAAACAAGCAAACCCAGTTGCAAACATAAGAAACGACTCAATAAAACGCAACAATACTGAACACTAATCAATATAACAAATATGAAATATAAGAAAACGTGAACAACGACCATCAGAAAAATAACAATAACACAACAAAAGGCGAGACAGCCAATAACTTGAACAAACATCTACCAAAAGATCTCACAATTGGAGATATACATTAAGAAGGAATCACAAGCGAAAATAAACCTAAAATAAGTACAGATAAAGAAAAAAACATTATAGTTGATGTAGTAACAGTCGCAAGTAACAACAAGCATACTCGCAAAGGCTATAAACTCGTTAATTTGGCACGGACGAGTCTTATGAACAATAAAATGTGGAGGGCACGAGATTTGGTCAGTAATAAAATATTTACCCTAACTCTTCCTAATCCATGTTTCTTAGTGGAATTGCAATCTTGAAGGTAGGAAGGAAGGAAGGATAAAATGGAAGAAGTCATAAAAATGCCGAAACTCGTTTTGATATAGTAGTTTCTGGTGACCAGTGGGCTTATCACGAATTTAGTCTGACTTTCGAATCGAGCTATCACAAGTAAAACGGATCCGTTAGCAATCGAGATCATGAATTTTTACTAACGACTAACGAGCACCAGCAATCTATCAAATGAACGAAAGATCGAGACGTTCGAAAATTAACAAAAAGTATCTAAAATATTGTAGTTCTAAATTCGAACGCGGTGGCACTGCTCAAATTTCCATACAAATCGCTGGTTCGGAAGCCAGACTAAAATTCGTGATAAGCCCACAGTTGTATAAGAATTCCAATATGTCAACCAGTGTTACGTTTAACACTATTTAATTTTAGTAAAATGAAGATAAGTTTTCTTCACATTGCACCAAATATCGCCGCTCACACCAACAAATGTTAGCTGGTAGATAATGCCGACGGCATTAAGCTCGCCTATGTCAAAAAATTATTTTATTTTTTGCAATAAAGAATTTATTTATTTATAAGTTTTATAAATGCCTCTTTTGTTTCCCAACTCCTTTAAGCTAGTTGACTTCATAAAGAAAATAAATATTAAAACTAATAATTATTGATGACCAATAAAATAAAACTAAAATGTACGAATAAGAACATTAATGTAATAATAAAGCACGCAATCAAGAAGTGTGTGAATGAAATTGTCGTTTTTACGAAAAACATTCGTAACAACCCCAAAAGGTCATTAATTAAGTTCATCCCTTCCAAAACTAGCAAATCTTTACGTCATTCTACCCAATGGGATAGTAGTTTACTTGTCTAATCCAGCAGTATTTGACGGAAACTAAAACTACCCTCGAACGAAGTGCGAAAGAGGGTCAGCTTTAATTACTCGTAAACTTTTATCTACTAGAAATAAAATATGGCTTAGTAGACTTTTAACAATTTTCCTATTTTCTTTAGACGTGCTTTTCATCTCAATTATTATTATAAAAAAATGAATTAGATAATTTCGAGTTCCAAGTGTGACACACGTAAAATCGAGTTTCGCTCTTTAACTCTCATAAATCTGACATAATGTTTTTTGTGGACGTAATGAATTATTATTATTGACATTAGAGATGAAACAAATGAATTTCATCTAACTATCAAGACACATTACATCTATCTAATTAAAGAAAATTTAGCAGTACATTATTTCAAACTTGAGAAATTAAATTCAACAAACGTAACGTAAAGCCAGAAGCTGCTGTTAAAAGAAGCGTAAAGGTAACTTGTAAAGATCAAACAAATGAACTCATCCATAAAAATGACAATGAAGCAGCAACTATTGTATTCAACACAAATAATGTAATATCGAATCATATTTTTATTAATAATCGAATGCGGGATGCAGTGAGATTGCTGAGCGAATTTACAATAGACAGATTATGCTTGTATTCGGAAGCAGCTGTTGCTTTTTGACTAGTAATCTCGTTCTATATTATGTTTATTTGAATCGAGAGATGTAACACTAAAAACTAGTGAAAGATATATAAGTACACATTGTATATGCTATACATAGATATAGTCACTTATATGGATTTACCTAGACCCGAAGAAAATGCCTACATTTAAATAAAACAAAAAAATTTGCAATACAATATTAATTTTGAACAAAAGAGTGAATACTAGCGTGTTACTACATTGTCTTATGCCAATCTCTTCGGACGAAAACTATCGTATAATTATGATAGAACTTCACGTGCAGGTAAGTTCGTTTAATCATTTAAGCCACGTCATGATAACTCTTTATTACGTGTATATACGTATCTATAAAACAACTAATACTGAAACGTAATTTGTTCAAATAAAACAAAATAACGAACACCTTTTGCCATAAGCTGAATTTTAAACTTTAAAACAAATGACAAGCAGCTTGTTGATGTATAATTGGATAAACACATCGATTGGTATGAACAGAGATATATAATTTGTTTGGCAAATCTATCAACAGGTCAGGGGTTGTATTCTTGTTCGATATCAATAGTAATTCGATTCAAAATATAATTTAAGTTTTAATAATAATTTGATTTTGTTATTTTATATACGATAAACTGTTTTTTTTTTATTTAATTTATTTATTTATTTATTTATTTATTAGGTCCACAAACAGGGCTCTACAACTAGACTTGGAGTTAACATCACACTAAGAATTATAACAATCAAATTGTAGGCCCTATGCGCAGTGACCACAGCATGCACTAACATTACAAAACTATTTACAATTAAGTCAAAAAAATTAAAATATAATAATTTATTAAATCAAAATAACAATCAAATCAAATAAAAAATATAGTATGTTCTTAATTCTTAAATGTTTGTACATTAATTGATTACAATGTATATATATTTGTGATTTTGAATTCTTGTTTAGCAAATAAATGTATTAATAACGTCATTATATTCAAACAAATAGAAACAATATTTATTCACGTTTATCCATCGGTTTAATTATTAAACCAAGTATATGAATAACACCAAATATTACTATATATTAAAATTAGAGGAAATTATTTAATATTATTTTGCTTATAATTCCCGCTACAACATTTAGTAATTTGTCTCGACGCGTTTCGCCGAAGCGACCGTGGCATCATCAGAATACGTGAAGTGGCGAAACGCGTCGAGACAAATTACTGAATGTTGTAGCGGGAATTATAAGCAAAATAATATTAAATAATTTCCTTTAATATGGATTTCCGCAAAGTAACGCCTGAAACAACTAATTATATTAAAATTAGAACAACTCTAAAAGCGGACTAGAAGCAATCGTGTAACAAAATGAAATCGTATAGTTTCAGAATAGGCCTTCAGATCAGATGGCCGATTGGAATTCAAACGTCCTTAGGGCATGCCTTGTGTTTGTGCCATTGATCGATAATGACATAAACAGCGATATTGCCATTTGTACGTAATTATACAATTAAAATGTTCTAATGTAATCTTACAACATTATGGTTTTGAAATTTCTTTATTTTCTATAATAAATATTTTATTATTAAAATTTTAGTATTGGTATAGTATACCGGGTGATACAGTTAAACATTTGGAACCGAATTCTACGTTTATTATTAACTAGCTGTTGCCCGCGGCTTCGCTCCCGTTAAGAAGTATTTTTTAAAAAACGTCTTCATCATAGTAGCTCCAATCTTTAATTTCAGTTCAATCAGTCGAAAATCTAATAAGATTTATACAAACTTTCATCCCCTATTTTATCCCCTTGGGGGTAGAATTGATCAAAATCCTTTCTTAGCGGATGCCTACGTCATAACATCTACCTGCATGACAAATTTCAGCCCGATCCGTCCAGTGGTTTGGGCTGTGCGTTGATAGATCACTATGTCAGTCAGTCACCTTTGAGTTTTATATATATAGATTGAATCGAGTATCAATTGAAAACAATTGAAGTTAGGTATAAAAATCTTATACCAGTGAGGTCTATCATTATTTAACGCTTTAGCTTCAAATATTCAAATGAATCACCCAACAGTGTTTAGTTCTTAAAATTACATCAATATTATAATCGAAAGTTCATCTTAATGACAAACTAACTAGACGTTCCCAAAGGTCACATTGCACAATTAGGAATAAGCGTCAAAAGTTTCTTATAAAATAAAGATAAAACGTTAACATTTAATAAAAATAAGTTTGTCGTAATCTTAAAAATGTTGTTCCTAGCGTTCACGAGGCATCGGTTAGGGAGTTAATTAAAAGAAATACCGACTTTGCGAGTTTTTTTATATAAAAAACAAACGTACAGTCAAATGAATTGCCATCGCGTTGAGGTGTGAGAATGAATGCGTAGTGTTGTTACTGTATAATAATTATCGATAATTTGTTTTTTTTTTCTTGAAATAATATTATCGTATATATAATATTTACTTTAATAGATGTGTTAAGGTCCTCTCATTGGGTGCACAGGAATCAGAGCCAAAGAGTGTTGAGGTTTAACACTAGATTTACCAGCTTAAATATACATTTTTCTACCAAAACCAAAAAAAGTATATATTTGTTACAAATATATATAAAATAATATAAAGTTCATAAAACTAATTTTTTTGTTATAGATTAAAGAAGATTAGAAGAATTAAAGAAAATGTTAGATGCAGTAGGAATTTTATTTTGATCTTGCAAGACCAGTCGTTTTGACTGGTTTGGTAAATCTAGTGGTAAATATCATTTATTTGTTACATGTGTGTTTTCAGCACGTTCTGTGCGTGGTCCAGATACGTGCCGTTACAGATGCAACAACATACTGACCAATATACTTTCGTCCCTAGATCGCTACATTGTTACATTGAAGCACTAGAGGTCGCATACAGTTTAAATCAATGAACTAGCTATAATGATTAATAATTAAAAGTCAATGTTAGAAACCAATACAATTTATTAATACGTAGTAAACCAAAAATAAAACCCGCTACTAACACTGTTTCTTCTAGAAGAAGCTATTTTTAGCGATAAACTTTAAGTATGCGTTGTATGTACTAAATTGTAATACCTACTCTTAAAACAATAAATGATTTATTATAATTATTATGATCGATAAATAAAAGACATCACTATCATCTACTTAAAAGTAATGATGTAAATGGCGAACAGCATATTATAGGAATGGTTGTTCACGCCATAAATGTAAGAAAGAAATTAGCCAAACATTCACGGATGAATGCTTACGTAAACATTTAAACGGTAATGATTTACCTACAATGTGATTACGTGAAAGTTTTATTATGATTTTATAATTTAAATAATGTTTCAGAGGTATTTTGAGGACTGTTTACCGTTACAAAAGATTTTAAAGATGATTAATTTACAGTTAAAAAAATATGTACCTACGAATACCTACTAATATTACATTGTACAGGTTATGATTGGCGAGTTTCTTCTCGTCATATACCTTTCTGAAATCAAACATTTTTGACTTTGATTTTGGAACGCGAGTGGTGGTGACAGTATGGGTTTTAATATTAAAAACGCAGCTATTGAATAGAAGGATGTCATCCTTGGGTAATACCACCAGATTAATAACCTACATGCGTCATTGGATGATAATAAATCAATTTCTTTTACCAAAAATAGAAGTGCAAATGTATCAATTTATTTATTTATATTTATTACTTAATAATACAGAGTAAGCGAGTAAGGAGATGGCGGCCTTATCAAGCCAGATGGAGTCAACTGCCTGCTGACGCTTCTCCGTAGTAGCTTCGCACTTCAATATATAATTGTAACTTGTGTTATTTCAAGGAATCTATACACGAAATTTCAATAAAATTGGTTAAGTTGCGAAGGTGCAACAAACATGCGTATTAAGGACCACCTGCTCTGCCTGACAACGCTTATTGCTTGTTACCGCGATATCAACAATTACCGACAATTCATTTTCAAACTTCGAATTAATTCGAGAATAAAAATGTCATACGAATTAAAATGTCTATAATTAAACTTTGTTCAGTTTTGGACCTCTAAATTTTGACCTGCTTTTTTATCATTTCAAAGGTTACAATTACACGTTCTCGAATATAAATATTCTCTTCGAAAATGGAATACACACAGGTCGTAGAATTAAGGTAAGACCAGAACAAAATTTGCAACAATTAAGTTTATTCGTTTTATCATTAATTGTTATAAAATTGTCATTATATGCCATTGAAATTATACAATTACAAGTTATTGATGTAAGTATATGTAGAACAAATTATATCAGAACAACACAAACCCATAATATTTAGACCCGAAACAAATGCCTACACATTAATTCTTTTTATAATATACTAATAAATATTACGAATAATATTTGTTTTATAGTTGGTCTAATTAAGTTTTCGGGCTAATTATGAGTCTCGAATGAAAACTAATCAATGTAAGGTAATGTGAACAAAGTATTCTAAATTAATTAAATCATATTCGAGTATGACCTAAGACTCCGACTACAACATTGATAATTAGGAAATTGGTAAAAATAATGCTTAATAATTACGTTTAATAAACGGAAGTCAATTAAACTACTTTTTTTAACACAACTACATAACGTACAGCGCGTAATTGGTTACAGACGCATTACTAGACGAGTCTGTCTGTCTGTTTCCTTCAAATAATTCCATTTGTAATAACATTTTTTGCACGTTTCGCGCCACTTCTGCGTTTAATTGTTGTACTGTTGGCACCGCTGTTAAGGGCTAACTATACGGGAGGGCCTTTGCGTTAAACTATCCGTTTTGTTATCTATGTATTGTATAGTTTATTAATTGGTTTTTTGTTTTTCTATTAATTATACACGTCTATAGTTATAACGCGATTCCTCCTGCTCCGTAAATGTCGGTAACGCGTAATTCGTCCTATTAATACGCTAGGATCTATAAAATAGCAATTTTATAGGAGAACAATTCAAAGTTCTTCTTCTTCTTTATTAATGGCCTCAGATGTCTAATGAAGACAATGCCAATGTCGAGTATTTGGGCGAAAAACCCAATAAGAGGTTACAAAATTTTAATTCACACGTAAAACCTCATGTCATTAAAAAAAAAATTAATTCAAAGTTGTTCAATGTTATATTAAGTATCTCAGAAACTATTGAAAAATTGTTATATTTTGGACCTATTTTAACCTAAAAAAAAACACGTAATTTGCTAAAATGTTAGATCCTACTATGTTAATAGGATTCGACAAATTATGTGCTTAATCATTGACAGGCTTAAGTAATGTTATTTCAGTAAATACAGTGTTTCTTAATCGATTAGAACGTTGTCAGTGCGACCCGTATAGTTTCACCTTAAATTGATGCGTTACCCATAAATGGTTCGAACGCAATTTGTTTGATTGTCCGCAATTGTTGCTTTGCTGTCTGTACGTTCCGTTTTATAAATGATCTTTCGCTAAAACGTCATATGTAGCTTCATTATACACACGATGGTTATCTTCTGAATAACACCGTCCTTTTTTATTGTGAAAGAAAAACTTGTTACATTTATTTGTGTATTTTTTTAAAAAATAAATGATGATATATGTTGACCTAGTTTTTATATAAGGGAAAAATATTTCTATATTAATCAAATAGTAATCAACTAAAAAAAAGTAATTATTTAGTTGATTACTATTAATAATACAACTATGTCGGAGCCAATTTTTATTAAAATTATTTAAACATACATAAATTATTTACACTGTAACAGCTTAAGCCGATGAAAACTTAGAATTCAAACGTAATATGTAATATATTCAAGACGCCCCACCTATTAACGAGGGTAGACAGGTGTCTTATAGTGAGTATCTCCTGTGTTTTATTTATAACAAACACGAAACATTTCCCTTTTGATGACAAAACAAAACCTTTAATTATTATCAAAACATAATTTACTTTCTCATTTCCGTATTTAGGGTTGTGCCAACGTATATGTGTATGATGGATTTTGTTTTTAAACTAGTGATGTGAAAATATTGCTTAAGGGCAGCGTAATAACTAGACTTTTTTATATAAAAAAATGATATTAATCAATTAAATAATATTTGCAAATATTTATTTATTTAAAACTTTATTTCACTTGCATACAAAAGGCGATCTTAATGCCCTTAGACATTGTCTACCAGTTAGCTTTTAAATATATATAAATGAATATAAATAACCTAAGGAAATGCAATAGAAAGAATGATTACTTATATATTATCATGTGAATATAGGAACATAGGCAGATGGGGGTAGGCAGAAGACGTTTTACGATAAAATTGATTATTTGCTTAAAGAGACAAGAGAATAGGGTTGGTATTTGGTATGTTAAAGTAGTAATAGTTGTTGTTTTTTGTAATTTTTATAGGTATTTTTAACTTCATAATTATCGTTTATAAAAGTGTCGACCCTATTAAAGGAATCTAATTCATACATACATACATTTACTCATTTCATTAAGTCCTATTTTGATACAATCCATCCTCGCGTTGAGGATTATCTGTGCCTCCGATGTTTTCAGATCCTATTATTTTACGGGGTGAAAATTTACCACCCTCCCTACCTCCTCTGTGACACCCCCAATTTACACACACATAATAAACTTGTGTGTAAATAGGAAAAGGTCAAAGTTGTGTTATTTACGGAATTATTGTTGTTTCTTTATTTTTTTATATCGGATTTTTCTATTTTAAATTTTCCGGCTTCTAGATATATATTTTTTTAACAAATTTATTGTTCGGGACCTTAGTCGTGGACGACTATATAGGCCCCATATAAACATTTACAAAATACATACAAAATTACAACTATATACACAAAAAAAAACTAAAGTTCTACGCCTTCACTACCTTATATATCAATTTCCACGAATATGACGCTTCCACGGGTCCTTCTACATATTTATATAAGGTAAAATATTTCTATAGTAATCTATTAACCTAACGGAAACAATACCCCCCACTATGCTGTCTAAAAGCCGAGATGATAGAATTTAGACTCAGAAGGAACGCAGATACAATCGATCGTCATTTTTTTCATGATTTCTATACATCTCTATAACTATAGTGGCGCCAAGTTACTATTTTTGTCAATAAAATCCTTTAAATTCGACGCTCATAATAACATGTCGATCGCCAAATAGAAAATCTTCCTTTAACAAACAAACGACTGTCAACATCTCATCAAAATAATACTGGAAATGTAGTCGGAGTGAAGAAACTTGATACTTGAATTTGATTTAACTAGGAAGGGGTAGAATGTTGAATCACACTTTTGTAGTCAAAACGCACCCTCAATTTCATTGTTTGTTGTATTATATTCAATGTAACATAATTAGACTAATTTGTTATTATACGGGATATATAACATATACATATATAATATATGTATATTTTTGTACTATAATACATAGATATATAGCATAATTATCACCAAGTCAACATAGCATAGCAACAACTAATCGGCACTCTAGCTTAACATCAATCGGACCGTAAAATAAAAAGTAGGATTCTTTGTATAAATATCTTTTTAAATCTAACTCTATTATCCAACACTAACACCAACTCTTTCATATTATTTAATCTTCAATTATAGTTACTCAAGTATTTGAATGTTTTAGTTCAGTTGTAGAACACTAGCCATATTTTCATTAATGTTAAATCTATCCAAAACCTTGCTCAGTAAGTATATACCTATATATAATATAATATTTATTTATTTATTTAGACATACACAAACAAACAGTTAACAAACCATAACATGAAAGTAACAACTACACTAGACTAGAGAAATAAAGCTAAGTTTGTTAACCTAATAGTTGTGATAAACTATATACATTAATGATTAAATACGAATGCATAATATGCATGCATGCAAATATAGTATAGTATATATAGTAAGTTTAAAAACAAATGAATTAACTTCCTTAAAGAATCAAAACGTTTAAATCAAACAATGCGCTTAAGCCTCAAATCTTAGAACAAACCCTTTCTGTGCCTATCCATCTCCTCACTAATTGTAAAATAATTAAAATCAACTAAGCGTACACCGACGCACACCCTTTAATGCAATAATAATTATACATAACAATTTGAATGAAATTGAAATTACATTTCAATTGATGAAGTTTGAATAGAAAAATAGTAACTTTTCACTCTACTTATATACCTATATACATATTTTTATTTATTTCCTTTTAGTAAATGGACTCCAATAGAGCGCTTTCACTCGTCAATACAAATATAAATGAAATAAATTTATTAATTTAATGATTATCAATTTGATTTAGCTGCTGTATACTGGCATTGTCCACTTACATACTAATGTCATAATAATATATTATAAATCTACTATGATGTAGAAGAATAGCTGAAGACAACACAAATATGTTAAATACATCCTTGGGTTTAGTATGAACCTGCCTTAAATAAATAAAAATCACAACGGCTGCAAAACTATCGAAATATCCGATCGAATTAAGCAAAGGAAACGCGGCGGTAACGCGTATAAATTATTTGTCTTGTCGCTAATAATATATCTTTATTCTAGTAAAAAAACAAATGAAATCTTAACTACACCTAAACATTTAAGTTTAAGCAATCGTTGATAAGCAAGCTATCACTTATGCAAGATCACGATTGTAATTGCGCCCTTGTCTACTGCGACATTTGGTGGAAGAGCGAGATGGACCATTAGGGGCATTACATATTTTGGTCGCGAAGCAACCACTTATTAAATCCCTACTAATATTATAAATATGAATGTGAGTTTGTTTATTACGTTTTCACGCAACTTTTGGAGGTACTAGAAGTAACATAGGATACTTTTTATTAAAAAAAAATATATTTTTACTATAGTTTCCAATTGACTATAGTTTCAGCTGTTTGGAATCATATTGATTCATTTCTATTGAAATGATCTCTGACACTTATTTAATGAATTAAATGCTAGCGAAGCCGCGGGTAAAAGCTAGTAATACAATAAAAAGAAATACGCAATTAACTTATTGGATATATTTAAAAAACAAAAACAATAGAATGTAGACGGAAAATTACGTCGAATATTCAATGCGTAGTTCGTTATCAGTCTATAAAAGGGTTTATGGCAAAAAAGCGATGCACAACAAAGGGCCATAAGCGACAAAGATGATTGATTACTAGCAGTCTTGCGCTGAGCTCTATTTAATCACTTTATTCCCTTTTCTCCGTTTGTGTTAGATAATTTTGTATTTATGTAATTTGTGTTTGAAATGAGAATGTGTGGGGCAATATCCGGTATTAAGTTTTGGGATGAATTTAAACTGAGAGTTTCAACTGTCTACAGCAAATTATTTGCATGTACTCGATTGCTTTTTTAATGATAATTATTATTCAGAAGTTTGTTTTAAATTAATATATGTTTAGAGAGACTTAAGTGAAATAATAGTGCAGATTTTTACGGATTAAAAGTATAATTATCACAATGCATTGTGGCAATAAAAAGATCAGAAGAAACAAGAAAGATGACACTGACAGAATAAACGTCAAAACCTCAAAATATTTTCGGCCTGTGACATCGACCGCCACATATGTATGTATGTATAGGAAAAAGTACTCACCACTCATGTGTCCGTTTTCGTAAGGCGAATAATCTCCGTTTTCAAGCCGATGTTTCTTAAAAGGATGTCCAGGGAATTGTGAGGCTGCCAGTGAAAGACCAACGCCTGACGCTCGTTTCGGTGGTCTGCCGGGCCTGGAACTGCGGACATAGTAGCACGTTACTGTGGAAAAATACTAGGCACTTGTACTGTAGAAGATGCTCAAATAAGTAAAATTTAATTTTAAAATGCGATAGAATTTGATGTCTAAAATTAGTTTTAATAGAATAGAACAGCGAACAAACATTTCAAATAAATTGTCGTAATAAATAAATACATTGTAATTTCAAAAATGTATATTTAAGAAAAATACTTAACGTTTATTGCCTATTTTTCTTTACTAGACAAAATAATTAATAAATAATAATAATAAATAAAAACATATACATGCAATTCCCTGGCTTCATACTAGGACAAGAAGAACACAAACATATAATATACAGTGGTACCTCGATATACGAGTGTTTTGAGATACGAGCCGTCGAGCGAGCGATATTCAGATACGAGGAATCGCACACGACCCCAACATGCGCCCCGATCTACATTCGCAGCAGCATACGGTGCTTTGAGATACGAGCAAGGTCACGGAAGAAATTAAACTCGTATGTCGAGGTACCACTGTGTATTATGTATAAATATTTGATGAGACTAAAAATCGGACGTAATCGAATGAATAATGATAAATAATAATAATAATTAATTAATTAAAACGAAACATACGAAAGACGGGCATATTCAGCGTATATGGCGTAACCACCTTCTATATAACTAATAGGCTTAGACGGTAAGATTTAGGTGGCAAAGTTTATTGCGACCAAGAATATAGCGGTGTCTATTACACAACCATAAATCACGGATGGGAAAACAATAAGCGTGAAATTGTGGAAACTGTGGACGACGTCTTTTGGTATTAAATCTTTGGGGTGGGGAATAAATAAAAATAAATCTAAGGGTGACCCTCACGCGAAGAGATTTATTGAATTATACAAAGAACATTGTCGAGGAGATAATTTGAAAATTCTAATTTGCTTGTAATTCTAGTTTGACATTTATATTTTAAAATTATGTATAAAAATAGAATGAAGAGACAATACAACCTTCTTAAAAAACAACATACTGACTAGTAAATAACATATTTCGTCTGTCTATATATGTATATCAACAAAATGTTCCCTATTAACTGCCCAGTCCCACAAAATAAACAGGAGACGCATAATAAGATAAATCTTCAATATAAGAGCACTCATTTCGTGTAATACCAAAAGCATCGTGTAAGTTACGCTATCATGAGCTGGCAGAGGCATTCGACTAACTTTGAGAATTATCAGGGCTTATTCCCTCTACTCCGATAGATTAGCTCCACTTTTGTATCTAATTTTACATAGAAATTTAATATATACTATTTTCGGGTTTAGGTATTATACATATGTTTGAATTGCCTTTTTATCATGCTTTTATCACATCTTAGTTTAGAATGGGACTTTGTATGTGTATGTAGCATATAATATTTATATTAATTACGTTTTAATATTGAAATAAATGGGTCAAATAGAATGAAATAATGCAATTAGAGCGTGGTACAAATAATAAAGTGTAATGGGAATAAACCGTCATCGGAAAGTGGTAGCGGGCCGAGGACGGACCCCTGAGGGACGCCTGTTATCATAGTATCGGCTTACACGCAGAAACTGACTCTGTGCTATTTATTTTTATGTCACCACATAGCCATTACTAGACACTCCATTAGCTTGGATTGCGATGACTTCTCTTCTCACTTTCACTATTGTTATTGGATGTCCCAACGTTTGTTTATTAGTATTTGCAAAGTATTACATTGCTTTTAATGCAGCAGTCATGAATTTTAATGTTTTACCAGGAGACGATTTTTGATATTTATAAGGTGCCTCATTTTGCCTCACGATGCGTTTTATTGATTCTTTTAAATAAAACAAAAGCTGTCGATTACAAATTTAAAAAACGAACTAAATAGAAGGATCTAGATGAACAACAACAGATGAATATATTCCGTCCAAGTTGACAGGCACACTCGTCTCATTGTATCGGATTATATTATAATTAAGAAATGTCATTTATATAAACATTTAGCTACAGCAAAGAGGCGCGTCAAAAAACCCGCGACCTGTATGCATTACAAAAACAACTGCGACGAAATCGAATATTGAAAGTGTCGAGGGACACAGATAAGACGCACGTGCCGTTCCCTCGTCGCCACTTACTCGTAATCTGAATACCACAAAGCTTATACCCTCCGATAAACCACCATTAAAAAGCATTCGATTTATTGCCAAACGATTTCCGATCGATTTATGTACGTTTTGCCGGTTACTAAACAGAGGGTTTATGCGTTTATGCGTTTTAGTTTTGTATTGATTTTGTATAAAATATGTGAACCCATTCTAACTATATAGCAAGTCTTTAAAATAAAATAAAATACGTTACATTAACTTTTCAGTAATTAATAATATCTTTCGATTAATTCTTTAATATTAACAAATTAGTAGCAAATTATTTTACATTGAAATTTGAGGTAAATTCAAGTATTGAGTACAATCTTCATAAATTAAGCAGATAATTGTTAAGTAATTCGAGATTACATATGGTCCTAGTTGTAGCTTAGACAAATGATTTGATAGAATTTTTACACACAAACGACGAGTCATAGTCGCTCTCATAATTATGTCAGCTTTAAATGTTATCGAGCCTGTTTCCTTTCTGAATGAAACCATAGTGTAATAGATATCCACCACATAGTTTTGCTTGTATTTACTTTGCCATATTCATCATTCACTCAGTTGTCACTTCTCAAATAGCACCGACAATAGATTCGGTGGGGCCTACAAAGATATGTTCGACAGCCACATTTGATAGATAGTTTTATAAACGAACTATTTCTATCTGTCGGTTTATGAAACATCACGTTTTCCCATTTTGGCGGTATTTCCAATTCTAAATTCAAAGTTTTGGTATGCGATTTTTATTGTTCCACGTTTCTATTATAGTAATCCGTTATCGTAGACTTGGTGAAACGAGATGCATTCAAAGAGTTCTATTACAACAGCGGTTCTCAAACTTTTTTGGCGAAGGAAAAAGCCTTAATATAATTATAAAAAACTGATTTATATGTATTTATGAACAATCATATTGCAATGTAATATTACGTAATATTTAGTTGGAATATTAAGATGTAACCTTATAATCTCCCTTTGGTAGATATTTTTTGCAGTATTTTAGCCCTAGGGTTCCGCGGAACACATTTTGAGAATGGCTATACTACAATATCCTACATATTTAGACAGCGATAAAATATATAATGTCAACATCTAAGAAAGTGAATAAAGTTCAAATGTTTATATACTTTCTTTCAATAGATAAAAAGTTAAACAAATCCTTCTAAAACAGGAATCGCCTATGAATAGATTGTGTGAACTCTTTCTTATAATATTTATAAGGGCTATACAAGAACAGTTCACACTCACTACCAATTACGTACACTAAATCATATGCTCACGTGGCATAAACATCCTCTGGACTTGAAAATGCTTCTTTCATCGTCATGCTAGAAGGAACTTAAAAGTTTTTTTTTTTTTAATATATCTTAGGTTTCTTTCTATTAATATAATTATAAAGACGTAAAAAATGTCAGTTTCTAAGGTCCTAAGGCTCTATTTAAAATTTGTTTTACAGAGTAAACCTGATGTATTAGATTATAATATATTTATTTATTTAAATATCATAATATAACTAAACATAATGGTTAAACAGTTAACTTCAATACACCTTGCAAGGAGTGAGTGAATTTTATACAATACACAATAATAACAATAAAATGTGTAAGTCAATAAATAATACAAATGTCAAAAAATTATATTACTAAATAAAACATTCTTAAAGTAAATTGAAATTCTAGATCACATTCTCACAAAAGGCCCTGTTTATTAGACTTATATATTATAGTATATTGCTTGCTATAAGGCTTTGAAACTCCAGAACTTTCAAGCAGTTACTATATGATTATACTAGCTGTTGCCCGCAACTACGTCTGCGTAATAATGAAGATGTCCTATTTAAGCGGACGTCTTCATCATAGTAAGTCCTATCTTTAATTTTAGTTCAATCAGTCGAAAATCTAAGAAGATTTACAAATACTTTCATCCCCTATTTTATCCCCTTGGGGGCAGAATTGATCAAAATCCTTTCTTAGCGGATGCCTACGTCATAACATCTACCTGCATGCCAAATTTCAGCCCGATCCGTCCAGTGGTTTGGGCTGTGCGTTGATAGATCACTATGTCAGTCAGTCACCTTTGAGTTATATATATTTTATATATAAATATGTAGTCCCGATACGATGACGATCGCAAGGAATGGAGGACCGAAAAAACCCGCTGACACCCTATTGTAAGTTTAATAGTCATAATCTGTGTATTGTTTTGTTTTACCAACGTCCGATTATTTACACATCAAGGCGTTACACTACGAGCCGTCTGTGAATGTTTACACTTTAAAAATTCATTCGTTTTTTACCGTTTTTTTTTTCGAATTAATTTACATTCTTTTACTCGTTGTTTTTTATAGTAGTCATCATTTGGTCCCAATATTTCATGTGTTTAATCTGAATAATTCGTCCCAGTTTAATTCGTCCCAAAAAAAATGTAGATGATAATATTTTTGTTTATTTCGACTCGCCCTATCGAGTACGTAAAATAGTAATTTTGAATTCAATTTACTTTGTATTCAGAGTTCATAATACGAAATTCGATTTGAAATTTGTGAATGTAGAGGGGAATACGTTTCGAATTCGGTGTCCATTTGATGTTTTGTTTTTTAGTGCACAACAACTGTTGACGTTTTTACGAGTGCACTTTTCATTGCTGTATCGTTTAACACTTTTGGTAATCGTAGATTGTACATGCATTTGTAACGTGATATTAGACTGCTCGTTGTTTATTTATTTTGTTACAATTAATTAAATTCCATTTGGATTATTATTTCCTATTTATACATGCCTCTAATAAGAAAATAATATACAACTATTTGAGACTAATAATTATTATTTCGGAAGGTTTGCAGCCGTAGTCTCAATGGCTATAAACCTTTCGAATACCTAATCAAGTAGTAGGATATAGCAAATTTGAAATCCCTACTAATATTACAAATGTGAATGTGAGTTTGTTTGTTACGTTTTCACGCAACAACTACTTAACCAATCATCATGAAACTTTATACACATATTTTTGGAGGTACTAGAAGTAACATAGGATACTTTTTATTTAATTTTTAATTATATTTTACTATAGTTTCCAACTGACTATAATTTCAGCTGTTTGGAATCATATTGATTCATTTCTATTGAAACTTATTTAATGACTCAAATGTGAGCGAAGCCGCGGGTAAAAGCTAGTAATTATATATTTTGATACTATACATCCTTAGTACGTGTAATGGTTTTATCTCTTCCTGTATCTACAGGTTTCGGATGTGTCGTGTATGTAACCCTTACTCTTAAATATTTATCAAACAAGTTATTTCCTTTTCAAACTATACTTTTTAATACAGTCAAACCTCCTTCCACTTTGGTCAAATGTACAACGCGTTTTTAATGTTTATTGGCATTTCTTTGGAATGAGGTTTTACGTGTGAATTAAAATTTAGTAATCTCTTATTGGGTTTTTTGCCCACATACTCGACATTGGCAGAATTGTCTTCATTAGACATCTGAGGCCATTAATAAAGAAGAAGAAGAACTATTATAATTGTGACATGCAATAAAGACATTTAAAGTTATGCGGAGATGTAATATTACTCTCAAAAGTTGACAGTACGATTAAGGAGGTTGAACTGTAACAGGATTTTTAAACAATGACTCTTTGTAACGATGCATTTCATTCGTAAAACGAGGCCTAATCTTATCGTAAAGCAAACAATAAAACCCGGTAGCAGTTTACCTTTAATATAAAGTAAACGAGATAAATTATTTCGGTTATAAAAATTTTTGTAGTTGATTTTTTTATTATTAATTAGATTCCGGTGAGTGATCTTAAAGTTTTGTAATTATTAAGTATTTTTAAAAATTTAAAGAGATTTTTTGTAAAGAAACAAGCTCTTTTTAACACGTTAACACGCTTTTGTTAACTTGGGTTGTATGTAATATGTATGTAACGGAATCTTTGAGCATAATTTTCACCAATTTCCAGAAGTCTGATTAATTTGAAACTTTGCATACGTATCAAGGATCGATGACAATGCAATAATTTAATAACAGTTTCCCATTATCCTTATTAGGACCGCTAGGATTTATAAATTCTTTTATAGATCCTGTGTAGTGGAGTAAAAGAGATAAAGTTAGCGCGCGTGTTTTTTTTAGTTTTGTAAGCTATTTAATTACTTATACATTTGCTTGATTACCTGAAAGATATTTGTGGATTATTTTGTATTTATTTTATTTTTCTGTACTATTTATAATATCTCCCAAAGGTCTTTTGTAATTTTGTGCAATAAATAATTTAATATTTTTATATCGCTTTTTAAGGAATTTTAAATTTAATTTAAAAACAAAATATTATGATTTTTATTCATAGTAGTAAAATGGGAACCCTAAGTGGTAAAGGCTACTTATTATATCGAACTACTTCGAAGCTAAGCGTTTATGTCACTTCACAGGTAACACTTGGACGTGATCATAGATTAATTATTAATAATTTTAATTATAAAATATGAATAGCTTAAATTAACAACACGATTATTAATTTTTAATTACAACCTATTGATTCTCTAACTCAGTGTTTTTTGTAATAAATTACGTAATATAGCAAATAAAAAATTTAATTAAAAAAAAAAACAGTTAAATAATATATATTATTGAAGTTAGAAATTAGAAGGCAAATGAACCATAACAATAAAAAGCAAAAAGCAAAACCTTGTTTAATCGTACCATAAAAATAAAAATTAAATAAAACCGCCTGTGGGGTTTTAAAACTCACCTTCCTATATATTTTTTTATAATAACAAAA
Source organism: Tineola bisselliella (assembly GCA_028551675.1). Classification (NCBI taxonomy): domain Eukaryota; kingdom Metazoa; phylum Arthropoda; class Insecta; order Lepidoptera; family Tineidae; genus Tineola; species Tineola bisselliella. Next base: position 293,777 of record JAPWLS010001267.1, on the reverse strand, counting down.
CTGCAAGCCCTAAAGTCACCCCTAAGTATAATTCTACCGAATAATTTCACCCTAAGGGATGAATTCTTAAAAAATAACTAAGATATTAAGAAATGAAAAATAATTTATTTTATTACATTGCATTAAATTTAGGTACCGGAGAAGACTCCGGGAACAAATTTGTGACGCTATTAGAAGTGGTCCAGGGGCATATGAGCAGAATGCTGTGCCTTCTCTAGTTATTCATAATAGTTTTACACAGCGGCCTTTATCCAACCAAGAAAACAACATATATGACGATTGATGTATAGTTTTTTGTTTCAATTTTAAATTACATAATTATGCCTCCGACTGTACACAATCATTTAATAGCAAGTCACTGCAACCGTCAGCAGCTTCTGCATTTCAATTTCTCTCCAGGCATTTTATTTACAAAACTAATTACGTATGATGTTCTCGCTGTGACTGTACTTGAAAGACAATATTTTACAGAATTGTAGTTCTTATTTCTTTTAAACGAAGGGTTATAATTGTGTATTTGTGTTTTATAATTATAGTTAGTTAATCTATTTTTAAGACATCTCTTCACTGGTTGACAGGTAATAAAGATATTTCAAAGTATTAAGTGTTGAACTATTTCAAATGTTATTGTGTTTTCGTTTATTTTTTGTTTACATTGTTTATTTGTATAATTGGAATGGATTATTTAGATCGTGAGACATTTTGAACGCTATGAAAAAAATGCGTTGTTTACACATATTATTTTAGTTTAGTTACTTTTAACATTTCGAAAGATTAGCAGCTTTCGCAGTTATAATGTTAACGAATAACCTTAAAACAACATTACAAGTGATTTTCGTTTAATAAAAAAAATAACTTGGACGATGTACATTTCTGTTATTAAATAGGCATAAGGTTATATAATTTATTCTTAAAAAGAATTTACAATAAATCACTTGATTGAGTTATATATGTACCTATACAAAGTTTGTAAATATAATGTATTATGTAGACTTACAGATCACATAGATAATACGAGTCTATTATATACAACTTTTGTCGTCGACAGAAAAGTCGTTGCGGCGGCTATGTTAATAGTATATCTATTTTTATAAGTAAATCTGTCAATTTGAATTTAGAATGAAAGAAAAGAGGAACGTAAGACGTGCGAATGGGGAATTAAGTAGTTGTTGGTTGCGAATGGGAACGGATGTGTGTGCTTAGATTATAAGAGATTGGTAATATAGTGTAAATATAATTTTCAAGAGTTTTCATTTGATACAGTCCACTTACACTATTGGCTACCCTTTTCAATACACTATTAAATTTTGTAGTATTTTTATTATTGGTAATAATAATGGAGATAATTGATAATTAGTGTCTCCAGACATCTGTAGCATAAATATTACAAAGATACAGCATTCCAAAATCTTTCATTCTATCTTAACACACTTAAAAAACCTAATAAAAAAATTCATTACATTTATTTATGAATTACGCGTCGTAGTTAATACAATGCGGTCTTCGTTTTTTTTTCTGTGTAAATACACGAACGCGCAGCCCCACAACAAAACTGACCGAGATAATTGAAATGTCTAAGCGGTATATTTATGTTTGGTTTTTTTAACTAATATAGTACGCTATTCACGTATACGTAGGTATATATTGTAGGAAATGATTTAGTAGGTATATGAACGCACGTATGTTTGTCTAGTTTAATGATCGTGATATTTTTTTAAAAAAATTCTTATTGTTTATCCACTATTTTAAAGTAGACATTTTCATTGAAATCGTCAACAGAACTTTAGGAACGTCTCATTATTTTAATCGTTTCTTTATTAACAAATCTAAATTAAAAGATCTTATACGGTTTACTATTGCTTCAAAATATTCGAAATATCCTCGACAAATGCACGCGATAATTTAACGTTATTTACTTTAGTTAAATAACCTTTGTGTTAAGTTAAAATGTATAATTTATATATGTAATTAAACTACAAACATAAAATGACTGTTACATGGAGTTGCAACAATCCTTCCCTTCTGTGCCCCACAAAACGGGCCCTCCAGGGACAACCTCCTCTAATCAGAGCTGTTCATTTCTTAATTTTAATATTTAATTACAAAGGAAACTCGACGACGGCGAATGAATGAAAAAGACGTCATCTTCAGAAAATACACAAAGTATTTCCTATTATTAGTCAAGGTAGATGGAATTACTGTTACGATATTCTATTTTATTCTAATATTTAATTTGTAAAAAGAACTAAAACAAGTGAACGAATTTATAAGTCTTTGGTTAGGAATTCTTTAGAACTATCGTGGCTTCGTAAATATCGGATTAATGTTATTAAAATAAACACGACAGTAAGCCGGAATCGTTTAATTTAGTTAAAATTTAGACAAATGTTTTGTAGTAATCTCAAAAATAAAAAGTAAATTTTTTAAGAAACATATATTTTTCATGTAAGTGAATTTTGTAGATTCTTTCTTTTTTCCTAATAAAGCCTTAATCTTGTAGCAATAGTGATATTTGTAAACTTATCTAGCATGGAATTGAATTCAAATCGAATTCTCCCAAACTAGTTTTGTTTGGGTTAAAAAATAAAATAAACAAAAGACATTGGTCTCGCCATCTTGACGCACGAAGCTCTCTTCTACAGATAGGTTTCAATATTATAAAGGCTTCGGAATCATTTCTTTGTCTGTTTTTGTATCAAAGGATACTTTTCTGTTTAAATTAATTGAGTTTCCTTCAACGATTCAATTACTGAGTTTTGTTTCACTTTGATTTTTACCCTTTTCTTAAATAAACATATTGCTGTCACGATTCATATTAGAAATTAAGTTTATTTATTTATGACTTAATAGACAACAGTCGGCTCCTGTCTACCAATGTAAATGTATCTCAGTGTAACGTCCATTGTAAATTGTATTAGTAGCATTCTTTACAAGTCAATCGTTTGGAAGTGAATATAAAGTAATTTTTAATAATAAATTACAATAAAAAAATTAGTTTTATTTTATTTTAAATTTCGAACTCTAAATTTTATATTGAATTTAATTTAATAAAACAATTGCTACGGATATATATGTATAATAAACAAAAACTGATTGGATTAAAATACACCCATACCTCGCTTTACGGCCGAGATATGTTTTACGAAACTTAGCCGCAAAACGAATAGCCGTATAAGGAATTAATAGATTGGCAACATTTAGATATATGGACATCGAAACAGTTCTTTTTTTCCGTTATAGCGAAGCATTTTAGGCCGTAAATCGAAAAGGGCCTTTATAGCGAAATGCCGTATAAAGAGCGGCCGTATAGCGAGGTATGGGTGTATACGTAAATAACTCGTGACTCAAATAGGAACTTACATAATTGTAAATACTAAATAATTCATAGTAATTAAGTCATGACCATAGATTGGTCTGTACGTATAGTACTTAATAGCTCGGATAGGCAATAGCGTCTAACATCCCTTTGTGCTTCCCTTCTCCATTGTGAACGTCATAATACCACCCCTACATATTATCGTTTTATTTCATTTCTGTCGTAGTGATGCGAGTTGATGGACTCGAGGTAAAATGCAACTTTGTTCATACGTCAGCGTAAATTCATATTTTGTTTTATAATATTTACGTTAAAATAATGTTATTATTACAATAATAAATATAATATGTGTTATGTTATGTTTATTTATAATTTTTTCTGTAATTCTTTTTTAGGAAATAAATGTCTTAAACCTTAATATGCCTATTATTTGCATATGGTACTCGAGTCATAAAGAAAATTGCCTCGAGTTACAAAACTGTACTCGAGTCTATCACATCACTAAGCTTTAAAGAAAGTCTTTTTAACTATTACCTGTCTACAGATTTCATTAAGGACATCAGTTCCTTCGTGAATTTTGAATAAGGCAGCTATTGAAGCTTTCTCGTTATATTCCCTTTGTCATCTGATAAAATTGTCTAGAAAATTCTTATTTGACTTTTACAGTCTGCGTTTCCCTCCATTGTTAATGTGAAATTATATGAATAAGATTATGTACGGATTTAAGCGGAATAAGATATGTCAAGGTTTAGATAGATTGAAAAAGAAGTTTACAGTGAAATCTATGATATCTATCAATCTATATAAACATTAAATAGGTTTATAGTAATGAATTTATCATTAGTACAGAGAATATTTTTATTATTCGAAATTTAAATAATCAAAACAAACGCAAAAATAAGCCGCATAAAGTCATTTAAATCAGTCAAATAGTTTTATATGAAAACAAAATTAAACTTGTCATTTGATTATAAGTAAAAATAATATGTATTTTGCAAAATATATCTGTTTTCGACACGTTTTGTCCCAAATTCAAAAGGCAAGTATGAAACGGTTTTGGTCGTATAAAATTATTTCTCCGCGGCTGAATGACCGGCGGTCTGTATCACGCCCAAAGCTATTCAATTTTAAATGAAAAATTCAACCATTAACGACCAATGCAATCCATTCAACATTTCTGTCAGGGACCGATGTTGTTTGCCTCAGACGTAATTGAAATAATTATTATAATTGTTTAATAAGATTTTGATGGAATACATTGTTTCGGACAAAACTCATAAATTCTTACAAGGATTTTCTTGTCAAACATTCATTTGTTTTTTAAAAAAATAATTCATACAACAGAATACACAAAAATTTGAATTTAGTTCGATTTTGCTTTGTTTCTGTAGTTTATCATTGAGGATTGAGATTCAGATGACTTGTATTGAGGAGGAACACAACACAACATTTAAAATTCAATCTCCTATAGTTTTATAAACCAATATGATATATGATATGATAAATAAAATATTAAATAGTTTAAAAAACTAAAAAAACACGCGCGCTAGCTTTATCTCTTTTACTCCACTAAACAGGATCTATAAAAGAATTTATAAATCCTGGCGGTCCTAATAAGGATAATGGGAAACTGTTGCATTGTCATCGATCCTTAATACGTATGCAAAGTTTCAAATTAATCAGACTTCTGGAAATTGGTGAAAATTATGCTCAAAGATTCCGTTACATACATACATACAACCCAAGCTAATAAAAGCGTGTTAAAAATGAGATTTACTATTCATGTAGGTCTTTATAAAGTAGCTTGGCATATGACCACACTCTGCCTGATGTAGAGCACAGTCGCCCGCATGCAACAGTCGTCTCCACTATGCCTACTTGAGGAAACGAGTCCAAATTAGGACACACTCGTTATCATTAGTAAATAGTAATAGTCAAAATTATTTTTTAATAACTAAATTCGGTTGCATTCCCCAAAGATATATACCTACATAAACATAGAATTACGTATATGTTGTGTACAATTTGAGACAGACAGAGGTGTTCAGCCATCGTCGTCCGCTTCAATTATGTAACCGTGATTAATTCCTTTGTAACCCATTGTTATTGTGAAGGCGTCAGCGTCATTCGCACGCCCCGGGCTGACCAACCCCGTACAACTCAATGACTACTGAATGCATACGAATGCTGTATATGATTATGAAATGAAATGAAAATCGTTTATTAGCATAGACACTAAAGGCATGGCGCTTGCTCATCGTTACTCTATCATGACTTCGGAAAGGCGTATGACGCAAAGAAGACCACAAGAAACTCGTTATAACACAAAATTTAAGTAAATAAGTTCTAATTGAAATATACCTACCTATATATGTTTTGGGACTCATAAGCGGCGAGGACGTTCTCACAATGACTTTCTTCAATGATTAATTACAAATGAAAAAAAAAGATGTTTCGACAAATCATTCGCGTAATCGATTTTTTTGCCAACAGGCGCCATGTCTTGTTTTTTTTTTGTAAATATTGTTTACAATGTAAAAACTTAAGCAGCCTTTCCGGTCGTATACCAAACCAACATTTTTACACTGTTTTGTATTATTTAATAGTTTCTCATTGATTCCTCCACGCTTCAATAGGAATAATCAAGAATCCGCTACCGTACGAAATACCATTTTCTATTTCACTATTCGAAATAATCGAACGGTTTTAAATTTAAAAAACTCCCATTGTGTTGCCAAAATAAAAAAAAAACTGTACGCTACCTGACTTTTTCGAAGGCATTTTTCACAGATTCTAAATTAATTTCGTTTAATGCTGCCAGCTAATGAGAATTTATTTTTAATATTTGTCGAGTCACGGCAATAACATATGCCATCGGGTGCTTTTAAGTTGCCCGTGAGCAAAAAGTCTTGCCCGTTTTTCGTCAACTGCCATTAGAAAAAGACACTCGAAAGATATTATTAGATTCTAAATGCATTTGTTTATACATTTATTACAAATCATTTAGGAAACTTGCCTACCTATATATACTTTAAAAATATATACAGAGTAACCTTAATGTAACGACCCTCAATATAACGATTTCCTCTATTTAACGAATTTTTCGAAATCCTCTAGAACTGCCCGTAAGAGCTAATGCAAAATATACCTTTACATTACGAATTTTTACTCTGCAAAATATAAAAAGAAAGTATTATTTACCTCTATTTAACGAAATCATTCGCTATAACAGGGAAAGCAGATTAGTACCTAGTTATCTAAAACTGAGATTATTATTATTTTTTATCCTTGTTAAAACGAATCGTAGACCAACCTAACCTCTATATAACGAACCTCATTGTAACAAATTACTTGATATAACGAATGATTTTCTGATTCCCTTCAGTATCGTTATTTTACGGTTGCATTTTATTAAGATATCTATCTATATACATTAGTACCTACATTGTTTTTAGCAAAAATAAATCAAGTTTATATCTCCACTATCTAGGATAACCTAGTTTCAGGTCAGGTCATTATATGTTTTTTTATATTAGCCTAGCCATATGACCACACTCCGCCTGATGTTATGCCTTCATTGTGCCGGCCTGAGACGAATGTGTCGAATGAATATGTGATTGTATTTATATGTTGTATTTTTGGTCAAAAAACAAAACAAAACAGTTTATTTCCTTCATTATTATAATAGTCGTAGATATCTATACGTCAGTGGTTTAAATTTCTAAAAGAACACTATTACAAAACGTCATCACAAAAAGAATATGCACTATGTAGGTATATTTAAAAAATCTATTTAAAAACTGAAAAAATATTTTAATAATGAAAATAAACATATTTTTTTAAGATTGGAAACAGAATAGTGTGTAGACGTGTGATAGTTCAGTGTCGAAACGAAAATAAAACTTATGATTTGTTTCACGGGTTATTAGAAAAACATTCATAGTTTACTTAGATCAATTAAGATTACTGTGCTCATTGGATATGGTGGATGTGCTTTGTATGTATGTTAAACAAGAATAGAGACTCTTTCTAGAAACAACAGCTTCTTGAGTAGAAAAGAAGACTAAAGTAAGTGGTATAATTTCATTTAGTTTAGTTCAGAAAAACGTATGATATAATGAATTTTAATTAGTTTATAGTTAATACTAGCTTTTACTCATCTAAGTCATTAAATAAGTATCAGAGGTCATTTCAATAGAAATAAATCAATATGATTCCAAACAGCTGAAACTATAGTCAATTGAAAACTATAGTAAATAATAATTTATTTTTCTTATAAAAAGTATCCTAGTACCTCCAAAAATATATGTACAAAGTTTCATGATGATCGGTTAAGTAGTTGCTGCGTGAAAACATAACAAACAAACTCACATTCACATTTATAATATTAGTAGGGATTGTGCGATACCGATGGCATCGTAAGAGTGGTGGGAAATCGCTAGATGTAAGCCGCTATGAATAGATCACACTGGCATTCAATGGGGGAGGCATATGTCCAGCAGTGGACTTCTTCTGGCTGATATGAGGATGATTATGTGATTCAATGGAAGTCCCTCTCTTTCATGAGACAGCTACTAAAAATAGAGTGTAACCAACCCATTAGGTACACATATCAAAGACAAAAAGTTACTATTTATTTACAACAATTGTACTAATAAAGCAAAACAACCGCATCTATTTCAAGACTAGTCGTACACACATGTATCTAATGCGCTTTGAATGAAAAATAATCGATAAATTATAAAAATAAACTTCTGTCTATACACTGTGAACAGCTTGTAATTACACTGAGAATCGCTACTGTATTCTAAGTGTACGGTTAGCATAATTATCGTATGATTATTCTTTTTCTTAAATTATAATTTCTTAATATTACGGTTATCCATAAAAAATATTTTAAAGTGATTGTGATCAAGTTATTCGGGAGCCATTTGAAACTATACAAAAATATTGTATGTAGCTTAGCATTACTACAACTATAATAGCTGCAAAGCTATCGAAAATTCGGTTAATAATAATCAAAATAAATGCGACAGTAAGCCGAGTAAGGTATTATAATTAAGTTAAAAACCGCTATTTTGTTCCTTAGATTTTTATTATTTATTATTTAAAAAGTTAACAAAACAAAGCTTGAAGACAAAATAATTATAGATTTTTTATGTGAACCGTACTGAATTTTATAACACAGACTAACATCTGGATGTTGAACACTTCATAACGAAATATAAAGAAAACTATACTAAGTCCCTTTGTATCAGCCGATACACATTGTTTAATTTTATACTCCGATTAAAGCGTTTTGATACTTGGATATTTATAAATAATATTATTGGATTTAAATAAAAATATGTATAATATTTTTAGTGTAACATTTACTTTTACTTAAGTATTTTTCGACTATTAAACACATGTCATGTCTATGTTAGCAGATATCTACCCTCAGGGGCCACATTCTAATATCAGACAGAGTGTACTTTATGCCTGGATACTGTATAAAAAATAATTACATAAAAATATTCCTTGTATTTTATAATAAATATGTAAAACCTCATATGTTACGCTATTTAAAGAAATTTATGTGCGAATGAATTATAATTTCAACCAATAAAATATCGTTATCGGAATAATCAATCGCCAATCAACAGAGTTGCCATTTAAAGGAAAAAAGGGTAAATTGTTCAACAACTAATTGGGACTAACAATGTTCTCTACAAAATATTATAACAGTATTTTAATTATTCACTTGTTTTTTATTTTCATTAATGCCTATTTTCTTATATTTATTATGCAGTAGTTTTAAAACGCGTCAATGGTAACTCTATTTGAGATACCATTAACGTTAATGTAAATTTAATTGTATATATAATAATTTGTTTTAAATTCATTTTAGGTGTAAATAAAATAAATTTAAATTAATTGTTTTTTATTTGATACATTATTTGGATATATTGATTCGATAATGTACAATACTTAATGATAAATTAATTGAAATATATTTTAAAACGACTTATTTTTTAAACCAATCAGAATTCGAAAGGGCGCCACCGTGTTTGCGAAGCACCAGTCATAGAAATCAAAATAATTTAAAAAAAAATAGAGTACTGAAGCAAGACATCATTGTAATAATCTGCGTTCTTCTTCTTTTATTGATGGTCTTAGAAATCTAAAAACCCATGTTAATTAAAGTTTCGATATATACAGAAGCATGTAACGGAGTTTTTGCGTTACGTGAAGGGTTAAAAATAATAATAATAAACGGTCTATCAACAGTCTTCGAGTAACCTGTTCCAATGCTGTTATTAAAGAATTAACATTTTAGATAATTCGCCCCTTGTTAGTCGATTAGAAGACTACAACATCTAATTATACGTTTTCTTAGTTATTGTATTTAGGTAGGTATAATAGTATAACATTATACGTCGTTTTTTTTATTAATATATATTTAAATAGTGAACAGCTGACGATTACTGTACAATAAACAATAGACAATCAATACTACAAATTAATAAAATACAAATGTAACGTTCGAAAATTGAAATTTCGATTCAAAATAAGAATAAAAATAATTGCTTTTACTAACGTTGTCTCTTTCTTTTAAATGATAAATGAAAGAGACGAAACAAAAATAAATAACCTTGAAATCTGAATATGTGATTTAGTATTGTCGCATGAACGAATGCTGCTTTCGAAATGTATCGAATTAAAACGAGCGATAGTGAGCAGGAAATGTATTTTAAATTGTATTAAAGTATCAATATTACTAAGTCCGACTATTTAAAAAATCAGACACAAATACATACAGACAAACGTTCATAGGATTTGTTATGATAATACATCATAAAAGTATTAAATATTGAAGTGGCGATTGAGACTTGCCGGGAACGAACTAAGAACTATTAGGTTCTTTAAAATTTATTTATTCAGTGCATATGTGATCTTAACATCCGGGATTAACTTTGTTGTTTATTATGATCCATTTATTTATAGGTTATGTAGTACACTTTAAATGATAATAACACTGTTTTTTTTTTAATTTTTGTAATTCTATTACGTCACGTGACTTTGAATAAATAAGTAATAATCATAAGAAAAATAATGCATTACCCGTTACGTTAGTTTCTGCCCTAACAATTGGTTATCTGGAAGTATTGGTTATCACCTTTTAAAGCAATATAGAATTTATTATTATTGAAAAAAAAAGTTATATAAGTCTGCAGTCCTGTGGAAGTACAAGTCAAGTGTAGAACTCGAGAAGTAATTTAGTCGTATTGCAAGATTAGCCTCTCATTAATCCATACTGTTGCCTACACATTTCCTGTAGTAGTTATCTAATGGAACGCGTTTTTACTTAACATCAAGTAGCAATCAGACGCCGGTATGTACAATAACAGTGAAATGAAGTGTTAACACAAATCTTAAAAACTAACTCCAAAACGTATTTAAGAAGCTGTCCTCTTATCAGGTACAAATATCTGTCACCCGTGACACAACGACTTCCGTTCCCAAGGAAGCAACGAGTTAACTGGCAAAGAACAAATAATACCCACATTTGTCTAGGACACGGTTATCTATGGCAAACAATTTATTAATTAACTTTTGGGGGAGATTTTTGAACTTTACTGTTATAGACGGACTCTGTAGAGCAGTCGTCACAAAGAGGTCCCGGGACTAAAAGAAAACACCTAAGAAGCTAAAGAAAAAGTAATAAATTATGTAAAATGCATATTGATGAATGGTAGCCTTAAATACAGCTATAATGGTTAGTGCTGTCAACTTTGGGGAACAAGCTAATAGAGATAATCAATTTGTTCGAAATTTGAATTTAAAAAAGGAACACAACTTTCGGGCGTCACGCGAGCTGTCAAAATTTACCTCTATTCCTACTTAAACAATATTAGGCACTACAATTACGAGTACATTGCTAGTTGTATACTTCTTGCGAGTTAAATTAACAAGCAATGGATTGAAAATTGAAAACACATATTTTTATATGTATTTCAACCGGTCATTCGTAATTGATCAAGAATATAAATTGTTATCGGTGTCGAACCGCAGACCGCAAGTGGCACGCGCTTCTACATCTACCTATACCTATATAAGTATACAAAGTAACAAGTTTTAGTAGAATACCAGTTTATTTCTTGACTATACATATTATAAATTTAATTTGTACTTGTACCAATGTATAGTATGTTTTGATAACTTAAACTGACAACTGACGTGGCCGAGGTAATACAATATGTATCATAGAAAGATTTCGAATTCGATTCTTGTACTTTTCGAATTTTTTTTTTATAAAGTAGCCTGTCATATGACTGCTTGATGTTAAACTAGAATACGATCAACTAATACTATAGAATATAGATAAATGTCTGTGTTCACTATACCGGCTTGAAAAAAATAGGCATTTGTTTTGGATCTAGTCCTATGTACATATATATAGATGTATTTAGTATAGTACTGTGATAAACGCAATTAATAAATACATATGTATACGCAAAAATCCAAACAATATGATAGCTAATAATTATTAACGTCAATTCATACGGACAAATCTCTTACATATTGTTATCATTTAATTTGGATTCGGTTAATGTTTTATTTTTTTAATGAGGCCTCCATTTACTGGCTTTAATTGAATAGCCGTCGTCAGCTTTCAATTATTATTCCATTCGATACCGCCGTGTTAGGTCGGGAGGGTGGTGGTGTAACTTTGCATAGTTTTAAAGTTTTATTAAGCATACCATACGGTCTAACAAACACTCCCCTATGGCATTAAAATCTCAGACTTTAAATTAACAAAAGAAAAAGTATTCTTAAATAATAACAAATTAATTTCTTCTAAAATTATGAAAAATATGTACTGAAACAGAAGTCGGTAAAGTGTAATGTAACAAGTTTGCATGTGGAAAGTATATAGTACATCCAAGATTGAATTTAGATGTAAAAAAAACGGATTGAAAATAACAATAAACAAAAGTATATAAGCTTTTTAAACAATAATTTCCAAAGAAATGCATTATGCACCTGTCAAAATTGCAATTAAACGAAAGGAATGCTTACCCTATTTCATCAGATTATTATTATTACATTTATAAGATACTATGAACTGTGTTGTATCACGACAAATGTTTACATAAAAACAAATATTTCTGTAGGTAACATAGGTTACAATATAAAGACTAATAAACAGTCGATATACATACTTCGATAGCATTCAAAATCACAATAGGGATACTAAAACAATATCGAACCATCAATTATTAGAATTAATTGTTATTATTTGCTTGCTAACAGAGCTGGAATAGGTACGGGCTGCTAAGTGCACCCCAAATGCAATTGTGTACATTCGTGCCGCCGATTGAGTTACTATAATTTGATGGAAACATTTGCTTTTGAAACTACCTACATAATAGTATGGAATAATATTTGCTACATATAAAAATAATTGTGAGCATAGTTTGATTAATTTAAACGACATTAAGCGTATTTCTTTAGCGTTTTGATTAATTATCGAATTAATCCCTAAACGTGAATTTATTTTACATTTGAAGCAAAAATTTTATTTTTAATATAGACATATAGGTTACATACTTTATTTTAGTATTATATTTATGTATATATTGTTATTATATGAAAGAGTATAATCCATATAATGATATCAGAGTCGCCCCTGCCCGCTCCATTAGCCAACGCCAGTACTATCAATGTTATTATCAAAATGCCTGCAATTGTCGAATGCGATCATAGTTTCATAGTTTCACCCCTTATTTGAACAACACTCGGTGCAGCGTCCGCAAATTGCACTTTTCCCGGACGAAATTGTCAATAAAATTCATCTGATTCCCACTTAAATATGTTGGTAACATTATTAATTTATGCTTTTTAATATTCCAAGTGGATATACGCGTTAAATTATTGATAGTAAGGGTTAAAATTTAATGCACGCTGCTACACGAAAAATTATTACGCATGTTAACATTTTCATCGTAATAACCAAATGACTGCGATATATGTAAGCGAAATGGATGCTATATAGGTCGGTTGTAACGTCCTCTTTGACATAATATATATGTAAAATAAATCCGACTATTATAAGATCACTTTCAAATGAAAAAGAAACATGTGGGACCGTGGTAAAAACTTTATGGAATTCACTAAAAGTCCGATAACAAATCGATTACTATTCGAACGCAAAAGTACATTTTAAAGTTTTTACATTACAAAATAGTCGATGAACGGCTTCACAAAACGATTTGGTCCGGATCCGCTTCTGGAGTTTGGAGATTGGTCTTATTGTATCAAACTATACCGCGTCTCCATCATTATGATCTTTCCACCTGACCTCGTTCTGTAACTATTTAACTTTTTCTGACAAGATGTCATTTTTAGATTGAAAACCAATTATTTTATTACAAGAATACATTTATATGAAATACTGCGCATTCTATACTGATGATATTTATCAAATTAAGATTTAAAAAAAAATAGGTCAAATTGAAAATGTATTTTAATAAAAGTATTTACACAAAGTTTCACAGTATCAAATTGATTAGTAACAGAGTTAACTATAGATATAAATGAAGTAGCAGATCATTTACCTCGAGAAGTTCTCTCATTGTTCCATGAGAACGGTTTCAATAGGTGCGGCGGAATCCGACCCATTCCAAATCCAAACCATTCCATAATTAACAACGAAACTTAATTACTCACTAAAAAAATCGGCTACCGATCATAACGCGGAATAACTAGACCATTACTAATAACCTCAACGAAAAAAATACTAAAATTGAATTCAAACATTTTGTCTCCTAACGAATCGTGTCACGGCGGTGCTCCTCAAAGCATCGTGATTCGACGTTTTCGATAGTTTTTCAAATCCACGCTGCCCATTCGTTCCTTCCGCTACGCCTACCCAATAAATTAGAAGCCACCCGAATTCCACATAGTTAAAGCAACTAATGAAATCGCCGAAACATCCTCAACCCATTTTCTTAACAACTTTTCCGCGAGAGCAGATGCCTTCAAAGATTTCGCCTAAGAAATAATTTCGTTAAGAGCGCTTACGGGCACACACGGGTATGTTATGAAACCATCGGAATTTCATTAGATACACACGCGTCTGTTTGTTAAGGCGCTTTCCATTGCTAAAAGTTTCTTGAGGCGGGTATAATTCCTTTGTTTGTCGAGGGGGTGGACCTCCACACTCCTGCTCTGTTTTCTAAGTCATCGAGTCCAATTATGCCCCTTTGTAGGTTTTGATATGTAAATTCGCGATTTTATTAAACAAACCGGGATGCCATTCGGGCGCAGCGACCCGGATTAATACCTTCTTCGGATTTGTGTAATCGTCTTGTCTTAAGACAATATCGAAACTCTGGGGAGCCATTTATTCTTATTTAAGTATCTTCCGGAAGGAAACATCCGCTTTTGATGTTCACTAAATGTAGCTTTGTTCAATTTGTATTCGAATGTAACAAATTGGATATCGGGAATTGATAAATGAATAATGAATGGGAAAAGTAAACCAATTTTCTTAATACCAGAACATTGTTTCACAAGTCGTTCGCGATACTTGCTCCATCAATCGTAGTAGAGGCGTTCGTATCGATTCTGTCGCGTGCCTTGAAATGAATAATCGAATCTATTAACTCGGAGATTGCTGAATTCCACAGCTCTTAGCCTATATTATTTTTTAGATCTGTCATTGCATTCTAAAATTAAATGTATGAATGTATACTAAATTATATATAATACCTATCTTTTTCTCAATCAAACGCTATCTCTATCTCTGTTGTGTAAAATTTCTTACTTAAAACTTCTACAAATAAAACTTGTTAAAATTAAATTTTCTTACTGAGCTTCGCTTTACTTTTACAAGAGAGGGGTATTATCCCTAAATACATTCTAAGCTCTATGGCAGACAGCGTAAAGCCAGTCGATTTGTACTAATTATTACGCGCGAACGCCGCGATTAGCTCTCGACTCTCCATTTATTTGCTACCCTCAACACTCGGTTAAAATAACTAAAACATTCTTGTCTTTTACAAGTCTGTAACAGATATTTACGATACTATATGCACACATTATTAATGGCAATATTAAACCGGGACAAATAATTCAAAGTAATAAAATAAAGGAACACATATTCCACACGTGTGCTCCACTATTAGATGGTAACCTGATATCTGTCCCCAAAACAAAAGACGTCGACACTCAACCAAGTGTCAATATCCTGAAATGAAGAGACCTCTAGAGGTATGGAGGCGCCCGTATACGTCTGCCTCCTGCACCTCATTGAAGCTTAGCACAATGGAGAAATAATGGGAAGGGTTAACAAGTGTGTGAATTGTGGACTATCAGATCATTCCACTCATTTTCAAAGGGTATCTAATCCAATCATTTGATCGAAATTGTTGTTTTTATCTATCTTACGTACGTATCTTTAATTAAACTATATTGACATGCGGCCTAGTTACGCGTTATATTCAAACACAAACGGACGACAGAAGGAAATTATTAGAGATTTATAGAACTGTGACAATCTATAGATAGAACTTTTACTTGGGAACTCGTTATGCCGTGTCCAAACACTAACATAGTTTTTGTTCATGTTGCAAAAAGATTAGAAATATGTGTCAAAGTTCAGAGCTCATCCGAAAACGTGGCTAAGCGTCCATAAATAAGAAATCCTTTTAAATGAAAATTGAATCGTAAGAGAGTAACTTAGAAGCTCTTAAGCCAAAAACAAGCATAGACATAAATAAATTGGCAACAATGAATGTAATAACCAAAGAACTAAATCAAAGGAGACGCCTTCGAAGAAAACCCACGCCTATTTCCTTTCAAAACTGAGGAATTATTGCCAACGTTTTAAAGGTCCGCAAAGAGCTTTGGAACACAAAATGGAATTATACATTCCCCTAAAAGTTGCCATCAAAATTAAAGTCACAATTTATTCGACGCCCCAGCGAAGCCCAGTATTCCCATAATACTATTTCCGGTTGTATCGACATGCTCCTTTATAACTACCGACTATTCTTCCACCTCTGCGTTCTTCATTTTAACATTGACTTTGGTTCGTTAACAAATCTACCTTTATTTACTCTGCTTTGGATACAGTTAGGGTTACAATTAATGTGATGTTAAAAAAGTTCTTTTTAAAAAAATCGTGAGGTATAAAGTGTCATTCGAATGGAAGCGGAGACATGCAAACACATTAATTTATAGGCACCATCGCAAACTTTTTAAGTCGGTAACCGACTTGACGAACTTTTACATTAACGTCCCGGGGCAGGAGAGCAATTATGATATCACCTTTTCCACCATTCCATTCTATTTCGGCACACCCCTTTCATATTTTACTACGGTATATTTGTTCCTTTTAAATATAAATGATGTAATTAATAATAAAATTGTTTTCATGCGCGTTTGCTTTTTTATAGTGAACTTATAATTATTTTTATTTTGCAATTTACCCATCGTGAGAGTGAATAAACTTAAACATCACTACGAAATGACTAACATTATAAATAGTGTTGGAGCAAATTCCTCCATACATTGTGATTGCAAATTTTATTGCTTTAGTATAAAATGTATAGTAAGACATAAACAATTGTTAACAAGTGAAGTATAAAATGTAGAAAATATTTTAATGACGCAATGCATCGTGCAATTTTATTGGCATTATAAAACGGCCAGTCCGAGTTCGAGCCAACCGACAAGCCACCAACCCTTACGAGACAATGTTAAAAACTATAAAATAAATCTAAGAACTTATCGTTAACAATAAACCGTCACCGCAGAAGGCTATCGTCAATTCCCACGCAAAGTTGGCACTAATAAAAGCAACAAAATTATATATTCAAGAGTTACAAGGTGGCGAAGCGGCGGTTAGGGCGGTATACGTGGTCGGGGTTACAATGCAAATTGATGGTAAGGAGGGGGCATTCGAAATGCCTTCTAACTGTGGTTGCGACTCGACAAAGATGGCGAGAGGTAATGGTGAAATGAAATTATTAAGCATTGTCTTATGGAATCGGCGGTCGACACCTGAGACTGCGGCCTTAACGGGGGATGCTCCCTTGAGACTAGAGTGGATGTGGCAACGATATTTTTTAGTTGATTAAATTTGTTTGTAATATTATTTGTCTTAGTAAATATCGTTGTTTGTTATTGTGTTATATAACTTTATTTATTCTTTATCACATCGTAGTAATCTAATTTTAATAGAATAAAATAATGCGTCATAGTATTTTTAGTTGCTTCTTAGAACGACTTACAATTGGGTTTATTTTAATTTGACGTTCCGAATGCTTTACAACTATTATAATAATCTAAGCTGAATTATTGTAGCGGCTGTCTCCACTTTCCTTTGCCGAACATGGCCTCGAAACGACATAGTCTGGACACACGTGGTCGTAACCCGCAAAATATTTACTGCCGCTACATACTTCTTAATTGGCTACAAATTAAAGTAGATACGATAGGTATTTTTTTTATTATCCAATTACTTCCATGTAAGGAATATCCATACATTGACAATGAGGTAATCCCCTCTTAAACTATAACCTTAATATTAAAATTTAAATCTATTTTAAGTGTTATTCGTGTGCATTTTGAAGTTTAAATTGTCCATAAAAGTATTATCATCAATTCTCGTAAGTTTATAGAAAATTTAAAGTAGAGTATTTCAATAATTGAAAATAGTAAATAAATGGATTGGTAATTGAAATTAATAGCGTAATTATAATTAAGTAATCTATTACAATTTATATTCATTTGTTATTTGTTATATAGATATGAAAAATAATTATTTTGACATAAAAAATTTGAATTGAAAATTTTTACATTGCTAAAAGCAGTTACTACCTAATACTTTTATAATTATTAATGTTAAATTCTCCATTAAAAATATTAAAAAAATATAACTTTATTTTCATCCTATTTTCGTACAGATCATTTTAATCCGGCGAATGCGAACTCCGTGTTTTTAATTTAACATAAAAAGAATCCAAAAAAAGTCGCGGTAATCAATCAAACACCCTCGGTTCTTTTTTACAACTTTCTTTATTGCGAAGTAGAGTTCGCAAAGTGATATAAATGTCCAAGTTTTCCGCGCTATTATGAACTGGATACTTTTATATATGTAGCTTTAGCAACATTCATTTTTAAATAATTACCCCGAAACTTCGCCCGCTTACAAATTATTCTACATAATATAGTAAGACCACATGAACGAAGACAATAATTACTACAGAGAAATGATAATAGACAGCAAACGTATCCACTATACCTGCTTACGGACTGTGCATTATTCAGGTTAACGTACTAATAACGTATTAATAATAATCGAATCATTTTCATTATTGCTTATTAAGGATGTATATCTCCGAAGAGGAGTGTGGGCGAGTCTAGTGCAAGCTACTTACTTAAAGAAGTTCATTAGCACAATAAAGTACTTGTAATGTTTTTCTAGCTTAAGTCCGTCCAGGTGCCAAGTTAACTTCAGCTAATTGTTATAAAAGTATTAATTTTCTACATAGAACTCTATCTATCTACTCTAGCATTCATACCCACTCTATTTACTCTTAAAGCTTCACACAAGTCATGCATGTCTACGTTTAGAAAAGAATGCAAAAATCAAAGCAGACGCCGAAATGACACGGCGAGTTTCGAGTCAATGATGGGATTCGAAAAGCGAATGCGAAAGGGCGAATTACACGTCACGACTTATGATTGAGTGGTCGCATGTCGAGCACCAATCCTGCATTCACCATAGACTATATAAAACGATAGAAAAGACTATTTAATTTATAAGATAAGACCGAACCGCGTTCATTTCGACTTGCCAGAATCCTCTAAAATAAAACAATACTTTTAAATGAATATTTAAAATACTTAACTAATTAAATACATCCCTACTAATATTATAAATGTGAATGTGAGTTTGTTTGTTACGTTTTCACACAACAAACTATTTAACCGATCATCATGAAACTTTGTACACATATTTTTGGAGGTACTAGAAGTAACATAGGATACTTTTTATTAAAAAAATAAATTATTTTTTACTATAGTTTCCAACTGACTATAGTTTCAACTGTTTGGAATCATATTGATTCATTCCTATTGAAATTATCTCTGATATTTATTTAATTGCTTAAATGCGAGCGAAGCCGCGGCTAAAAGCTAGTTAGTTATTTATATGTATGATAATTATTTACAAATTACAGTTCTAAGTTTTCTAAACTCTATGGGACTCTCACGGAGTCGTTTTGAAGAGCTGCCTCTGTAGACAGTGTAAATAAACATTCGTAGATGTACTCCTAGTACCGATTACACGTGTTTATTTGATTCAACTTAATTGCCTCTAACAGTTTTCAACTTTTCTTTGCTGACTGTACTTGACTATCATTGCACTATGATTTATATTAAACTAAATTTTGATTTGAATTATTAAACAATTACAAATTGTCAAATATTCAGTAATAAGTATTTTTATAAATATAGGCGTTATAACAAGGATCACGCAAACATAACACCCAGACCCTTTGTTTTGGGTCGACTCGGAATTGAACCTCCACACAATAGACTGACGCTGGCTGGTGATTCCATATTAGCATCAAATATCTAAGAAACTATAATTGACAATTTGGCCATAGCAAATCCATGCCCCGAACTTGATAAGGGCGTGAACATTGTTACAAAAAACGTTAATTTTTGTAATCCCATAATAGAAACCATCTTTAACAACACTCGAACATCCCAAAAGAAATCCTTTAAAATCTTTAAAAAGCTTTACAAGATCTAATTTTTGATAAAAGCGGCTTTAAACACAAAACAGCGCTCTTCAAAAACACCTCGACAAAACGACATTTTTTTTATTAAACGATAAGATTACGTAACTCTTAAGAAATAAAGACTTTTATTCCATATGGTCGACATGCTCTAGTGGTTACCAAAAGTGTATTCCAACTCCCACGTAATAACAAAAAGCAATGTGCTACATTTTTTTTGCATTTACATACCTCTATGTAATATTTAAGTTTGGAATTAATCCTTTTTAGATAAAATCTTCTTAGAGTTTTTTCCTTAAAATGTGTTTAAAATTTTCACGATTTTTTAAATATTACGTACAATGCAATAAAATATTTTTTTTCGACAAGGAATCTAACCCAATTCCTACGCGTAACAGACGAAAAAACTAAACAAATACATAATCAATATAATATTTAAAACATTAGCAAAACACGAAATATTGAACATGCATCTACTTCAATCATTCACAACGAAATTTGTAAAAAAAAAAAAACAAAAAAAAAAGTCAACAGATGTTTTCTAAAAAACGCAACCCTCGAATGATACGACGTTCTATTACCAAAAGAACATGCCTATAATTTTTAAAAATTATACAGAAATAATTTAAAAACAAATTTTTTAAAAAAAACTTGATATCATAATTGTGGGACGATATTTAGACAAATGACTCATTTTACAAAAAGTATTACTAATATTAGGTATATCTATTTTAGAATCTTTGACTTCAGCTGTCTTATTAAATACTTATTTATATTAAAAATAATATAATTAATGTTGATTGCTATCTGTATTGCAACAACTTTATAACAATTAATTACACAAAACATTAATGCATTATTCGTTTAATCGTCTCATTGTAGAATAAAAATTAATAAAAACGCGCACCCCGATTCTTCTATTATATTATTCCAGTCCTGTCAGCTAGAATGACTGATCATACTAATCTTCAATGCTTTCGATAAAAAAAGTAATTATTTATTATTTGTACTATTACATTCGAATCATATTAATATATTTTTATCATATTTCATAACACGATATTAAACATTCGTACATATCATACTGATATCGAGTAATCAAATGATATCAACAAGTAAAACATGCAAAATTCCAATTAGATTCCATACATATGAATATATGAGATAAAACATCCGTTATTGCGGAGCCTTATCGGTGTAATTAGAAATAAACTAAGCTGTAAGCATTCGTATTCATAATGGGAGCATACATACGTATCCACACGTTGATAACGGCTATTTAGACTCATCGTGTGAAACGCCACACTGCTGGAATAGCAATAAGCATTCTACCTTTTAATGCAATAAACAATAGAACAAATTATCTGGGAAATTAAACGAAAGCTACTATACGTCTACATTTAAAAGCGTATGAAGAAATTGATTATACATTTGCCAAAGCAATAAACGAAGACAATACACTCGACTATAAAAGTAATGGTGGAAGACACCAGACGATCACACTCAACGATACAGCGCTGCATATAAAATACACACAAACACCACTCGCGGGGACTATACCCTAAATTTGTGGTAATGGCGACGCTCTTAACACAGACATTCCAAAAAATTACGCTCCTCAGAGTTGGGCACTTCCCAGGGAATTGCGGATTCGTCATAAGGGAGTGGGGCATCAAATATTCAATTTTAAAAGAGCCGCTAAGAGCGAAACGTCATCGGTGAGCCAAACGCAGCTGAGCCTCTTGATGATTTCACTACAGATGGGGCACGCACTCCGGCTGTTACGGAACTTAAGATAAGCGACATTACTCCGTGTTATATGAAGAAAAATGTTAACGACTTTATGGAACTTGACACTGAAGTTTTAAACTCAATACATAATTAATTTAAATCCGTATACCTGATGTATAGATGTAGATGGAAATATTCGTCTCCACTATATTCAATATGCCTACGTAGATATGAGCTTGTAGCGAGTTCTGTTGGTGTTTTTATTTTCCGTCTCCGCTGCAAATTATGTTGTCAAGTACAAGGAAGTCACTCAGTCTAAGAAAAATTTCATTAGCGCCAATCAAAATGACGACGTCCAAAATGAAACTCGCTGTCGTAATCACAGAGTTCGCAAGCCACCCCAACAGGAACATGAGGTCTTATTAAAGGAATAATATTTACAAAACGAGAGACGCCTCAGAAATCCCCAAATTAAGATCTCGCCGAAGCCCGCCCAACTTCCACAAAGTGGAATCATTAAATTAAAAATGTAAACTTTTCTCTTAGTAAGGTAATGGGCATCCCGATGTAGATAAATAGATGGAATAGCTGCAAAAAGGGGCATTTTCCTGTTCATTAAATTTTTCCTTCGCTTTTTTATTTCGACCCCTGGTGCTAATTTTGTTGGAATTCACGCCCCTCGTCCTCCCCGCTGGGACTCAATCACAGAAATTTTTATATCCAGAATTAAATAAGTAGCCGACTGTATTACACAAAATTTAATACAGGCAAATTTTTCATGGAGTTCCTTAAACATTAATTAATCACCGAGTCCTATTGACTGAGTTTGTTTGCAGACATATTTTTCTTAAGTTATATCATAAAACACGATGTCATTGCAAGGTAAGTTATTCCTGAGACCGGTTTGTTTCTAACTCAATTGTCTATAACATCCAGCAGTAATTCACTGCAGGAAACATCAGCGGAGTCGGTAGCAAATGCAATTATAGCTGCTAATATGCCGTCTGCAACCGTTCGAGCGCTGCAAGCGGTGCCACCCTTTAACTGCTTCGAGATGACTCTTAAACTTAGTTATTTTACGGAAACCCTATCAATTCATGGTTTGGAGAAAATGTACGACACAGTCATACCGATGTAATTTCTGGTTTAAACTCGCGATCGGCACAATGTTTAAATAGATATTGAGATTCCTGATAAGCAATTGATTGGTGCAAATAAGGAAATCGAATTATTCAACGTCCGCCCCTCATTTGTTTTATATTCCCCTCGCACAGAGATGAAGAAATTCTTTCTGAGTTTTCGATTACTTGTCCAATTAATTTTATAGATCCATTTGTCTAAGATGTTGAAGTATACATTGATTTAGTTGGGAGAGTTATTTTTGTGACGTCAACCGGGCTGTTTTAACCCTTGAAGTATAAATAGATTGATTGAAATGTGGTAAATTGTAGCGATGATATAAAGCAACAGGAGTGCACCCCTCGGATCATCGTGAGGGCACTATGAAGAGAGGGAAAGTTTCCGTTCTGCTTCTCAGCACGCTCCTATGAACAAGTAGGTGAGTACGGTTAGTGGTCAGAGCAATATGCCGGTCAATTGTGATGTAATTCACAAGATGTTTGCTCACCTCAATAAACTTACAGTCATGCTCATAAGGGCTCATTAGCATGCGGAGTTGCACATCATCACAAAGAATAAGGAATAAAAGATTCTGACACAAAAGGTTTATTGAACAATCATAGATGGAAATGAACAGTATAATTAACAATAGTCCTTCCAGCCAATCAGAGAGGCATTAAATGATTGTGTAGCTAAATCGAATTGTCTGTCAGTGTCACTACGGCATACAATGCACGGTCGGACGAGGTGTTAACCGAATGCCTATTGTTTAAAGCGGCGTGATCGCGCCGGGGGCGGGACGGCGAGATCAAAGGATTGCTGACATTGAAATGTGACCACACCTTAGACGAGTGAGAGAGCCCGACTATGCATGCGAGTAGGATTAGAGGTATAATACTAGTCATAAGCCTTAAAATAAAAAGATAGCTATGAAAAATTACCTATTTGGTGTACAGAAATACTTCAGACATCTGCGGAAAAAAACAAAATACTTGATGAGTTATGTAAAAGAGAGAGATAGAGCGGGAGGCAGAAACTAAATATGCTACTGAGATACGTAATAAGGCAGTCAATGGAGTAAAAAGCGCACACGAACACCTTTGGAAAACAACAATCACTTTCCCGGAAGGGCCTTCAGGTCCCTTTGGAAAATCATTTTCATTCCGTATGAAAATTTCCCATGAACGGTCAAAGGGGTTAACAAGTAAGTGTTTATTTAAATTCAAAACGCCTTTGTTAGCTAAAAGGGCGTCAGTATATGAGTTTAGACGAATCCTTTGTGCGTTTCCCTCAAATCTGTTAGTTAATTCCCGAATAAAGATTAACTCCGATGGCTTCCGAACCGTTTCTGATAATGTTACGTTGAATTTTAATTATACGATTAAGTTATTGAAACCGAATGTCGGATTATATTACTTCGACGATTCACAATCGTAACTTAAGATGGAGTTATTAATTTAAATTCAAGAGTAAAATGATACTCAAACCTTATCTTAATGCACTAAAAGGAGCTACCGTTCTTTGGATTAGTTTTAATATAAACTCTTTTCTAATTGATGAATCGTCAATGGAATTTAGAGAGGCTTATGTCTATTAACTTTCATTTGTTTATTTGCGTCTATATCGACATTTAGATGGGCATTCGGCTACACTAGATTGGACTTATAATGCGAAATTAATTAGGTTTTTCGAGTTGTATAGCCGAAGGATTAAGGTGAAACATTTCGTATGATATAAGCTATCGGTTTCTGCTAAACATTAGTGGTCTGTTGTAGTAGCTTTGTTATAAACAGCATGAGGCCGTACACAACATCACCGTAGGGCGCCATACGGTAGCTTCATCTCTTTTTGTAACTATACCGGTCGTGCCGAGATCGTTTTATCAAATATTTTAATGGTCGGCATTGTGTTGACTACAAAGGAAGCGTGCCAACGCAGGCGTTAAATCCTTTACGATTTGATGATCTCTGATGCGTTTGTCACTACTCGCAACTATATTGTTACTTAGCGGTAATTTTTTGCTACTTATGTTTTCTATTTCTGCAACTATTTATTGCGGCATGTGTGACGAATATGTTCAACGGTTTACAGTTATTTTATAATTGAAATAAATTATGTATCCAGTGATGGCTCGTTGCAGATCATGATTATCAATGAAAATATCTTTAATATTACTTACCCACGCAACTTGCTCGCGTCTTAGGGTGGGGCCACACTAGTGCGCTTTTAACAGGAGATTTCTCACAACGATCTCATTGTGGTACGAAATGATAGATTCAGCAAAGTGTGGTCACATCCTAGCCATAATGAATACTACACAATCATGCTTAATTTTAAACATCAATACTATCGCATTCAATTAATACGTTTGTCGTATTGTAAATTTATCTGTGATATAATTCGACAACTGGGGTGTAACCTGGATGTACCCAGAGCAACGGCATGTCATCATACTATATAGAATAACCCACAATTACATAAATACATATAAACAATTCACACCATTAAAACATATGCAATCGATTCAATACGACTGATCGAAACAAAGCATGTGATTATGATCTCTGATGATAATGAAACTCAAACATACCTGACAACACAAATTGGTATTGCGAAAAATAAATAGAAAAAATATTAAAATCAAAAACATCGACAAGCAATTTGGATGAAAATATACTGTTAAGACATCCTGCGTTGCGGGTTGTGTGGTCTTCCAGGCTACCCCCTTCGCCCGTCTGCGAGTGCGACCCGAGCCGGTCCGAACATTACCGAACGTAACCGAACGCGGTCTGAGATAGCGGACATACCTGTCTGGCGCTTTCATTGACAGGCACCTGAAATGAAGAAAAAATTCGATCCAATTCGTTGAATTTTTAATGGCAATTAAAAAATTTGGATTTCTACGATAATATTGAACGGTCGGCTCACACAGATAAATTTACATGCAACATATCTGACACTAACTTAACCTAACATGCAACACGCGTCGATTCATTTGGGTAATGTAAAACAAAAAAGGGTACGCCCTTCATAAAAACGACACCAGCAGCAAAAAAATAAATAAAAATATAGTAATACAAAAATTAAAAGTAAACATGCTAAAGAAGAACAAACAATAGTATGAACAAAAACAGTAAAAATAACATTGCAAGATGTATTAGGACAGTTGTTAAAATATGGGGTTGTACGATTGTGAGCGGCTTGACTCCGACTCCTACAACGCATTCGCACGCGATACAAACATATATGTGCCTACTCAATTATACACTTTACTTATATTTCTGTGTTGACCAACTAAATATTTACTACTTTATTTTGAATACAAGCATATTGTACATACTATATGTAGATAGAGATCTAAATGTTCTTTGCTTCTTTTATTAATGTCCTCAGAACAGTAAATCCCCAAGTCAATAAAAAATCTCCAAACTGGTGTTAACCGCTCTACTAATCCTAAAAACATTTACATCGTTTATTATGACTTGGGGATGTGGATTAAAATTTTATAATTTCTTATTGAATACTCGACATTGGCAGAATTGTCTTTAATAGATATCTGAGGCCATTAATAAAAGAAGAAGAAGAAATGTTTTTAGTATAAGTACGCACTCCAACTGTCAAAATTACTTTGAAATGTAAAGTGATGTGCCATGGCTAGATTTAATTGATTAATTGATTATTCAACTCATGCTTAATTCAATACAAAACTAGCAATACTACTAACTTTCAATTGCCTTTTGCATAATATTACATTGATACAACGAGCAAATTTAAAATGGCGAGTCCGCTGTCAAAACTGTTAATTTATTTCATGTAAAAATAAACACGATAGATCCGCTATGACTATAAAAAAATGTCTGAGTCATTGTGGCAAAAAAAAAACATGGCCGATGACATTTTGGGGAACAATAAAACCGTAATATGAAACTAGGTTTATTATTTTGTTTCCTTTGAGCTTACAAACGGTTGTTCTGTAAACACAGAGGGATTCAACTCCTAAACGTACATATTCACGGTCACAGTTCCAATTGAACTAACTTTAGTATCCAAGGACGTTGTAATCTACCCTCATGTATGTATAATTATTTCTTACTACTTCGCTCGCATTTAAGTCATTAAATAAATATCAATATGATTCCAAACAGCTGAAACTATAGTCAGTTGGAAATTATAGTAAAAAATTTTTTAAAAAATTTAATAAAACGTATCCTATGTTACTTCTAGTACCTCCAAAAATAGGTGTACAAAGTTTCATGATGATCGGTTAAGTAGTTGTTGCGTGAAAACAAACTCACATTCACATTTATAATATTAGTAGGGATAACAGATTATTCACACAAAAGATATAATATATATAGGATATTCGCAACCAATAATATCGCTTTTTAATTGTTAGTAATTTGATCTCTCACAAGCATTAGTTTAAAAATGTGTTACTGATGTTTTTTTTTAAATTAACTTCAAGTTCATTATTATTATTAACTATTATGACATTACATGATTCAAAAAACCCCTAAATTTTTAAATAAATTTAACACATGAAGTGTTTTTAATAATAAAGATATCACACAAGCATTAATCATGGGTCGTAAATATGCATATTTGTACATGAATAATAAATAATGACAGGTCGTCTAAATGTAAACAAACAGCAGCGTACATTAATAAAAAAACAAATTGAATTGAAAATAGCCAATCAAATCACATTAATACTGATTACTATATCAAATCCCCCAATGAACGATATTAAATTATTACCGGACGAGATCACGCGAACGAAAATCGTAAAAATTAACCCAATCAATTTAGTCAAATTGAATCTGGCAATAAGGTAGCCACAAATGTAATTGAAAATCGTTCCTTTTCTAATATACAATTTATACTTACATATGTACATTGCAAAATATTAAAAACACCTAATTTATAAATATTTTCGTTACGATACATAAGTCCACGGGACAAATGCTGTTTAGTCGGTCACTAGCACTCACCGCAGCATGACGTATTTCTGTTGTTTTTTTTTAATTGATTGATATTATTCGAATTCTTACGTATTATTAAGGATTAAGGTCATTTCAATTAATTCGCTAATTACCAACCTCTATTAAATGTTTAATTATAGTACTTATATTAAACCTAAAAGTGTATTAATTGACCACAAATCGATAAAACAAAGATATCAAACTGTAGAGCCGTTTACAATAAAAAAAGAACGAGAATAATAAAGTAGTATAGTGGGGCAGACAATGGTTTCCGCATCGCGTGTGAACGGTTACCGATGACTATCGTTTTGTGCTATTTTGACAGAAATATATTTCAACGAAACACTTACTTTTGAATGAAAAAAACCTATCTATCAATATTAATACATAAAAAATATGCAAGTCAGTTAATAATGCCGAATTGGCAATCGACAATAGAAATAAAGTTAGAATCACTTTTTTAATAGTAGCTTTTTATCGAGGGTTCAGAGGTTGACATTCGAGCCGTCTGATGACTTAGCCGGCATGATTGATCGTTGTAATTCACTAAATGAACGCAATACGAACGTTCATTTTCCCTTTTATTACTTTTTATTTGTTATACCAACCTAAATATATTAAATTGTTAATACCTACTTTATAAACTTTATTAAAATTTCATATGTTTACTTTATTTTCATACATACGCTACATTTGTGGTCTAATACTGCAGCCGATGTCGTAATAGCAATAAATTTTGATTGGATCTTTTAGCAATTAAACAAATAGACATACATCGTAACGTCTTAGTTGTGTTTTTTATAGTAACCTGACAAATGACCACAGTCCGTCTGATGTTAAGCTGTTCAGATGTCTGTGTGAAAAGAGCCTGCCCACTATGCCAGCTTGAGGAGACTTGTGTATAATATTATTCGTAAACATAATTTAATGTCGTTAATTTTTATGATTATTTAATTGGAAGTAGACGTTTT
Source organism: Tineola bisselliella (assembly GCA_028551675.1). Classification (NCBI taxonomy): domain Eukaryota; kingdom Metazoa; phylum Arthropoda; class Insecta; order Lepidoptera; family Tineidae; genus Tineola; species Tineola bisselliella. Next base: position 264,859 of record JAPWLS010001267.1, on the reverse strand, counting down.
AAATATTTACAATCATAGTGGTAGCAGCAAGATCATCTAAAACAGATTTAAAGTTTTTCTAAATTATATTTTTTTAAATATTAAACAATTGCATTAATAATCCACATAAATTGTTTTAATTGAATTGAATTGAATTATTTAAAAGAAAAAAAATATATCTAACATCTTATTAAAAACTTGAACGAGATATATTTACATACAAATTAACCCTTGGTCTGTTGTAGATCATTTATCATTCATCATCATCTGTGTGTCATTCTACCAAATAACAAAAGTGACTTGGGATTTTAAACTATAATAGAATTTCATTTACAAATCTAATCAGATGTTTTGAGACCTATACCTATGTGTTTCATATAATGGGTCTGAGTGCCTTGTAATAGAATGACTCTTTGAGATCTGTATATGTTTATAAATTTATATAAATATGTTAAGCCTTACTTATTTATTAATAACTAAAACTATTTGTGTTTTGTTTTTTATATTATTTCGTATTTGTTTTATTTATTTTACTTCTGTTACGTCTCCCAAAGTTCTACTTTTGCAATTTTAAGTTTATTTAGTTATTAGTATAAGGTTTAAGACATTTATTTCCTCAAAAAGAATTACAAAAAATTCACTTAATTGAGATAAAACTAATAATAATAATAATAACTATAAATAAACATATCGTACGTAGAATATCGACAACACCATCACAAGGCACTCAAACTCATTATATGTTTTTTTAATTCATATTTAAATTTAATAACATCTCTAATATTACTTATGTTAATTGGTAATTCATTATAGTATAATAAAGTATGTCTAATTATTTATCTATTATTAGCATAGTTTCTTCTTCTTCTTTCTTTCTGTTCTCTGTCGATAAAAAACAAAGCATATAGTGAAACAAAAAAAAACTTTTTTATTAATTTACCACGTCCAATAGTCGTATATCTATGTAACATAAATTAAATTTGACAGCTCCCAGATTGATCTAGTCTGTGAATTCAATTTATATCAGGATGTAGGGGTCTGATATAAAAATATATATATGTGTCAGCTAGTCGACTAATACCCGCAGTTTTCATAAGCTATTAAATAAAATGAATGGCAAGAGACATCTGCTTACCCCAGCTTTAACCAATAATAGTCCAGTTGGTTGTCCCTGGGTAGTACCTACTACCATTTTTAAGTACCACTGTGAAGTAATATGTAGTAACCTGATTGGAATTAGTCAGTTATAACATTGTAACCCGAGCAATGCACATCTTCCCACCTATCCGGCATAGTGTGGGCGACAATTAATAATAATAATAATACTTTATTCACATATTTAAGTGTATACACAAAGAATTCACCGATGGTTCCCATACTGTCCTGTGGGACCGATCAACTATATAAATTGCGCACACTAGGTTAAGTAGAAAAGGTGGAAGGGAATTTCTGATAATATAATAAACACATTATATACATACGTACATTATATAAATACATATATACATAGGTTAGGTTTTGAATGCAATTTAATTTACCAGTTAGCTGGTAGAAATGAAATGAAATGAAATGAAATGAAAATCGTTTATTAGCATAGGCACTAAAGGCGTGCACTTGCTCATCGTTAGACTCTATCGTGACTTCGGGAAGGCGTATGGCGAGAAGAATATCACAAGAAACTCGTCAATCATAGCCTGTACATAAAGTAATAATAATAATAAAAAACTGAATTTTAATTCAGAAAAAAAAGTGAATAACAATTTATAAATCATATTACACAGTGGTTACAATAAATGTCAAATTAATAACATATATGTATATAAAATACATGTATATGTCCAATAGTATGTATATAAATGTATAGAAAATGCCTTTAGGCATTAAGTTCGCCGATTTGAAAACTTTACAAATAAACAATTTTATTATTATTTTTAATTTTAATTTCTATGACTGACACAGGAGGAGTGTCTGTCTAAACATAAGACTACTAAATATTTGCTAATAATAATTTCGAAATAGATTAAAACCTTCTCCCAAATTCCTGTTCCCGTTCGAGCCCAGAAATTTCATAGCTCTCAATTAAAACGTATAAATAATTATTCAGTAACATTTCCCCCCATTTGTAAATCAAATTAATAATGTAAATACGATTCGGTTCCGTCCCCCCACCCCTCTTAAGAATTAAGTAAAATTATTATTTTAAGAAGCCCAAACGTTAAGCTGCATTTTACATATTGCGGTTAACCGCAACGTTAAATCGCAATGTTCAAACTTTACTTTTGATTGCAAAAACAAAACCTAGTAATATTTATCAATTGTTAGTGTTAAGGTTAAAATATTTATTCACCCAAAAAGAATTACATAAATTCACTTAATTGAGATACTTATATAAAATTTATAAATAAACATAACGTACATAGACTATACCGTATTATACTAGAATATTTACAACACCATTACAAGGCACTCAGATCCATTATATGTTTCTTCAATTCATATTTAAATTTGGAAATATTTTTATTATTAGTTATAATAATCGGCAATTCATTAAAGACCTGCGCTCCTTCCACCATAAGTATTATTAACACAAAAAGTATACCCTGTCAATCTCCTTAAGCCGGCATAGTGCGGGTGACTATTGTTCTTAAATTGTCCGCAGTTGTCTATAGTAACAATTATATCCGTTCAAGAACCGCACTCTAGGCTAACATTTAGCAGATTGTAGTCATGTATATACTAGGCTAAAATAAGCAATACATATTTAGCGATTTTAATAGTGACTGTTCACATAAACTATGACACATAAATAATAATAATAATAATCGCAGTGACGTCACGGTTTAACTATAATAGCATTTGAATTAATGACTGATGTTTTCGTATTCAATTCAAAACCAGCATTTGTTTTATTTTACCACGTAGCCGTTCCGCACAAGCCAATGTCTACCTTAATTCTTGACGTACTTAATAAAAGTACTTTTACATTTAGGAATTAAATGATATTGTTTTCCATATTTGAACGTGAACTGACATAATAATATACAAATATTTATCTTCGGACATGTTGATAAATTTGTGACGTAATAAACTTACATAGCCATCTACTTATATGTACATTATATGGACTCGGTTAATGAAACTCCCGGTTGACCAACCCCCAGAAAGATAATCTGACTATGCCATCTACTCTCTTCGTTATAGATAAATATATTTATTTAATCTCACTTTAATTTTTTTCCTATATGACTTCATCATTACACTAAACAGTGGGCTTATCACGAATTTTAGTCTGGCTTTCGAATCGAGTTTGCTTCAAATTTGAGCAGCGCCACCGCGTGCGGATTTGGAAGTACAATATTTTAGATACTTTTTGTTAATTTTCGAACGTCTCGATCTTTCATTCATTTGATAGATTGCTGGTGCTCGTTAGTCGTTAGTAAAAATTCATGATCCCGATTGCTAACGGATCCGTTTTACTTGTGACAACTCGATTCGAAAGCCAGACTAAATTCGTGATAATCCCACAGTTCATTCGAAACATTGTCTTAACATTTAGACTATAAAATCTACGTATCAAAAAACTTGGGTTACAAGTACACACCTGGTTTCCGGGAAAACTTTTGACAGGTCCGTTACGAGGCATTTTTTACTGAAACAATCGCATATTTATCCTCCCGAAGGCTTTTATTTTCCTTCAGCGGCGATTCGGCTAAAGAAACAACCCAATTAGTACATTATTTCTTACTTAGAAGATCCAATTTCAGTTAAGGACGGTTATACACTATTTATTGTTTTAATGAATTATTTCACTTTAAGAACGTTTAATTAAAAAACAATTAGAATAACGTTGAAAATATTTATTTATATCATTATATGAAATATATTAAACAATTCATTGTGAATTTGTTGTCATTTGTTTTTTTTTCTTGATTGTTTTTTGTTTTTTATAACTAAGCACAATTGAACTTTGGCAAGTTCAAGTATTCCTTCCTTCTATATTCCATGTGTTTAGGAGAATTTTTTAAACTAAGAATTTGCAAGAACGACCAATTTATTTTATTCTGTACTGTAATAATGTGCGATCATTACCTGACATATTAAATTGGTCAGTAATGTGGTAGTGGTTAATGTAAAATTATACAGACTGTTAAAGTTCATTCTTTCATTAACATAATTAATATTGTAATTATTAATTTTTTCCACTATTTTCTTTTAAATGTAAATATCTCCATAGTTATTAAATTTCAAGAATAATGAATAATAAGTTTATTTTTTTTACAAATTTTCTTTTTTTTTATTAACCACATTCAACATAAACTTATAGAATGTATCATATACATTTTTTATACATATACTAAGATCAAACTCAGAAGTACTTGATTATAAACCAAGTCCTTCTATATTAACTCTATACCTAACAAATAATTAATAAAAAAAAGTGTAAATGTGTAGAACGACCCTTACCCGCAACCCTTTCCCTTCAACCAAAACAACCTCCTATATTTTTCTTATTTATAACACTCCGAAGAATTATTATTTCGTTTCGAATCGTTTAAGTCCTTGTACAGTGATGGTATAATCCGTTTTGTCCGGATTAACCGTTACAGGTGCTCTCGCTAATTAAAAAGAAAACTTTTCATTTACTCCCTATTTATCCGGGTGAGTTTTATTTTTTTGTTTGAGATAGATTTTTATATTTGATAATAATAATATACCTGGCTATTTCCAAGCTAATCCCATCACTTGAGGTCACTTCTCGAGAGATATTCTTCAAGAACGCTCATAAGTAAATATGTACCAAATAACACGTGATGTTAAACAATTATAATAGTAATTTAAAGGACATTTTGCGGCTTATTAATTAAAATTAATCAATAAAGAATGCTTATTAGTAAGCCGTTAAAAAACCTTTTTAAATTAGTCAATTTTGATAGAGAAAAAAAATGATACGATATTTAAAGAAACGAAAAAACGGTGTAATAGAACACAACTTTTCTCATTCCAAATGATTAATTGGTCAAATTAATTAATGCGGTTTTAAACAATAATAAATTACGTTCCAAGCTAAAAAAAATAGTTAAATATTATTTGGGGGCATAGAACAAGCTACCTACCCACTTTTCCTTTTTATATATGCACGTATAAATAACAAAATAAAGATCATTTGATTGCTTTAACAAAAACACAAAGAACAGATAAATTGTACACTTGTAAAATGCGATGCTACTGCGTTAGGCTTAACAACCTATTCTAGATGCTAAGCTAAGACCTAAGACAGTTGGCGGTTAGGACCTTTTATTTATTTATTTAACCGTTTTAATGCTAAGTAATTTTTGTGAATATATATGAATATTGCTGAACATTTTTTGATTATTTTAAAGGAATAATAATGGTGTGAAATAAAACACTCTAATTCTGACAAATATCAATCAATTACTAGAATTCTTTTTAAAATATAATGAACAAATGTTTTGTGATACTTATATGACGCAATTTTCGATTCAAACTATCGCATCACTTTAGCACTCTAACGGTTAAACACACACAACAAACAGTTAACAAATCCATACATAAAAGTAACAATTACATTGAAGAGAAATTAAGCTAAGTCTGATAACCTAACAGTTGTGATTATCATAAATCTGAAGAAAACTTATATATTAAAACAAATACAGTATTATATAAGGTATTATATATAAGTATTATATATTATACAAATGCCAGTCTGTTGCTTAAACATCCATTTTTAGCAAACTAAACTATGTACCTATTGAGGTTTTTTTTAATATTAATTAGTATTTTGTTATTTTATGCCTCACTCAGCTCAATTTAGCTTAGTTAGTGTAAAATTAATCGCTACAACAAATAGATATCAGCAGAGGTTAATCGCCTTCACCATCCCGGATTGATGAGACAAATATATACCGTCGATTTTACATATAAATGTATAACTTTAATTTGACATAGTTCCACCGACTTTTAAATGCACATAAAACGCAGAATGAAAAAGGTATTAAGTGCTGTTTGTTTATAAAGCCTTGTTGTGAACAGGAGCGGATAGCTGGGGGCAATGGATAGGTAGTCACGATTTATGTAACTCAAGTCTTAACTCTGACTGCTCTGTTTAAGATGATGCTTGTCGACTTAAGTGGGTTATTCTTGAAAACAATTCGGTATTGATATAAAGGTGATTTGTAAATTATTTTTAAACGATTTAAAGTAATTATGTATATCTATCTTTTTTTTTTAACTGATAGCCCAGCATATGACCACACTCCGCCTGATGTTAACTAGAGTGCGGTCCATGAGAAAAAACAACTGTTACCACAGACAGATGTCCGCGCGCAACAGTTGAATGTGCTCTGTCCAAATTAACAGGGCACATTCCTCTAGTTATCCGGCTACTTCCAAGCTGGTCCCGAAATGCGACTAGGTCATTTCACGGGTGTTCCACTTGAAAGTGGTGTATCTATTTTTAACTTATATATCTAGTATACAATTTATATGTCTAGTAGTCAATATAAATACTATTATATTTTTATTAGTATGTTATTTTAAAACTTTTGCAGAATTAGATCGAATTGAAATCGTTTTTAAGAATAGGTCCTTTAGAAGTAGTTTAACATGAAATCGTGAATATATATTTATGATAAGAAACGCAGAGAAGCTGTAGCTGTTTGTATTGTTTTGCAATTACGTTTTACATTTTAATAGTCTATACATTTGATCTTTGTGCAAGGAATTGTGAAATAAAATAATTTGTAGGGAGTTTTAATATTTAACTAATTTACATTTTATATGCGGCTTACTATTGCGTTCATTTCGATTATAATAGTGATTTAAAATTGTTGGTGGAAATCGCAGGCAAAGAGACAACAAGTATTTTTAGTTTATATTTGTAAACACAATTTATTAATACGTCGTTCACGACTAACCGAACAAGACAACGTCAAAGTCATATTCTCTCTCAAGATAGACTTCCATGTGGCCAAGCATACATTCATATTCTCAACAAAAATTATTAAATTATCTTCGTCAATAACCTCCGATATCTCTCCATTACTACATGTTGTTTTAAGGGAACTACTTAAGCAAAAGGTTCTATTAATTGTAGCAGGTTCTAACTCCCTCCTAACTTAACACAGAATTATAGGCTTTTACCATTCTAAATGACTTTTCGCTAAATTAAACACGTTTAAATTAGTCTGTTGATCGTAAAACAATTGTTTGCAATGTGTAACTGAAGTAAAAAAAAACTTTAATTAATAACAAAGCAAATGATAAAGAGAAATCTATTTAATACCATTGACAAGATAATCGTTAACAAAAACACATATTATGAATGTTATATAAACACGCAACATGTCAGCCATATTTATTATATGTTAACAGTCGCCGCTTTTGTGACTGTCTGTTCGTTTGTGTGGACCGACTTCCTTTTTAGACCAATTTCGTGATATCTACATTAAATTTCTTTTACTTCACTAAAATTATTATTTAACACTAGAACTACTAACCGGTCAATATGACCGGTTTCATAAATTCTTCACAAGACTTTTATATACAACCCTACTCGTTATTTTTGTAAACGATTCTATTATTTACAATTCTACAATCAATTTATTGAATTACATTTAATACTTTGCACGCACAAGTCATCCGGTCATTTTGACCGGTTGGTAAAAATAGGTCATATTGACCGACTAGTAGTTCTAGTGTTAAATTATAAATTTCTTTATAAATCTTTCAAAATAAACAAATTTTCGTTATAAATCATATTTCCCTTATCATAAACGAATGTTTCCATATTTCCATACAAAATAGACACATCAAACGAAAATGCTAACAAACATTATTTATTTGACGTGAACTGCTGCATATTGTAAGTACGTATGGTGCGTTTACACCGTACAAGCGAATTCTTTTACAGGATTATTTACACTTAACTGTTCATAGGAGATTCAGTATTTATTCTACTATTTTTAGTTTTGGTTTATCATTGTAAATGTATTTAGCATATTTTTTGTGTATAATTTATAATAAGAGTTAATTTTAGGAAGAAAATTATATGAAAACAATTCGTTCTCGTTTCGTTCTAAAAAAATAACAGAATATACCACCCATAGTGAACTGGTTAATACAGCTATTAAAGAATACAAATCCTTATCAAAATCATAGCGAGTCACGTTCAAAACGCGAAAGCAATTTTATTTAAATGAAATGAAAATGTGGAAATCAGTTGAAGGGTTAATTTACATTTGGTAAATTATAGTTAAATAAGAACTTTTATTAGCACGTTTATCGAAGTAATTGAGGTAGACAGAGAAATACGTAAATATAACAAAATCTATATGAATTTGACAATAAATTATTTTTTGATGAAAATCAATTATCCACCAAAGCGTATCATCATAAATGTATAGTAGGTACAATAAATAAATAAAATACTAATTATTCTGAATTGACACAATTAACATAAATGCATTGAATATAATTTTTTTATAGTAGCCTAGTAGACGTGTGGTCTACTTGATGTTAGCAACGACTGATGAGTAGACGACTGCTTAAAAATAAAAACTTTTACTTTACTATCGTACAATGCTGCTTAGACAAGGACGTTCAGTTCAATGAGTGGATGTGGAAGTATGTATTTAAAAAAATCTCTTAATCACAGTTAGTCCCATGTTTCGAAAGCTTTGCAGCCATTTTATTTATATATCTCAAAAAAAAATTTTTTTTTTCAAAATTGACGACTATAAGCCGTGTAAAGTAAAAACGTATAAAAACACCAAATAAATAATGTTCGCGAGTAACCTCAGATATAGCTAGCTATATAAAGTACTGTATGTATGCCCGTGTAGTAGGCAATTAAGAGAATATTCATCGTGTAGTAATAAGTAAAAATGTAGGAAACACAATTACGATGCCAACGCGTCACTCAAGCGTGTAACTCCTTATCTTAACATTGCATGTTTTTCAATATGCAATCCAGTAAGACAATCAGTGAAATCGGACATTTTTATCAACAAAATCTGCATTCCAGTTTATTTTTTAATTGTATTTCATAATTTCACGTGTCAATTGCTGGCTTCAATTGCGTTAGTTTCGTTCATTCGTTTCGGAATGCAATTATTGTTTGTTACTTGCATAATTGTTGCAACAGTTTATTATTTTTATAGATGATTTTTAATTAGAGAGTTTTTTTATTTGTTTTTTGTTGAAATACTGTCCTATGAAATCGCCTTATTAAATCTTTTAATATAGGTATAGGCCTTTATTTTGATCTTAATAAACTGATTACACTTAGTGTGAAATATATAACTAATAATCTTAATCTATCTATATATATATATATATATATATATATATATATATATATATATATATATATATATATATATATATATATATATATATATATATATATATAACTCAAAGGTGACTGACTGACTGACTGACATAGTGATCTATCAACGCACAGCCCAAACCACTGGACGGATCGGGCTGAAATTTGGCATGCAGGTAGATGTTATGGCGTAGGCATCCGCTAAGAAAGGATTTTGAAAAATTCCACCCCTAAAGGAATAAAATAGGGGATGAAAGTTTGTATAAATCTTATTAGATTTTCGACTGATTGAACTGAAATTAAAGATTGGAGCTACTATGATTAAGCACGCTAAACAAAAATAAAGCCGCAAAAACTATACCTAATTAATAATAATACTTTTTAACGGGAGCGAATCCGCGGGCAACAGCTAGTTAATTATATAACCAAACCAAACTTGAAACTATTTGTTCTGGATATAAACTAACTAGTAGTTCATAGGACATCTTAGTTTACCTTACTAGTCATACCTTATGCGTGTATATTTATATATTATTAAATTTAAATCTAGTCTTAAATAAAGGAGACAAAGCGTCTCTTATGATTTCATTATCTTTGTCCTGCGGAAGTTAAAACGTTATCAACACTACTTGAACAAACTTTTTTAGTTTCTGTATACATATTTAGAACTTTGTCATATTAAACTCTTTGTATTATCAATGTGATTTTCGTGTGAATTAAATTTTGTTTACTATGGTAGAGTTGCATCTGTAGTACATCTGACAGTTATTTAGTAATGCTTATGTGGAGTTACGGATACGGTGACTATAATTTTAAGACTAGATGAGACTCTACAAAAATATAACATTTATACATAATTTATTTATTTATATAAGCACAGTCACTTGCATGGTCTTACAGTTAATTCCAATACACCATGCAAGGAGGAGTCAAATTACAAAATACAATAGTATTAATAATAAAATGTCAGAATCTAAATAGCATAAAAAATAATAATAATAACCAATCAATGTCAACAACTAATATCTTATAATTAGGAAATTCGGTTTAAATAAATAAAAAACGGAATAATAAGCCCTTTAAAGCTTTACGCTAATTTTCATATTTCTGATCCACTTAATCGCCTCGATGTTAGAGATATTTGAATAAGTCCGGTAATTAAAATGAATTATGGTCACCCCACTTATGAATGAAGGTAGTTACAATAAACATTGTTTTTAGAGTTTAGATGTTATTTAAAGAATCTTAACATTTAACAAAAGGAGCGTTAACTATGTTTCGTAATGTAAAACTTTCCATTGTACGTGTATTGTAATTATGACAATGGTTTACATAACTTTTTGGTTTTTAATTAATAATCCTCTTGCACAGGGTGGGGCACGGGAACATCCCACATTTTAAAAGGCTGATAAAAGAAAACTATATCACAAAAATAAAATTGCTAATAAGTTATATACATTCATATTTAGTGTAGATCCTGTTGGACCCAAGACAAAATTGTTTTCCAGTCGGGAAGTTTTTGAAATGTGGGAGATTCCCATGCTCCACCGTGTGCTTTATGTCTGAGTTTTTAATAAAAAACGACATTAAGCATGTATTTTGAGCTTTAAATAATTTTATTATTATATATATATATTATAAAACGTCGAGTACATATTACCGGGTCCTCCTAACATGGTAGGATCTACACAGCAACTTTACAGGAGGTTTAAAGTAGTTGCTGTGCGTAGTTTGATTGTGTAAACTCTTCTTGTTGTTTTTTTCATGAGATGGAGAATTATAAATAATTTGAAGCTATTTCTTCAAAAACAAAAATGTTAAAATATTAATTCTGGCTATGTTAACAGTGGGCTTATCACGAATTTAGTCTGGCTTTCGAATCGAGCTGTCACAAGTAAAACGGATCCATTAGCAATCAGGATCATGAATTTTTACTAACGACTAACGAGCACCAGCAATCTATCAAATGAACGAAAGATCGAGACGTTCGAAAATTAACAAAAAGTATCTAAAATATTGTAGTTCCAAATCCGCACGCGGTGGCGCTGCTCAGATTTCCATACAAATCGCTTGAAGCGAACTCGGTTCGAAAGCCAGACTAAAATTCGTGATAAGCCCACAGGACCCGCGATAAAAGGAAACTAAAATGTTTGTATCGTAATAAATGTACTAAAATTAATATGAAAGCGATCTCTTGTGTTTTAAAAACAAACAATTAAGAAATAGTGCACCATTCATAAATATTGCCTTTAATGTAAATTTCACTGATAAAAATTATGAAAAAAATACAGATTAAAGAGCCCACCGACGTAGTGCAGGATGTGTTAGCATATTTACTAATATTATAATGATAAAAAATTGTATGAAGATTATCATAAAAATTATAAATTTTATTCTTCCTTGTGAGGTCTTAGAATCTTAGAGGTTGATGACCTTTGATTAATTGTTTGTTTTAAACGATTTACTTGGATTAAGAAAACACAGTTTCGTTATTATGAAGTACCCATATAGTGGTCGTTGTGTGGTGTTGGTAGCTTATTAAAGAGAAATCAAATTGTAGGACAAACTTGGAGATGCAATATTTAATTTAATCATATCCTCCTTACTATATAAATGTGAATGTGAGTTTGTTTGTTACGTTTTCACGCAACAACTACTTAACCGATCATCATGAAACTCGGTACACATATTTTTGGAGGTGCTAGAAGTAACATAGGATACTTTTTATTAAAAAAAAAATTTTTACTATAATTTCTAATTGACTATAATTTGAGCTGTTTGGAATTTTTCTATATTTATTTTTATTTCCGTCTGTCATTTTTATATATTTGAATTTTTGAGGTTAGATAATATTGATTCATTTCTATTGAAATTATCTCTGATACTTATTTAATGACTTAAATGCGAGCACACAATCATCTCAATGTAGTCACATAGTAGCAAAGAGTTTTTTTATTAATTTGAATTATTGTATCGATAGAATAGTTAAGGATAAAACTCTTACTTTACTTATGGGAGGTAAAGCTTAGACATGCATAGAAAGAACGAATGTACAAGAGATTACTAAAAGATAAATCGCCACAAACAATGTAAATAACAATTATTTTTATACAAAATATGTTCTGGGAAATTAAAAGCGAGTTGAATTATTTTTAATGTTTACATTCAAACTCGGTGCAAATATTCCGATGTCGTGCGCAAGAGCAATAAAATGTTGCACTTAAGACATCGAAATGTACACTCAGAGACATAAATTCCTGCGAAGCTCTACAGCAATTCATGAAAAACCAAAGTGTATAAAACAAAACAACATTGAACTATGATGTTTTTATTGAAGTCTTATTGATTAGATTGGGCCAAAAAAATGGCACTAGGTATTATATGCACTAAACTAAGGAGAACTAAAACGTATTATGAAAATAAAAATAATAAAAAAACATAAAGCATTTATAGATCGTAAATTATGATTTTTATATTTATAAAAACAATTGCTTTATTTCAAATTATTCTTCTTAAATAATATTGTAGATGACTGTACATGATCATGGAACTTGATGTATGCTCATGCGGCTGAAAACAAGTATTTTCATTAAGAAATTATTTAAAAATTACATATGAATGCTGCAATCGCTATTGTTATATTTTTTAATCAAACGTTAATTAAATTATGCATAATTAATTTATTGTACGTTTTTTTTAATTATTTTTTTAGTTTAGAGTTTAATTACTTTTAATTGAATGTTTATACGTTTATTTTTTATAAATATTTAGATACAATAATCGATACATTGCTACTTTAATAATGAAGGAAATTATTTAAAATTATTTTGCTTATAATTCCCGCTACAACATTCAATAACTTGTCTCCACGTGTTTCGCCACTTCACGTATCCTGATGATACCAACTGAAGTGGCGAAACGCGTCGAGACAAATTATTGAATGTTGTACCGGGAATTATAAGCAAAATAATTTTAAATAATTTCCTTTAAGTGGACAATGCCAGTATACAGCAGCTAAATCAAATTGATAATTATTGAATTAATAAATTTATTTCATTTATATTTGTATATCTATTGACGAGTAAAAGCGCTCTATTGGAGCCCATTTGCTAAAAGTAAATAAAAAAAAAAAAATCAATTATACGTGACATATTACATATATGAAATTCCAGATTCATACCTATGTATTTATCTAGTTTCGATTTTTTATAATACGTTTCCCACCCTCTTGATTAAACAGAATTAAATATCTTTCATCGAATCTGAATTTGGAATAAAGTCAATTACAACTGAAAATGACTGCGAGGAATTTTTGGGGATAAAAAATGAAGTCCGCGAAGGGGTGGGCAGAGATTTCAGCTTTGCTTATTTAATTAATAACATTCTTATGATTAAAAAGGGGAGCGTTTGACCGTCCGCGTCCGAATGCTAAAATATTTCGAGTTCTTTCTCCGAACTTCTAATTTGACATTCGTGTATTTATTGTAATTAATTTGTGAATTAAAAAAAATAACCATGAAATTTTAAAAAAATTATTAATTATCTACTAACATTTTAGAGGTGATATATCCCATGAAAATGGCCCGCAGTTTAATGGTGAGGATAACAGCTACAGTTGTTTACAATTAGAATAAATAGACTTACATATTTATTTAATTGAATTGTAATATTTATGGTTTCCTAATGTTTTTTTTAACCAACGCCTTTATAATGACAAAATTCACTACTACCACGATAGTACATATAGGTAGCTTGTAGATCAAGCCACGTTTTCATTTTCAACTAGCTTTTACCCGCGGCTTCGTTCGCATTTAAGTCATTAAATAAGTATCAGAGATCGTTTCAATAGAAATGAATCAATATGATTCCAAACAGCTGAAACTATAGTCAATTGAAAACTATAGTAAAAAATAATTTATTTTTTTTAGTAAAAAGTATCCTATGTTACTTCTAGTACTACCTCCAAAAATATGTGTACAAAGCTTCATGATGATCGGTTAAGTAGTTGTTGCGTGAAAACGTAACAAACAAACTCACATTCACATTTATAATATTAGTAGGGATTCTACGAAGATAGATTTTATTTATTGTTATATACATTTATTTCTTAGTAAGTTTACGTTGCCGGTAAAACTTATTGGCAATAATATTTATATCAAAAAACTCAGAGAAGCGTAGTTTGATTTTTAAATAGAAAAAAAGTGAAGTAACAATTTCAATCTCGGAGGGTCCGTTAAACGATTCTATGCGAACTCTATTATTTTCGTACCCCCGCGTCGTGACGTCAGCATTTCTCTCTCAAACACTTTGTTATTAAATATATAATAATATATATCATGCATTCATATCTAAAAATCTCAATGAATGCCAATTGTAACGTTTTTTGTGTTTTTTTTTAAATTATATTTTGAACAGATGCTCTCAGTTTTGTCGATCTCTGTGGCGGAGTGGTTAAGCCGTAATCAGGGGCCCTACTCAGACGGACGGACTTCCGACGAAAATACGAACGTTTAGTACTCAAGAATCCTTACGGATCCGTAATCATTCACGAAATTACGAATTTGACAGCGACGTCACTCAACACTTATTTTACATACATTTGACAGGACTTTTTACGGGCTTATATGTCAAAATTCACGTAAACTACAGACGGCCGTATCACGAAACTTCGGATATGCCTGAGTAGCCCCCCAGTTGAGCGAAAAGAGTATTATTATATTTGTTTTCTAACCTAGGTATCTATAGTACAGGTTATTCAAAATTATCTGAGCATTTTATTGATAGCGTATATCGTAATCTCTAAAGTTCATTAACTACATAAACATAATCTTACTAAGTAATGGAGGTAAATAATACATTCAAAAAAACGTTTTAAAGTTAAAAACAAAATAGGCGCGAAATGCTACAAGTTTCCTTTGATTGTTTGCCGACACAGAAAAAAGCTGTTTTTATACTGTGTGGGCGGCGCGTATCACGTGTTTCGCAGTTGCGCCCGCCTCATGTCATTGACCTTTTATCATTATGTCATAATCACGGCTTTTTTAAATAAAACAAGATTAATTCACTATTCTAATAAACGTATTGAATAAAAAAAAAATTAAAAGATTCAGCCTGTATATATTTAGGCTTTAGGCGTTTATTTTTTTTAAATTACTATAGTGCAGCGGTTCTCAAACTTTTTTGGCGAAGGAAAAAGCCTTAATATAATTATAAAAAACTGATTTATATGTATTTATGAATGATCATATTGCAATGTAATATTACGTAATATTTAGTTGGAATATTTAGATGTAACCTTATAATCTCCCTTTGGTAGGTATTTTTTGCAGTATTTTAGCCCTAGGGTTCCGCGGAACACACTTTGAGAATGACTGCTATAGTGTTTTGTTTCTCTATTATGTGGTTTATCGATCTCGTTGAAGAAGAATATGGAGTAAAGCTTAGTCCGCTTGTACCTGCATCCCTACTGACCCCTAATCTGTTACCGTTAATAGTCTATTTAACCTTGGAATTATTTTTGTTTTGTTCTACACTTTTTCTGCTATATAAATAAATAGCTGTAATATGTGTGTACGAAAAAAAATTATTGCTATTGTAAAGTCTATAGTAAAAAATGACATCACCAATTTAATGGTATATAATAAATATTTGTCTAATTATAACTGTCAAATAAACAAGCCCTACTGAAATAAACAAATCACATGATGTCATAACTAATAAAAACAAAAATGGCCACAAAATGAAACGTTATTTTCCCAGTCATTTTCTCATATTTACATTAAACTAATTCCATTTACATAATAGCGTTTTTTTGAACGATTTTTCTTTAATAATATGATTCGTTTTCTTTTTTCCACAGAAGGGTCGCACGCACTATACACACCTACTTTTTTTTTGCCATTTATGTAAATATATCCAAGATAGTGTGTCATTACTAAAATGTATTAAACGCATGAGGGATTTCTGACAAGAAACATCGGGTTGTATTTTTCCGGTAAGTAAATTACGATTTCATATATAAACATACATATAACCCCTACTAATATTATAAATTTGAATGTGAGTTTGCTTGTTACGTTTTGTACACATATTTCTGGAGGTACTAGAAGCAACATACTTTTTATTTTAAAAAAAAATTTTTAGTATAGTTTCCAAGTGAATATAGTTTCAACTGTTTGGAATCATATTGATTCATTTCTATTGAGATGATCTCTGATACTTATTTAATGAATTAAATACGAGCGAAGCCGCGTTTAAAAGCTAGTTTTATATAAAATAAATAAATTCACGACAGTACGGTCACTGTTTTGATTGTCTTAGTACGGAATTATAAAGTTTGTAACAATTTGTTGAATTTGAAACGTTAAATGCTAGGAGTTTTTGATTGGAAACAAATTCAACTATTGTAATGAATTTTTAGCTGGATCTTGGTTCTGACGTCATACTAACAAACCACGCTCATTGGCCCAATACAATAGCGGGTTACGCTACCTAATATATGCTTCGTAGTGAATGTTATAGCGGAACATTTGAGTTACTGTATGCGTTTTTAGTTTTTCTATGTATCTATATTAGTATTATATATCTATATATAATACTAATATATATTTTTTAAAATATAATTAACAAACTCAATGTAAAGTTCCATTATAGTTCTCCAAAGAGCCGCCGGCGTTCAGGTATTGAAAACGTTTGAGTGAAACAAATTAATTTACTGATTGTTTAAAAATATATTGGTTCCGTAGAGTGATAGATTCTTTGAAATTTTAATCTGTACTGAACTATACTTGACTTTATCTTGTTGTATATTTGGAACTACTATATATATGTATATGTAGAATTGGTTGTTTCAGGCGTAACTTTATTAAAGGAAATTATTTAAAATTATTTTGCTTATAATTCCCGCTACAACATTCAATAACTTGTCTCGACGCGTTTCGCCACTTCACGTATCCTGAGGATGCCACGTGAAGTGGCAAAACGCGTCGAGACGAATCATAAGCAAAATAATTTTAAATAATTTCCTTTAATGTATATGTAGTTTATTCATTGACTTATTTTAAAACAATATTATTAACTGTTAAGTAAGTCAAATGCCGTATTTTTACTTCAATAATAAATAAATTAATTAACTTAAAAGATTTATTAATGTACTGGCGATCACTAAAAACTGAGAGACGGCACTCGTATCGACAGAAAGTCAGAAGATGTCAGTTTGTTTGACAAGTTGTTCAATAGCCGCGTGCGTTGACAAGGCACTTTAACGGGCCAAAAGGGTAATTAAAAAAAACGTACATTACCGCCAAAAGTCGAATAACATAATTACTATAATGTTTAGAATAAGTTTCGTAACTTTGTTTTATACATGACAAACGATTACGCCACAATTCTGTTTATTTTGGTCACACGCTTGTTAATTATAATAGCCCGGCATATGTGTCAGGAATGTATTGAGTCCACAATGTCGGCTTTAGACGAATGTTAACATCGTTATTGGCAGGACTTCTTTCTTAGTACTAGACTACTATTTTCGAGCCCTAAACGTGACTAGACCACTTCAAGCACAACAGAAAGGAATTATATCATATTTAGTTTTATTTAGTAATTACATTAGTAAGCTTAATTTAAAGAAAAGCAAAGCATTGTCAAAAAAAATGACCCAAAAAATACCTAAATCAAAAGGAATATTAAAGGAAAGAATAAAGGGTCAAAAGGCTTCGTCATTTTTCTATACAAACGAATGAAGTGTACGAGTTACACGTAATTTCCCTAATTTATTTTATAAAGCTATCAACGGTTCAGTTTCATTTGGGCTCTGTTCAAATTCGCCACAAAAAAAATTGTCATCAATTTGTTTTCTACTAATTCTTATTTTAATTTCTATAAAAATATTTTAATTGTATCCAATATCAAAAATATTTTGTATTACGAGTATTTTTAATTTAGTTTAGTAAATTAGTAAAATATAGGCACATGTGACCAAAATAAACATAACCATATTGTGACCAAAATACCTATGACGAATGTTATATAGAGTCTCGGTTCGTCACAGCTAATAGTGTAGAGGAAATTAAATTTTGAGAATTGAAACCGGTCATTGTTCTTATAATTGTAGTCATTTTGTGGTGTTCTAGATGAAATATGCCGATCATGCTAGACCTGTACACCTTTTGCGTATAGGGATGTCCGGCATTTATTTACTATTTAAATTTAAAAGTAATTTGTTTTGAGTTTTGATTTGAGTAACATTTGAGTTGTGTCAAATTAAACACTTGAGCTATATACACACGTCATATGTGTTACTAATTTTATTAAACGTCATAAATCGTAAGTATAATTGGTTGTGTCAGGCGTTACTTTGCGGAAATCCATATTAAAGGAAAGTATTTAAAATTATTTTGCTTATAATTCCCGCTACAACATTCAATAACTTGTCTCAACGCGTTTCGCCACTTCACGTGGCATCATCAGGATGCGTGTGGTCGCTTTGGCTTCGCTTCAACGACGAGTCAAGTTATTGAATGTTGTAGCGGGAATTATAAGCAAAATAATTTTAATCGTAAGTATAACTAATTTAAAATAAAATTGTATCGATAAAACAAAAGACAACACTAGCTCACTCAAAAGTTTTAATAATTTCATTTGTAATATCATTTCAATATATCAAAGGGTTGTGCACATCCCGCCGCCGCCCCGTGTGCTGGCTGACTCGCACAAAATTATCCATCTGCTGGCTTCTGATTGATGTGCCCTACAATTATTCGGATATGTTAATAACACGATTGGGACGAACGCACTTTGTTTTTGACGACTCAAGACAAATGAAATGAGAAATTCTATCGGAATCCTTATTGCATTGAATTAAGATGCACTCTTTAAAACAATCCCGATTTTGTTATAATTACGATTTGGTAAATATCATTAAGATTCTAAATTATTTTAAATTGAAATTTGTTAAAGACGAAGCTTTAAACAAAATCAGAATAAATAATATAAATTTATATCTATATACATTAATTTTGATAATTGCTTCATTTATCTATCTCCTTGTATTATTTATCATTGTATGTATATATCAAGTACTATCGATTTTATTTTAATAAATTTATTTCAACTGCAATAGTTCGAAAACTATGACTTTTTTGAGAGTTTCACAATGATCGCTATGACCGTAAAGTTCTCAAAATGTTGGATTAAATTAGCTCAAATAATGGTAACTACATGAAGTATTTAAATTAATTTAATTAAATGATATTGTTATTGATTTGTATTTAAATCGTATTTACGTTAAAGAGTGGCACTTCAAATGTTGATTAAGGAAGGAAATTAAGTTTCGTTTCGCCAAATTGGATGCTGTTTGTTATTTTGTTACTTTTTCTCGTGAGATTATATCTTATATACCTTTACAAGCTAAAAATAATATAATAGGATTCATTTTAAATGGTGTTATTTAGCACGTGCTCAGTTTAATGCAATTTTTAATTCTTAAATTTTCTATTACCATTTTTAATATATAGTAATATCTTAGGATATTCACGAATACGATTTTATTTAAAAGACTTTTTGCGGTCTACTAACACAATTGTTTTAATTTAAACCGTTTAAAGTTTTTTAGATATGATAAAGTTTTACTATCAAATTTAAAAAAACGCGATAATAAATAAAGTTGCATAGAGTATTTTCAAGTATTTTTTAATTTTTTTTATTGTGTAACCTAACTACTATTAAATTTATTAGTCAAACAATTTCTTTTTTAAATTTAGTTCGAGTACAATTAATAAAAATTAATAGATAAATAAACGTATTTGTGTTAAATACAAACAAAAGTAAAACAATGTAATATAATGTAATGTAATATTCGTAATATTATTCGTACATTTGTAAACAGTGTTAAAAAGACGTAATTATTATGGTGCACGGCACAGACGTGATGCTGCATAGGAATCGTGACATTGCATTAGTTTCTTCAGCTCTAGAAGCCGACTTTAATGAAACCGAAAACTGAAAAGTGACATCGTTACACAACATTTCTAAGCGGCCGAATTTTATGTCCAGACGAGTTCGTGTACATTAGGCCTTAAGTGTCAGTTCTATATCTTATTTTTTAAGATAATAACAATAAATATGAATCTGTAATTAACACATTTGAGTAATAATTATGACAGACAGTTGACTGACAAAAACATTATTGTAACAATTTCGAGTTGAATTTTAATAGAAAACATATAAAATGAAAAGCGAATTTAAGAGCTCATCAACAGAACGATCTCGCAATCCATCATCAATCATAAACATCAGAAAGGATTATAATCTACATTGCACCTACCGAACGTTTCAAGTACCCCTTGTTTTTCTCCGAGGGGGTAAATATGGCCGGGGGGCGGTAAATATTATAAAGGGGTGGTATGACGGGGTGACTACCCGACCCCCTCGGGGGGGACACTATCCCTTATCGCGAGCGTTACCCTCACGCCGGCGGGTACTATGGACCGACAAAATATAGGCCAAATCGATCCTGTTGCCCCAATTTTATACATCTGGACCGGCATCGATTTTTTTAATAAACAAAACAATCGATTGTTGTTTATTTCAACTGATTTTTTAAATTAATTTAATATAAATCAAATCTACTATTGTTTTGAAGAATACGAAGTCATTTCATAAACTACAATGAGATAAAACGGGCAATCTCTATATTCGATTACTTTCAATCAGATTCAGAAGCCACGTGTTTTTAATAACCACATATCTTATTATAGAATAATATAAGTATAATACTAGTGTATAATTGCGTGATGGTAATTTAACCCTTATAATAAGGGATGCCTTTAAACTTCCTTACATACATGTTAGATTACTTTCTTTCGCACAATACCATACCATAGTTGGTATCTGTAAGATGACCTTGGTTTTTCGGCAATAATGTCATCAGTCACACGTAATACAGTGGGCTTATCACGAATTTAGTCTGGCTTTCGATGCGAGCTGTCACAAGTAAAACGGATCCGTTAGCAATAGGGATCATGAATTTTTACTAACGACTAACGAGCACCAGCAATCTATCAAATGAACGAAAGATCGAGACGTTCGAAAATTAACAAAAAGTATCTAAAATATTGTAGTTCTAAATCCGCACGCGGTGGCGCTGCTCAAATTTCCATACAAATCGCTTGAAGCGAACTCGGTTCGAAAGCCAGACTAAAATTCGTGATAAGCCCACTGATACGAATACTACTCAATTATAACACCAATACTACTAGTAATCAATTGTTTATCGCCTCAATAATGCAGATCGTCAAGCTAAATTTTTGTAGTATTAGTTAAAATTCGCTTTTTGTTATATTATAAAACTCAAGAGTTGATATACCGGCCCTTATTTATAAATCGACGAATAATGAATAAGATTATAAAATTGTGTAATAAAAGGATACAATTATTGGGATGTAAAGTTGAAACAATGTTAGTTAACTGCCGCATAATTATTTGAAATGTGTCCGTGGTCGAATCGGAATAATTTTATATGTATCGTAAATTATATTTAATCGAATGACGTGGCTTAGGCCTTTTTATGGTCGACGGGCATACTATGTAACAAATCGTTATGATAGAGCTAAAAAGGAATTTAATGCCTGCATGTAATGTATACTTATACACAGGTATGTATATAACTGACTGACTACATACATACAATTCCCTGACTCAAAATAAATCTATGTTTTTTATACAATATTAAATTCATAAAATACAAGTGTCTCCGTTTCTTTTTTATTTTATTTTATGTAAAAAAAAATGTGAGTAAATATTCGTTTCGATATTTTATTTTTAGTTCGAATTATTAAAAAAAAATTACATCAAAGCATATTTTAAAATAATAACTAATTTTCAAATTTTGTTTGTAGCGAGTAAATATTTATTAAAAGTAATTTCCAAATGAATATAATTTCACTTGTACTCAGAACAGACATTAAAACTATTATAAAATCCGTCCAATTGTCTTATTAAGTAAAATGATTTTGTATAAAGACTGACTATAGACACAATATTATACATGCACATATATACATATATCTTCTTTTTAACATAGAGATTAAATACATTTATACTGTGCAATCTGATTTATGAATTGATATTTACTTTTTTTTTCTGAGTTTTTTAAATTATTATTTTATGTACAGGCTATGATTGACGAGTTTCTTGTGGTCTTCTTCTCGTCATACGCCTTTCCGAAGTCATGGTAGAGTCTAACGATGAGCAAGTGCACGCCTTTAGTGCCTATGCTAATAAACGATTTTCATTCATTCATTCATTATAATTATAATTAAAAAATGTAATCAAACAAATGCATAAAGATATAATTTACTGCAAACTTGGAACTAATCAAAGTTACAATTCGAAGGGACTGCAACAATTTATTATTTCTTTTATAGTTTTAAAACAACGCTCGTAAAATACTTTGAAACGTAATTACATAACGAGCTTATTTATTTATTGCTTCAGCTACTTTGAGTATCAAAGCTTGTTATTCACGTCTAATTATTTATCAAATACTTTGCAATCTTCATCAACAGATGTTCTTCTACTGCCTCGGATTCGGTATAAGCAGTGTTATACCCTCTTTTAGCAATTGTTTCAATGACAGTTTTTTATATTATATTCTTAGCACTTGTGATAAGTTCAAGATATTCTAAAAAGACATTCTAGATAGAACACGTATACAGTAATACCCCGCTTTACGCGACTCCGTTTTACGCGGTTTCACTATAACGCGAAATTTAAATTTTTGGCTCAATCGCCCCGCATTACGCGAAAGAGTGCGTATAAACATAATGTAGTCATCAATTTCTCTAAAGTCGCGGGAATTTCAGTTTTTTCCGGAACGTATCCCTCGCGTAAAGCGGGACATTACTGAATGCTCAAGTCTGAGGTAAGTAATATAGATATCATAGAACGTCAATGACGTTTCTCTTTGAGTACCACATTTCAAACATAAACGTTGGTTGAGGTCGCGTCTAATATAACCCATATTGGTCGGCTTGACCAAAAAATACGTAATAAGTTTATAAGTTTTATAATTATTTATAAAAATGTCATGAATAAGTCTTCCATACCTAGTGTGTTTATAAATATATTTATTATATAGGCGTTAATGCTATCTATAAACAGCAATAAATACAGTAATAAAAAACCTAGGTCTAGGTTGAACCTAGGGCAATCACATTTTAAAACTTTATTTAACATTAAATTGTTGCTAATTGCTTATTTTTATTATACGTCCATATATCAACAGTTTATATCTTTGAATATAATTTTTAATATTTCCTGATAGAAAACTCAAGATAGAAAATTTATTTACCAACATAATAAAATAAAAATTACTTTATTGATATTTTTAAATACTTAATTCCGGCTACTTAGTAATAAAATCATTTTGTGTAATAAAAAAATCTTGTGGCAACTGATTGTGCGAACCCTTTCCTGTGCTCGTAAAATATATAAATTGTTTTGGTTTCTTTTAATGCCAACTTCTTCATTTTATTTTTGTTAATAAACTTACCAACAGTTAGAACCGATATTCTATTTTTTTTTTATTATTTATTTACTTTTAGCAAATGGGCTCCAATAGAGCGCTTTTACTCATCAATACATATACAAATATAAATGAAATAAATTTATTAATTCAATAATTATCAATTTGATTTAGCTGCTGTATACTGGCATTGTCCACTTACATACTAATGTCATAATAATATATAATAAATCTACTATGATGTAGAAGAATAGCTGCTGTATAGGGGCATTGTCATCCTATTTATATATTCATGTCATCCTATATATTATATACCTATTGGTTAAAAATAAATTGCCATCGATTATGTCCAAGCTTTTTTATCAGTAAGATATTCATCTAACGTGTAATATGATTTTTGAATAAGTTTGCTTTTTACGATTTTCTTGAACTGACAAAGAGGGAGGCTACTAATATCATCGGGCAGCTTATTATATGACTTATTATATGACTTTATGCCAACCCCCATGAAACAACGACATTGACAGAAAACACTTTTAGGCCGGGATAGTGAAAGAAATATGTATTTTATATATAGGAAATCGTATATAATGCCCTGACCCCACACTATGACTTCATATATTGAGGATATAGCACACAGACGCCGAAAAAAATATAGCTAATAATAGAATAGCTTGTCTCTTATAGCCTTCAATGGATTGTGACCTTAAGCGACTGAACCTGGGAAGGCAACGATACACATAATTGTGTGAATTTTCTCCAAGCATAATAACTTCATTTGTCATTTGTTTTTTATTCCAATTAATAATTAAAGTGCGGAAAGACGTGTTTCGATTAACGGACATTGTATAATCGCTCTATGATAATAGTTTTGTTGTGTCACTAGATGGAGCCACTGTTGTTTAAGAACGTTGATTGGCTCTTTACTGAAACGCGTCGTAATTAATATTTACTCATTGGTCTCTGAGATACTCAGTACAACAGCGAACAATCTACACACAAATTACGCACAATAACAAATTTAAATTGCGATTTTATATATTCATATCATATTAATAGGACTCGACGAAATATAAAAACCGTAACTTTATATAAATAATATGAGATATATATATAATAAATAAATCGATACATTAATTGTAACGTAAAAATTCATCATATTATGAACTAAATTAGTTTATTTGTGATTACATACATCCAAGATATATACACCCGTTTGTGATACATTTCATTCACATAGTCTGAGAGGGGCACTGAAGGGAACGAGGTATTAAAAATGAGTTCGTATCATTTCCTCTTTCCATTGTCTAGATGCTAATCGGACGGATAACTGCTGATAGTACCGTCAACAGAAAAACTGAAGAATTTTTACATCATTAACACTATTTTTTATTAGAACAATAAAATTAACACAATTAATATTGGAATTGCAATTCGCATATTTTTTGTATATTATCGACATATGAATCGGCTCCTATCAAATTCATGAATGCATAATTAACTGGTTAAATTCGGTTATGCCCAAACTAGATTGAACAGTTTGCACTAATAAAGAATATGTATTGGATAAAACATAGGTACCTAATAATTACGAGCTAATCTAATATGCAAATAAAGCGTGTAACGGTTCATTATCACTTCAACGCGTTCATTAAAAGAATTTGTATTGTGCTCAGATTAAAACTTACGTAATAATTTGAATTAAACTGCTTAATTAATTCGTATAAAATCAAACTCTTTAGGCTCGTGCGCATAGTCATAATCTACGGAGATTTCTGAAAAGCATATGACGAAAAATCACAAGAAACTCATTAATCATCATATCCTGTACAAATTTAATGTTAGTAGGTACCTAATAGGGTATGGTCACATTAAGTTGTTATCAAGATTGTCATTTAACATCATCATATTTAAAAATAGAATATCGACATTCTATTCGATTTTTGAAATTTCAAATTTGTCTAGTTATTCTAATTGTGATTGTTTTTTGTTTCAAAATTTCTGTCAAATAGAATAAATTCAAAATTAACGAATATTATTGCTCGCCTCCTTTTGTGCTAACCGTATAAATCCTAATCCATACGTTATCTATCATTTTCTCGCGGCATTTATACGAATGTAACAGTTCACGACCATGTTGTAATTAAAACTGATTACCGATGAATATATGGTGTTGGAGCAATTATTTTTACATTTACACGCTATGCTTAACGGTTGTGGCGTGGGCAAATGTTAAGTTCCATGGTTCAAGTCCTGGTTAGGCTGCCATGTTTTAAATAATATATTTAAAACTATGTCAGACATCCACGTGATCAGTCCCCCTACTTAAAATTGGAAATTTCGTAAATCGAACGAATCGATGCGAACCTATCGATGACATGTAGAATTATGAAGTATAACTTAGGTCCCATACATAAAAAAACTGTTAAATATAAGCAATATTTTCGTTTACAATAAAAACCCACAATGAATTTTGTTACATCACACTTTGTATTATTATTCCAAGTCTAAGATCATACGTGATAACTTAAAGAAGTAAACTAAACACATATGAGAATATACAATTCAATTGTTCAAATAGAATAACGCATTTAAAAAGTTCTTATAAAAATCGAAAACTCCCTACAAAGTACAGAGGGTAGAGAGGCGTGCATTCGTCTCAGAGTGAAGTCCCCAAATGCTTTGATAGAATCGAATAAACTTCCCGAATTCATTCAAATACACTCCATGAATGAACCGAATGCGAAAGGGACGGAAATAACAATTCTCGTAGGCGGAAGGGAGATAGAATTCCAAATAGTACGCGAAACGGAAATAGAGAGAGCGCAGATAACTCCGTCTAGCCAGAGGGATTCCCTCGTCGGCCCTGCTATAGCAAAATGATGTACATTTTAACTGTTTTATTTATTACTTATCGTAAAATGCATCTCATTTTATAATTAATATAAACGGAATTTGATTGAAGTTATAGTACTAACAAAAACATTAGCTATTAAGATTTTAAGCGATTTATTTTAATTAATTTAATCTCGACGTTCTCACGAAGGATGCAAAGCTTTCGAAACGCCAAATTAAATTAAGCAAAATTGAAAGGCGCATTAAATATTTTTGAATAAAATAACTCCATTTTGTCATAACAGGGCACCCCGTGTCATTTGTGTGCGTTCCTTTTTCTACGAATGTCTGTATATACGATTGTTGAATGTGTGTGTTTTGTGTCTCTGTGTGTTCTTTTTGGTACTCGAGTTCACCCTTATACAACTTGTTGATCAGTTATAAATTGCCATCATGATTCTCATTGTGGAGACGTTTGTCGGTTTACTGCTTTTGGGGAACTCCTTCAGTTTGTCACTTGAATGACGATTGTATTGAATGGATTGTTGTGGTGTTCTCTTTATGAATTGTGTGTTGTTTTCTGAATAACAACACTATTCCTTGTTCAAATATTTAATATTTGTACTTTTGAATAAACGTGTGTTCTTTATTTAAATATTACTTTATTGAATTTCACTTGTTTTTAATTGTCATTTGATAATTTTAATTTATGTTCTAAATTTGAAAATGTTAATTGATTTTCAATTGTTTTTTTTATAATAGAAATTTTTAGGCGATAAATTAACGGAATTAAATCTTTAATAATTGTCGGTCCAGCAGTAGCCTATGTATGCGTTTATGAGTCTGCATTGCGGTTGTCTTAGGATAATATTTCAATGAGAACTAGATGTTGGCTCTCAGCCAGCATTGTTCTGGCTACCCCCTAAGACAGCGTACGTAATAGTATAGACACTTCATTCTATTATATTACATTTAAAAATATTATTAGATTTTAAGTTCGAACTTCTTAAGTTTAACTTTATTGTAATTTCTTACATATTTTATAATGCCAATCGATACGAACAAATCTCATATTATCGTGGAACAATAACTTTGACATTAATTTAACTATATTTTTAAAACATGTGAATTATTCCTTTAATTAGAACATCACAACTCTTTTATTGTTTCCATTCCCCAAAACAAAACATCTTAATAAATAAAAGAAAATGAACGCTTTTGTTTTAAACATTAGTAATAATAAACCATTTAGTACTAAAAGTTATAGCTCTATGTCGACGCCGACAAAGTCAAATTAAAAAAAAAACATCACACCGTTCCGTTACACCTACCGGATCTACAAAGGTAATGCCAGATATTCTAGTGCGTTTGTTTATTTACAAAATATCACTCCGTTTGAAGGCGGACCCATCAAGATGTGTCGTAAAATTCCATAAAAAGTCGTGTTGATGACCCCCGTAATTGACTTTGCTTTGTAATAGACAGCTATCTCATGTATCGATTTATAAAAATATTGTAACCGTTTTTTTGTTACAATTCGAATTTTAAATTTCAAATGTTCGGACACAAAATTGAAATTAGAATGATTTTATTTCTGATTTCCGAACGAAATTTAAAATTTGCATCATGATTTATCAAATAATTTTAATACAAACACCATAATTTATTTATTTTAGTAATGTTATACAGAGCATTATAATTTATTAGACTTCCTCTTATTTATTATCTAGAATGATGTCATCGTTTAATACCTAAATCTAAGACCTAACCTAAAACTAGTCACATTATTTCTACTTAATTTAGTAACTGTTAGAGATAGGTTAATTATGAAATAATACAAAAGCTCACAAATTTAAATCATAATTTCATATTTAAATATAACAAAAGAATTTATCTTGAAGATTTGTATTAAGGTAATAAAAGGGTTAGTAGGTACAAGCTCGTAACGTTCCGTTTCGTAACATGATCCGTACACGTTTATCTGCCGTCGAACAATTATTGATGCGTGAAAAGGAACGTCCTATTATTTACACTGAGTTTTGTAATGCGGGCGAAACGTTTTTGAAAAAAATATCGCATTTCCGAACGGGCGTTTGATGCGTTCCTTTTTTAAAAATTTTAATAAATAATTTTTATTTGGTTGGCATTTTGTTGTCAGGGTGGTCGAATTTCTAGTTGTTTGCTTCTCTAATTAAATATCTTTATTATTTATTGTATATTACATTTATGTCAATAGGTACTCTTCAAATTAGCTTTGGTAAAACTTTGATAAATTCAAATATAAAAGCATTGGTATTAATTTTTAAACGACAATCTTTAAAAAATATTTTGACTTAGTCATCTTAACTTAAAACCTAGTATAAAAGTAAGCCATTACGTAAATAATCATGTTTTTTATCATCTATTGTAAGCTTACAGAAGAATTTGTATCAGACTAAATATTTTTTGTAAAACAAATAGATTGTCCGACGTAAAAGAATTCATTTTGAGCCGTCAACATATCCATTACTGCACAGATAAAAATCTCTGTTAGCAACTAAAAAAACGAGATTTGGCTGAAAGTTCTTTGTATTCACAGCCAAAATGTAAAAGAGAAAAAAGTTTATATTTTAAAAAGCAAACATTCGGTTCTAAATTTAAAAATGGAATTGAAATCGTAATGGTGGAAACATGTCGATATCGATTAGCGATACATTCGGCCGTTGATGTCGATTGTAACCGTTTTTTACTTAACTTTTTTATATTTATTTTGTTACATTTCATTATTTACTTTAAAGAATTATGGTTTCTATATTTGAGCTGTCTTTTTAAATATTATAACTGAATCATTTGAACACGTCAAAATGTGTTATTCCTTACTAATACATTTTAGTTAAAATGATCAATAATCTAAATCCGTTTTAATTGGGTACACATAAAACACGAATGTGACATCATAACGAAAACAGTGGCATAAAAAAATAACGAGCCAATGTCAAATAACAGCGGAGATAATGATACAGTGTAAACGGCCAACGTTTCCGTCGTTCAAATAATTTAAAAATAAACAAAACATTAATATTGCAGTAACACTGAAAAAAGGCACCGATAGCAGGCGAAAAAATTAAAGTTTACGCCTCCCCAACGTATACTTCCTGCAGACATTATATTTTTAAAAACACATTTTGTAACCAAATAAAACTGCCTGTATATAGATAGGCCTACGCGGCCACGGCTGGAGCCACTACACAAAAAAATTAATTTAACTTTGCCGTTTGTAAAAATTACTATTTAAAAATGTAAACTCGGCCTCTAATTAAGAGGGATTTAACCCTTCCGTCGCCGAATATCGTGTTAATATTTGAGCGGGCAGAAATATTTGGCGCGTATTAAAAGATGAAAAATTAATGCAGGGCTCGAACGAACACCCGCGGGACATCAGACGCAGACAGCGCTTCACTTCATTTGAACATATTAGTTATTTAAGCAATTTAGATAAACAAACTTATGTAACTCATTATTTGGGAATGGTATTGCACTCGAACAATATTGCTCGCTCGTATTTCCGTGGATTTATTCGAAAATACACACACGCGTATGAGGTCGTTCAATTATTTAACAGTTCATACACTATATGTAGCCTAACATTATATATGTATTTAATACGAACAATTTATATTGAAATGACACTAGGAAGAATGCCCTAATTACCAAAAAGCGATTAACATAAAACAATATAAACAATACAAGGGCACACAACACACACCTATATTGAGGCGGCGACACGTACCTGGCGGTGGTGCAGTCGCGGTACAGCACGTCGAAGTCCTTGCACGAGAGCAACTTGCAGCGGTTGACGCCGGGCTGAATGGCCCCCAGCCCGCGCAGGATACGCACTTGCTCCACGTTGCAGACGAGCGGCACTATGTCCAGGCGCTTCAGCTTCGTATAGACGGTGTGCAGCCCGCCGACCAGGTGCTTCAAGAACAGTTCGAACGCTTGCGGCAAGCACAGCATCGTATCGCCCTGGATTATAAACGCGGCCACTTTCTGACCGCGGTAGTCCACCAGCTTGCACTCGTTAGCCGAAGGGTCGGATGTGGATATCGGTGGCGGGCTGCCGTATCTGGGCGCATGATGATGGGCAGCCGCCATCAGCTCCAGCGGCGAGTGGTGCATCATCTGCAACGAGCCCAGCAGGCCGAGGCCAGGCGGCGGCAGCGGCAGGCGCGGGGCCAACAGAGGCGGCGGGCTCATGGCGCGGGCCGGGGATGCGGTTTTGACTCGTGGCGAACCGCCCGAGGAGCCGCTCATTTCGCTCGCGGTCGAAGCCGAGTCCACGGCGGACTCCATTCTCGTTCGCTACGCGCGCATAACACGCCCGTTGCGCGCGATAGTCTCGCGACAATAAATAAAGCGTCGGCCGGTGTCGTGGGCGAGGCCGGGTGCGCGAGTCCGCCCCGAGAGCGCCGCGGATTGGTCGCGCGGGCGCGGGTGAGGGGGCATTGGAGGATCCGTCGTCGCCGAGATCTCCGCCCTTTTTTCCTGCGCCTTCGTGTGAACGCGGCGAAGAAACGTTGTTTCTTTTGGCTCGCGCGCGCCGTTGTTGGCTGTTGTATTGGCGATGAATGTCACCGACAATCAATATGGAGAGAGACGCGCGCCGAAAACACACACACGAATACTATTTATGTCATTGTTTCGGATATTGACACAAATGAATAATTTCACTATGGATAGTCATTTAGATATTGTATCTATGAATGTTAGGCAAGTTAATTTACGAGTACAACTAATAATGATTGACTTCCTTCGTAGTTCACCCAACAACTATAATTTGTATTTATATCAAACGTCTAATAAAATAATTTATGCATAATAAGTTAATCTAAATGTAGCTAAATAAAACAATTTAATAACGAATGTTATAGTATCAGTGAACATTTATTTGAGATACCTTGAAATAGGCACCTAGACACCAACGGGGGTAGGTGTTACACCCCGAAGCGATCTCTGGACAGGGCTGTGAACTTTGACCTACTTTTCGCGATCATCTGCGAAACAAAAAATGTTCGCCTTTACATGTTTTTATAATAATTTATATAGATCCAATCGCTGAATAATATAACTAAACGTTTGAAAAAGGCATAAGTAAGTAGGAATTATTTTTATTATAATATATATGGCTAGTATCTATATATACTTCAGTCGCTCAGTGTGGTACTGGTGATGGTTCAGTCAAGTCTGCCGTTCTGGGATAATTTAATTTGTATCAAACGTATTGGTGCGGAGTCTTGTTTGGGATTCAATTAAGAAGTAAGCATGTAACCTGAACAGTACGCGTTCGGTTTTTGTGGCGGAGTGGTCGGCGTTCGATTTCCATAACAATTAGATAAATTAAAAGTTAGTATTTGCTTATGGTCTAGGTTTATCTCCTAGGACATACGTATATTACATGTTATCTCAATTTGGAACTCAATTGTCAACCCCGTTATGCGCGGTTTCACTATAACGCGAAATTCAAATTTATTATTAAATTACGCGAAAGAGTGCGTATAAACATAATGTAGTCATCAACTTCACTATGGTCGCGGGAATTTCAGTTAACGCGATTTTTTCCGGAACATATCCCTCGCGTAAAGCGGGGCATCACTGTATATGTATTTATTAGCGAGCACCTAATTCCCGAAAAACAATTTTACAACGTATGCAATGTTTTTTTAAAATAATGTTTAACAAAAATTTACTTGGTTTCCGGTCGTCAGCGCTCATGGACCTCCAGTGCAGCTTTACATCAGGCCACTGGAGGTCACATGTCGTGTCCAACAATAAAAAAAAAAAAAAAAAAAAAAAAAAAATTAATAATAAACAGATTGTTTGTAAATTAAGTAACAATAATTATTCTTTACAGTTTTCCAATAAGTATTAAAGTACCTGATTAAGTACTTTGAAACAAAAACGTACAGCAAATAAGTGCACTATTATTATAGCCACTATGGACCCTTGTTTTAAAATTCAATACAAATTACCTGATTGGAATAAATACCAATTTTTATTATGTGGGACTACGAATGTGCGTCATGTCTATTTAATCTAAATAAATACGATAGTAATACTTCAGTCGTTAACTTGGGCGTTATCCCGCATGCGGTAAGAAAATCGGTCTAGTGCCATTTTAACAACTGGTGCTCGCAGTCGTTCCCTATCGAATAATGTAGGTAACAAATAAGTTACGTGATTTTTATTTATTAAGCCTTTCTTATTAAATTACTTTAAGGCAATATCCCTACTAATATTATAAATGTGAATGTGAATTTGTTTGTTACGTTTTCAAGCAACAACTACTTAACCGATCATCATGAAACTTTGTACACCTATTTTTGGAGGTACTAGTAACATAGGATACTTTTTATTTAAAAAAATATTATTTTTTACTATAGTTAAATGCGAGCGAAGCCGCGGGTAAAAGCTAGTATAATATAAGGAACTTCTATTATAAGAAAACAAATGTCTTTTTTATTATAGGATAGGACGGCATGCTCAAGATGGGTAATTGAAGTTAGTATTGTTTTTAAAAATTAAAGAAAATAATAATTGTAAAATGACCAACGAAATACCGCTAATAACATAACATATTTAAGATTTTATGAAAATTACAATTTAATTACAAAAAAAAAACAATTTTAACAAAAATATAATGAACATAAAGTTGTTTTTTTCAAATAAAAAATGTCAGCTTTTTTGACATGAAGATTTACCTGTATATATAATTTACTAGCGGTCCGGTACGTGCTTCGCTACGTATAAAGTGAAATATTAAAAAATAATAATTGGAACATCAAATTCATGCATCAAACAGCATGATTGACATAAAAAGTTTCAATTACTGTCAACACTGAAAATATTTTCAATTTGACAGCACAATCCGCCATTTATTGAATTAATTAGCTACAAAAAATGTGATAAATGAAGAACCGCTCTACTGATTTTGTGCAAACTTCACATAAACCATCTACTAAATAGTCCGAACAAAGCCTAAACATTTGGTTTGGATAGGTGAGCCCGTTCTTGAGTTATAAAATTACGACGAAAAGTGCCACTTATTTTTATATATATAGATTATTGGGCTACTGTCCGAATACTTGACATTGACAGAATTGTCTTTAATAGATATCTGAAGGCGTTAATAAAAGAAGAAGAAAAAATAAAATAAAATACACATATCTTTATATATTCCAATTTCGTATTATTATTATTATTATTATATTTGTACATAGTAGCTACTAGCTACATATATATTTAGTATTTTTAAATTGATATATTTTTCAATGTCACCTTCTTCTAACAAGGCAAATAAAATGAAAATGAAATGAAAATCGTTTATTAGCATAGGCACTAAAGGCGTACGCTTGCTCATCGTCAAATTCTATAGGGACTTCGAAAAGGTGTATGGCGAGAAGAAGACCACAAGAAACTCGCCAATTATAGTCTGTACATGAATAAGTAGACCAACGGAACGGCTAACAGACTTGTAGTTCATTAAACAATTAAGTCTAAGCTAGATATATTCTATTTTTGGCAAATGCTAAAATAAATAACCTTGAATAAACGTCGTGGATTTGTCTGTGTGTAACATTTGCGTTATCAATCATATGTTATTAAAGTACATGCCAGAAAGGAATATGCGAGAATGCTTATCTCTGAATGTTAATGAAAACATCCTCTTTTATTCACGTTAAGGTGAGTTTTATTATCTTTGTTAATGTTTTTAAACCCGCTCATGAAGTTTCGTATAAATTGACTAAAGAGTTTGAAGGAACAATTACAGCACTTTATTGTTAATATTAATACCCATAGGTTTTTTTATTGATAGAAATATTATTAATTTGACGAGTTTCTTGTGATATTCTTCTCGCCATACGCCTTCCCGAAGTCACAATAGAGTCTAACGATGAGCAAGTGCACGCCTTTAGTGCCTATGCTAATAAACGATTTTCATTTCATTTCATTTCAATCATATATTTAGTATAATATAAACTTATATTATACTATATACTTATATTGAAATAATAAAGGCGTGCGCTTGCTCATCGTTAGAAGAAGACCACAAGAAACTAGAAATTGTGATTTGTATACAAATAGTCTGTTTGTATAAGTCAATGATGTAGCAAATAAACAAATATTCATTAATGAACTCCTAATTACTAATTAGATATTTCTAATTAGATAGCGAATTATAATCGCCTTAACACCTAAAATTCAATGATATTGACAGAAATATTGCAAAACCACTAAAGATTTAGTCACCTGCCTTAAATTTGACTAATCTAGATAATAAACCTCGGAATATTTCACTTGGAGATAATCTTTTACATATTTTTCAAACGCCTTATCTCCCTATTCAAACAACACATTTCGTTACGGTTTTGTTCTATGTTACTTATCAACTGCTTATTTCTGTAATAACTCCTAATACAAGCCTACAGTAAACCTACAACAGCCGTTCTCAAACCTTTTTGGCGAAGGAAAAAGCCTTAATATAATTATAAAAAACTGATTAATATGTATTTATGAATATTGCAATGTAATATTACGTAATATTTAGTTGGAATATTTAGATGTAACCTTATAATCTCCCTTTGGTAGGTATTTTTTGCAGTATTTTAGCCCTAAGGTTCCGCGGAACACACTTTGAGAAAGGCTGACTTACACGATACTCTTCAGTCCCCCCCATCCTTCCCCCTCATTCGAAAGCCATATAATATTATATGTAAAATATACTCGCAAATTATAATAATATAGTCATAGGCTCAACACTGGCACTAAATGTAAAATAGATTTACCAGAAATCAATTATAATAAAAATAAAACTACCTCCCCCCCCCCCCCCCCCCCCCCCCGTGTCTTAACAAAATAATGTTCATTTTCTTATTTGTTTTATGTCAAATGTCTAACGAAGACACACGTATGTAACATGTATTCAGATGTAAGCCCAATAACTCTTATTTTAAAAAGAAAATCCCAAAATAATGTGAAATAAAAATAATGCTTTAAACTCGTAAAATGAACGCCTACAAAATGGCATCCATTACTTCACATAACCATTAACATCGGATTGCTATAATAATTTATCAGGCGCTTTATTCGCAACTGCTAATTACCGCAAATGAATATTGTTCCATTTTAACGTAACAGCAGAGGATTATATCTCTTATTGGTGTGAGTTTTAACGCGTGATTTATTGTCATCTATATATATAAAAATAAGTGGCAATTTTCGTTGTAATTTTATAACTCAAGAACGGGCTCACCTATCCAAATCAAATGTTTAGGCTTTGTTCGGACTATTTAGTAGATGGTTTATGTGAAGTTTGCACAAAATCGGTAGAGCGGTTCTTCATTTATCACATTTTTTGTAACAAATTAATTCAATAAATGGCGGATTGTGCTGTCAAATTGAAACTATTTTCAGTGTTGACAGTAATTGAAACTTTTTATGTCATTCATGCTGTTTGATGCATGAATTTGATGTTACACTTAATTTTTTTTTTAATTTCACTTTATACGTAGCGAAGCTCGTACCGGACCGCTAGTAGAATATATTAAACATACCTACAACGAAATTTTACACATAATAATAGTTGGGATACCTACCTACCTCTATTTGAATTAAAGGCGTAAATATAAAAGTAATAAATGTGCAGCACACTGTAGAATGCACCGGTTACAAGAGCATTTTATATTAAACTATAAAACATTCCTGCGTAATAAAAATTCCCTTTTTTCCATTATTTTTATAAGTTTTAAAGTTTCACGTTGTTTTTGCAGTTTACTACTTATAAACTAATGTTACGGGTAATTGGTCGACTTGGTTGGCGGCGAGACAATTCATTTGTCATCCATCTTATAAAAGTTTGTACTATACTTGTGAAAATTTTACATAATTTTGTTCTGGACATTGATACGAATAAAGAAACGTTTGTTTTATGTTTTCTTGTATTAGTTGAGTTTGTGTTTGTCAGGCATTGCCTTTTTAACATAAAATACCAAACTTTCGTACGATATTCTTTACATAAATTAATAAAATACATAAATTCACTTAATTGAGATAAAAGAAATTATAAATAAACACAACGTACATAGATTATTATACTATAATATTGACAACACCATCACAAGACACTCAAACCCATTATATGTTTCTTCAATTCACATTTAAACTAGATAACATTTTTAATATTAGTTATATTAATCGGCAATTCATTATAGACCTGCGCTCCTTCCATGGAATGAATTCTTCAAAATCTATTTACTTCAAAACCTAACAAAATTACATTCATACTAGCTGATATTTGTGGATGAAGTAATTTTTTACACTTTTATTTAAATCAAATAATATCATAATTTGTTTTACTAATTTTTTTAACACTAGAACTACCAACTGATCAATATGACCAATTTCAAAAATTATTCGCAAGACTTTTATGTAAAACCTTACTCATTATTTTTTGTGAACGGTAATTTTGACCAGTTGGTAAAAATAGGTCACATTGACCGGCTGGTAGTTCTAGTGTATTTCCTAATCATTGTAATTAGTCATCTAGATTTATTTCTCAGTTGTTTACGACATAGTTTAGTCATATTTAATGACTACCGTTTTATATGTATATTTACATTTTGATAAAGATAATAAATATAAAAATTTAATCGAAAAGGATTAGTTTATTTTGTGGAAAATTTATCACGTATTTTTAATTTAGTTTGTTTGAAAATGAAAATAAAAATCGTTTGCTCATCGTTAGACGCTACCATGGCTTCAGAAAGGCTATGACGAGAAGAAGACCACAAGAAACAATTCTAGCCTATATATGAAATATTTAACAAAACAAACTGAATTTTAATTCAGAAAAAAAAGTAAATGAAATAAAACATTAAATTCAGTCAAAAATCCTTCTAGTAAGCCAAGTTCAAACAATTTATACGTTATAGTTTAACGTAAATTTAAATTTCACGAATTATAGCCCAGTTATGGTATAAAATTACAGATATAGCATGTTCCTTTTCTTAAGGCATAGTGAGGACGATTGTTGCACTGTGGTCATATGCTAGACCACTAAAAGTCAGTAAGTAACATTTCTATGAAATTGTACGCCTTTGATTCTTTTAAAACGCACGTCTTAATATAGAAATATGTTTACAAAGTCCACGTTTCACTCGTAATCCGTATCGATTTTATTTCGCAAAAATCCCCATCTTTATATTTTAAGCCTGATCAATCAAGCCGTCAATTTTAAACCGATTGATATTCGGATTCGGAATCGGTGAGTAAACATAGGGTTGGTTACCGAATAAGGCATGTTATACATTAGTTGTTGCTTAACATTAAATTACTCATGGCCATTTTTTTAGGACGTTCTTAAACAACAATGACGTCAACTATCCGTGAACTAAAATACTATAATATAATAACTACTTTCACGTTAAAATAGCTTCAAAGTCTCCAAAACGTGGAACTAATTAATATATATAATAAAAATATATATTTCCTTACTAAAACCATAAATAAAAGCATTTTATTCATAAATTAAACTCTACGTGTCACGTTCGTTCCCCAATGTGCACACTCCTTTATTTTGCACAATAACTGGTGACACTCAGTCATCGTCTGAACGAGTAATACTGTTAATGTAGAGAATGACACGTCGAGAATAGATCTCATTTGAATTTGCCAATATCTGCAGATTTCAGGCTTATATTTGACGTTTTAAATCTGAGAAGGACACTTTTTTTATTAATATAGGTTTATAGTAGTCATTAACTTCGCTTGAGACAGACTGTTTGTTAGCTCAGTATATTGTTCCTGGGTAGTACATCTCTCTCTTAACACCTCGTGAAGTGACCTAATCGCGTTTCGAGATCAGGGGGGCTACCCAGGCATATCCGAAGTTTCGTGATACGGCCGTCACCTCTGTAGCTTACGTGAATTTTGACATATAAGCCCGTAAAAAGTCCTGTCAAAGGTCCTGTAGAGGATGTTGTTATATTATATTTATTTTCATAAGAAAAGACGTTTTTTTATTTTAGTAATATATTGACACAATTCACATATTTGACACACATTCTTAAGACGATTATTTTTCTGTAACGCACTCTACAGTCCATAAAATAAGCCCTGAGTAGCCTATCCGTCGTGAAATCGCTGTCAAATTCGTAATTTTGTGAATGATTACGGGCCCGTAAGTGTTCCTGAGTAAGAAACATCCGTATTTTCCTCCAAACTTCGCGCGCCTGAGTACCCCCCAGATTGGAAGTAGCCTCGTTATTTATACTATTGTATATAATCATTGTAATATCGTTACCATAGAAACGAGCCGTTGTTTTCTCAAAATTGTTATAAAAAATTCAATTCTATTCCTATAGTAATTCTACAACAATAATATTATATACTAGATATAATACATGTATTTGTTTATGAATGTGAATAGTGTTCGTACAGAAATGCATATAAATAAATAATAATATGGGTTCTGTATGCGCCGCTCTTTGCTTATTCCATAAATTGGAGAGGGCTTAACAATAGCGACCACACGTCAAGGCAAATTTAATTTCATACCTCACCTGAACTAAATGTTCGAAAATGCATCCAAATTTCGTGGCGTAGAGCGTCGCATCGGAGCACTGAGGTTACATTATTTACTGCGCGCGTAGGCACTGCAGGCTGTGACCACATGTTACGTTTGAATAAGGATAAGCTATTTTACTCCAATTTTGTACTTAATTCATAAAAAAAATTGTGGTCGTAAAGATACTGAAACGACGGCTGTGAAACTATCAAATTATCGGATTAAAAATAACCAAAACAAACGTAATTTAAACCGCAAAAAGGCTTCTAAATAAGTTAAATCATATACCTACCAACATTATAAACATAAGTTGTAAAAGGAATTATGAAGCTGGCATTTGTTTTTTTTTAAATAAACGTTAAAAATGTATCCATGGTTACCCGATAACGAACAATGTAATTCATTTATGGTTGTATACAGTGTTGCCTTTGAAAATCTGCACATGTACTGCACGTACTATGTTCTGTTTATAATAATTAAACTCATATTAAAATGTACTATTTGATTTAATATAACTATTTCACTGTTGAGGGTTACACTGGGTGAGATGAGTTGGTATGAGAACCAGTCTTATCTGACAATTACTAAAATGTCTCTACTAAATGTCAGTTTGTGTTTTTTTTATATCAAAGTGTCTTTTAGCTTTATAAAATACATAGAATCATAACAAATGAATTCGATTTTAATTGCATAATTATTTAGTGTTTTTGAAAAAGGAATTATCTTGTAATATCGCTGTTATGTTATTTGTTTTAAAACAAAGAAACGAAATAACTACAAACCGTTAACAGATGTAAAACGTATAGCTTTTAAATGTTGTTTATATTATCTTTATTAGTCGTTATTTAGAACGCAATCTTCGTGATTTTATACTTGTCAATTGACTCAAGAAATGTAACCCCAATACAAAGGGACATCGCCGAAGCGTCACCGATTTCCGTAACAATATTTTGCCGCGAACGACTGCGCTGTTGTGATAAAAATATTCTATTTATTACACGCGTGACGCGTACATTCAAAAATGTTCCATGTCAATTCTCAGCGGCAGATTTCCGAACGAGCTTTTTGTAGGGTTGTCACGCAATATTTTTAGTGTTTAATAATTTGACGTTTTACTTTTTAAGATAAAAAAATATAACATAAATTAAAATGTGTACTAAAATATACATACACTTTAGCGCGTTTCAATATTATCTTTAAAGAATTGTCTTCGCTGGAGACATATGGAGATAAGAATATGTTAATTTAATTTAATACACATGTTATTTATTAATTAAAATACTAGTGAAAACTGGTTTGAAAAAAGTTTGTACATGATCTCATATAAAAATAATGATAAAAAAACAAATTTTAAATTGATTACAAAAATGAAAAAACATAAAGCCGCGTCTCCTGCGCGTGTTTCTTCGAAACATTACACAAAAATATTGAAACATTGGGGCGTGGCCGTACACAATGTTTTTGCTTTCCGTCGACCACGGAAAACAAAAAACATTGTGTACGAATACAAAAATGTGGCCCAATGTTTCGATGTTTTTGTCTAATGTTTCGAAAAAACACTCGCAGGAGACGCGGCTTAAGAAACACACAATCTGCTCGTAATCTGTGACAACCCTATGCGTGTAGATCGTTTATAGTAAGAACGGCATTAGAATCCCCCTGTCAATGCGGCGAGTCAATACACGGGTGTTAGAATAATTTTTCATCTTTTTATTATGCATAACCTACCGTCAAGGTAGTGAGCAATTCACTGACGAATAAACTAGAGATAACATTTATATTACACTAGCTGTTGCCCGCGGCTTCGCTCCCGTTAAGAAGTATTATTATTAATTAGGTATAGTTTTTGCGGCTTTATTTTTGTTTAGCGTGTGTAAAAACGTCTTCATCATAGTAACTCCAACCTTTAATTTCAGTTCAATCCGTCGAAAATCTAATAAGATTTATACAAACTTTCATCCCCTATTTTATCCCCTTGGGGGTAGAATTGATCAAAATCCTTTCTTAGCGGATGCCTACGTCATAACATCTACCTGCATGCCAAATTTCAGCCCGATCCGTCCAGTGGTTTGGGCTGTGCGTTGATAGATCACTATGTCAGTCAGTCACTTTTGAGTTATATATATTTAG
The DNA here is from genome assembly GCA_028551675.1 of Tineola bisselliella. Classification (NCBI taxonomy): domain Eukaryota; kingdom Metazoa; phylum Arthropoda; class Insecta; order Lepidoptera; family Tineidae; genus Tineola; species Tineola bisselliella. Next base: position 223,441 of record JAPWLS010001267.1, on the reverse strand, counting down.
ATTATCAACCGTGTTATTATAGTCAGTGATTTGAGAGGTGAACTATTCGCGTTCTTCTTACATCCAGATCGTATATCATCAAGCAAATCCTGTAAATGTTTCTTTCATGGACCACCAGGTGGGTTGTGTACTGGAGAAAACAGTTGAAACTGGAGACTCGCTATTTCATATCTATGTATAATATTTTTTGTTTTACTTATATATAATTGTTGTATTGTATTTTATTATTACCAAATTAATTAAACCAATATATTTTACTAATAAAATTAGATATTTAATATCGAATCTCTACTAATATTATAAATGTGAATGTGAGTTTGTTTGTTATATTTTCACGCAACAACTACTTAACCGATCGTCATGAAACTTTGTACACACATTTTTGGAGGTACTAGAAGTAACATAGGATACTTTTTATTAAAAGAAATAATTATAGTTTCCAACTAACTATAGTTTCAGCTGTTTGCATGGGCGTAGCCAAGGTGGGGCAGGGTGGGGCACTTGCCCCACCCTGGCTCTGACTTGTAAGGTACATAATCAATCCTAAAAAACTTAATTATCTAGGTACTAACTACAATACTTAATATCTGTAAGAAAGTTCACACTTGACAGTAGGCAGTCAACACAAAAAACATTAACCGGGGTAAGACCGCGGGTATAGTTTGATAGTTACATATTATTTTAGACTGCTGCCCCACCCTGAGCCCATGGCTGGCTACGCCCATGGCTGTTTGGAATCAAATTGATTCATTTCTATTGAAATGATTTCCGATACTTATTTAATGACTTAAATGCGAGCGAAGCCGCGGGTAAAAGCTAGTATTTTTTTTTTAATTAAGTATTAGAATAGCTAATTTAAAATATAGTTAGTTCTATCGCTAAAAACGTGGGCATACAAAAGTCCCTTTTACATGATCTTTTCAGTTAGCGGTCACCATAGTGTCAAAAGAATACTTGAACATCAAAGCCGTTTGTAAAAACAACACTGCAATGTGCCAACACAGAGACTGCAAAATGAAAATAAATGTGCCGACACCTACTAGGGTTTTATCATTTAGGACTTATATTTTGACCCTATTTTGGTAACTAGCTTTATTTGAAACATATTTGCTTGTCCAGTGCCGATAATACGCCTACAAAAACGAATTAGTTTAAGTTTTAAAATTATTTGATCTAAGACATCTCTACGCGTCTACAATGACTGTATAATTCGTCAGTCTGTCAAAACGTCGGTTAAAGAATAATCAACAAAAAAATGCGACAGTAAGGTAAAAAGAATCGTATTGATCGTTAAGTTCGCTTGTAGTAGTGTGGTTCATTCATCCGGATTACAGTCGAACGCCGTCATTTGTTTTTCATCAACGGCAATCAGATTTAGTCGATTGTAATTTTATTAAATCGATCAACGTCTATTTAATTCTTCATTTATATTTCGTCGATATTCCCTTAATCAGTTATGTCTGTCCCAAATATTGATTGCTAACTTAACAACTGCTGTGTATCTAACAGGTCAAACTATCTCTCAAGGGTCAAATTCATAAGGTGCAATAGAGACGACCCTCACATCACACACTCACTGAATCAAAAGACACAAACAGAGCATGAAGTGATGAAAACTGGGAAAAATTACGACATTCCCTTCCCATAGATTTGTGTACATTATAGCAGTGGGGATTATGATTGTTTATTTAATTAAAAAACAGATAAATTTTACATTAATAAGCGTTACATTGGAATTGGAACATTTAAAAAATACTTGAATGATTTATTAAAAATCGTCTAATCAAGTTTTTTTTTGTTGTAGCCCGCTTTCCTTTTCCTTTTAAGCTAGACTCCGGTGCATAAACAAAGATACCTTCAACCATATGTGCAGGCAGTAATCGGCTCCGTTATACAGATTTGACAAGACCAATGCCAGAGGACATTTCATTTAACTATAAAAATAATCGAGTTAGTTATACAATTTTCATTTTCATTTCCATAATTAATCAAAACAAAACGCAAAGGTATTACGAATAAAATCTTTTAAATTAATTAAATTACGTTCGCTAATAACTTTATTATTGACTACATCAGCGGTTCTCAAACTTTTTTGGCGAAGGAAATGTATTTATTAATAATTGCGTAATATTTATACATATAATTATGTACGTATTACTGCTTTTAAATTTTATGTTGGAATATTTATAATCTCCCTTTGGTAGGTATTTTTTGCAGTATTTTCGCCCTAGGGCTCCGCGGAGTACACTTTGAGAATGGCTGGACTCTGTCATTGACATATACAAACACACTATTTATACACAAATCACAGTAAGCATTCGTCCTATGTGATATACCATTTAACGAGTATCCAACTATATATAATATGTATATAATAAAATAATATTAACCATCAATATAATTAAAATCATAATTTTATGGTATTTGTAGATATTACTACATAAAATTCTTCTTTTTTACAAACTCTAGTCCTGTCAATTTGACGTACCTCCTTTTAGAAGGCTATTTCGAGTTTAAACGTTGGACTTTTTTCTTTTTTTTTTAATTTCATACTCTATAAAACAATGTGCGGGGTATAGTTATTATTGGCTTTTTTTTCTTTAATTTTATTACGTAGGTTTATTGTTTTTATTAGTATAGTACGTTATGTGTTATTTTTATTAGTAAAACTAGCTAATTACGTTAGTTAATAAACTCAGTTTTATTGATGTTGTATATTTTCTAATAGATGGCGCTATGTAAAATGTAACGCACTACAAAAGCTAACATAGGCTGAACGTGTCGCAGGCCCCAATGCAATGTTTACAAGGAAAATCTCTAAAGCTATTTTTTTTATTCTTTCATATGTTTTTTTCCATATATCTAAAAAAAAGCATCATTTTATTGATGAATTATGTATTAATATACATGCAAATTATATATTAATTTTAATAATTACATACAAGGAACGTGGTTTCGTAAATATGATTCACAATCGGTTTACTATCACTTTAATTTTGATTGTTTCAATCCAATATTTCGAAGGTTTTGCAGCCGTTATATAATCATGTTAGTTTAAAATAATCTTCATAGTAAACCGTATAAAATATTGAACGCTTAGTACTTCCTACATTCCTACATTCATCATACATCCCTACTAATATTATAAATGTGAATGTGAGTTTGTTTGAAACTTTGTACATATATTTTTGGAGGTACTAGAAGTAACATAGGATACTTTTCATTTAAAAATATATTTATTTTTTTATTATAGTTTCCAACTGACTATAGTTTCAGCTGTTTGGAAACATATTGATTCATTTCTATTGAAATGATCTCTGACACTTATTTAATGACTTAAATGCGAGCGAAGCCGTGAGTAAAAGCTAGTCAAGTTAGTCCGTACGAAGCTGGGAATGAATGCAGCGCTTTTATAGAGGTCCAAGACTAGGGTTCAAATGTTTTATGTTTTTGTAGTTCAATTAGTCTAAAAAGTCACTTCAATACCTTTAGAAAATCATTAATAATTATACCGGGTTGAAGTTTTGGAGTCGAAAATGAAGTATTGAGTGACATTAATGAACTGCATTGGATATGATGGACAATAATATAAAAAATATATGTATATTATATCTATTTTACTACTAATTAATTGAAAATACGAAAAAAAAAAAAATTTTAAATATAACTTCACATATATATTTTTTTTAACCTTTAACTACTGAGGTGGATTTAATTTCACGTAAACAATGACGTGGGGGTCTCAGAGTCTCGTATATATATGTGCTTGTATTTAAAAATCTTTAAGGATTAATATTTAGCTTCAGTGGATGTATTTAAATAAAATATATTTTTTTATAATTTATTTGTACATAATTAACTGTCATTTCAAAGTTTAAAAAACACATAGCATTTTTTGAAATAAATCACATGAGATCATAAATCAGCAAGAACAAATAAAATTATTTTAAAAAATCAACAAATTAACTAATTAGAGTAATTGAAAAAATGTATTTTCTCAAAACCTGATAGGCCCCCACCTCAGTAGTTAAATGTTAATCACTATCGCGTTCACTCTATATTATTATTTATTTATCATATTGTAATTTGTATTATTTTGTAGCGAAGTATTAGAAATAACGAGGTGCATTGTACTGGTGGCCACTAGCTCCTAATCCAACGGTCATTTCGCGCCAAAATATCATTTCGGAATTTGCCGGCCGCTTCATACACGAATAATCTCATTATTTTAGACAATGCATTTCTAGTTGGTAGCTGGAGCTTCTAAACTGGCTTAAAATAGTATAGGTTATGTATGAAAACGCGGGAAAGCACGTCCCTTTGGCGCCAAAAACAATGGAATAGTGTTGCGGCTTAATTAATTGAAAACTCAATTGTTTTTGCTTGTTTTAAATTTCTTATTGTAACTGTTTTTATTATTATCATGAACATTTAATTATATATTTTATATTAAAAAGGAAGTAACTTTGTTAATAATTTAAAATAGCAACAACATTTTCATGCAGAACATAAAAAGCAGACATCGTTTCTCTTTTAAAAAACCTCTCATTTGCCTATCAATAGTGTTTGAGGCAGATCTGACCGTAATAAATGTCCTATTTTATGGCACTTGGGGAAAAAATGCAAGAGAGTCGTTTTACATTTTGGCCGTTGTCCTGGGGATAGGAAGTCGAATTACGTCTTTCAAGTAGCCATTTCCCGTGGGAATTTTAAATTTTCCATCTAGCAACATTTGTTGGCGCGCTTTGTGAGTAATGACTGTTTTACATTGTTTGTTTTTTTTCCTTACTTTTTTACAAATAAAATAAATATGAAACCAAATTCAAAATACCTTATAAATGTAAAAAAAATTGGATTACTTTGCTAACCAATAAATATACACTTATATCATTTTGACCAACAAAAACTCGTTCCATATAAATGAAAATTCCTAAAAGAAATTCAATATGCATGGGTTACGAGCGAACGAATATTACCCAGGCTTTAAGACCTCAATATTGAGCTATTATTGAGCGATAATGCCAATAACTCAACGAATGGGTCAAGTACAATAGTTACTGATACCTATAATCGTATATTAGGCCCCCTCTTATCCTCGGAGTACCTTTATAACAAAAGAATACGAATATATCGGCGAAAAGAGGCCATATAAAAATGACATACGGCGTGGAGATGTCCCCGCGGTTTTGGCGGTAAAAAATGGTGGGCGAAACGAGAGCTATGTCGTTTTTAGAATTGAGACGCAAAGATTATAAGCTCATGTATTTATTTTTATGTAGATTTTCGTTATATATTAAGGCTAAAATTATAATTAAAGATAAATAACTAATAGTACATTTTAAAATAATACTTCTCGTATAGTTTTACATATTCATACAAAACTACAGTCTATAATAAATATATATATAACTATTGCCTTCATGATATATCATTCACATAAAAATATCTAAAGCATCGGGCGGCAAATGTGAAATTGTAATAAAAATATTGATATCGTATGTAAAGTAACCATAATATTGAAAACTTCAAAAGTCCATCAATAATGTTTGTGGCGCGACGCAGTATGGGGGAATGAAACCTAACATTACTGATTTAGGGCTGTGCTCGTTTAAGATTGATTTATCGATATAGTAGTGTCGATAATTTTTTAATATAATGTGTTATTGTGTAATTTTATACTTCTATTTACAGTGTCGTTTTAAGCCGAGATAAAAATAATTTGTAGGAAGTTATGAGAAAGCAATGTTACTTCATAAATAGATTCCTCGTCCATCGATAACCCGACACGTAAACATCACTATCATACCTAGAACACATCAAATCGTAGAGACCGCAAAGAACTATCAAAGTGAAATCTTTTCCGTGTACCAATAACGAACGATCGTCTCACATCGTGCTATTTTATGTCATTTACCAATACGTTGGCGACGGGAAGTGCGAGTGCTTACATAATTTTCTACAAAACAAAAAATACTATTTCTTTGAACACGTAAGTATTTTTATCAGATAAATTTGATATATGACATTATTTATTTTATTATGATTATATTAAAAATAATTTTTAGCTAGAAAAAAGCTAACAAAATGTTAATTCGCGCTATCATCTATGGCCATGAGATATCCTTTCGTTCAAAATATCCGAGATCACTTGAAATGTCAAATCTAGGTCATAGACACAAGTGTTCGAATTTGACGTTTGACGTAAAAATATTTTTATGTTATACATATATGTACTTCTTCTTCTTCTTTTATTAATGGCCTCAGGGGGGCTACTCAGGTGCACTTCGGACGAAAATACGGACGTTTCCTACTCAGGAACACTTACGTAATCATTCACGAAATTACGGATTTGACAGCGACGTCACGACAGATAGGCCACACAATGCTTATTTTATGGACATTTGACAGGACTTTTTACGGGCTTATGTGTCAAAATTCACATAAACTATAGAAGTGACGGCCGTATCACGAAACTTCGGATACGCCTGAGTAGCCCCCCAGATACCTTTTAAAGACAATTCTGCCAATGTCGAGTAATCGGGCAGCAACCTAATAACAAATTATAAAATTTTAATTCACAAGAACGTTTAGTTCATGTCAAAAAAAAGCAAAAAAAAACATATACGTAATAAAGAAAAACTAAATAGTATACTGCCAACGACAATCATAATGGTTTTTACTTATAACTTCACCATTTAAGATCATTAGCTACCCCTAAGAATCCTAACAATATGTAATAAAATTGCCTTTATCATAGTTGTTATAAGGTTTACAGTATTGAGGTTTATTTATTTTTGCTGTTTCAAAGAATCAATCGCTCAAATTGTCAATAACATTAGACAAAATAGTAGTGTAGAGGCGTGAACAAAATAATAAATGATGTGTGACCCTTATGCGCCTTCTGGTGTTGACTGTACGTGATGTTTTTTTCTTCTTAAACAAATGTACAATAATATCATCTCTAAATAGTAATATATATATTTCTTTAACTATTAATATGGTCAGTAAAGTTTTAAGATTTTACGTTGTTCCATTATGCTATGGCTTAGTCAGGGTTTACTTTTTGTTCTAAAGCAATATTGATTTTTAAGTAACTTTTTGAGCAATAATATAGTAACGCAATAAGTTGTTATTCCATATACATATTTATTTTTAATTTTATACGTTTTACAAATTTGTAAATTGAAACGTAAAATAAAATGTTGCCAGTAAACAATTAAATTATAAGTATTAATATTGTTGATACAGATTGATAATATTAAGTTATATTTATTAATTAATGATATGATTATTAAATTAATCTTAATTAAGAATTATTTTAATGGCAATACTGTCTGCTATTTGACATCGTTATGAGGTTACGTATTATAGCTTACGTTGTACATTGACGCTTTTTATCATTATCTAATGAGCTTGCTTGAACAGAAAGCAGTAATGTTTCTATACAACAAAATCCGTCTTTGAAATCAACTCCAATGTCATACAACAAATCCTTGTTTATTTCGTACTTGTCAGAAAATATAAAATATTATGGCGTAGTTAGTTTTGTTAACAATTAGTTATTGAGTTTTGCAATAATTTTGTGTGTGAATTAAGAATTATAGTATTAGCGTGTATGTGTGGTGTGCATAAAAATGTCTACAGTTTCGATCGACGAAAGCCAAGATCAATTTAAGGTATTTATTTCTTTGTTATTGCGTATTATTTTTAAATTTACACTTTTTTAGTTATATCGATTATAACAAACAATAACACATAACACTACGAGCGTTAATGTCGAGTATTAGGTTGATATCTGCTAACTTTTTTTAAAGGATTTATATCTTTCTGCACTTTATATTTATTTAACAATGGTTGTTTGTTATATTACACCTATATGATACCTATATGCACGATATTTTGTAATTTGATTCATTAAAAATATGCATGTTTATTTCTAATTTGTATAAAAGAACAAAGAAACAAACATCTTTTAAAATAGCGTTATTCTAATTAGAGTTTTTAAGAGTAATAAGTTTTGTAGTAAATTATTTAGTGTTAATTTGTTTCTCTTAAATTAAATTAGTGAGTTTTAATACTCTTCCTTCACAATGTGTCTTTGTATATATATTTTTCAATGACATTATTCTCCGATGAGTCACCATGTTACAATTGCACCATTATTTCATTCTAATAAGAATATTATTAACATTTTAAGATACATTAACAGCCTCTGTCAATAAGTTAGAATAGGTCTTGTACTGCCAACTTTTAGTCAAAACTTTCTCAGCCAATATTTATTGACATATAAATATGGTATTATTATAAAAAGGTAATAAGGTATATGTTAGTATTTATGTATCTATTTCATATTTTCTCAACTCAAACTTCGAAGTAATCATATTCCAGGATCTCTTCACGCAAGATGGAGTCCTCCTCAAATCATGTTTGGGCCGTCCAATCACAGAGCTCAACTGCATCGGAATGCTATGTATTGTGGAAGAACCAAATAATGTAAAATGCATAGAATGGAGGCCTAACGATTTGATTACTATTGAGTCTGATACTCAGGATCAAGATTGGGCTGTTGTCAATACTGTTGGTATGTATTCAAATATATAGTACTTCAATAGGCTTGGCTTTAGTTGAGGACCCCAAAACTGTACGAATAACGAAAAGATTAGGTTAGAGTTAGCTCTATATTAGTACGACGGCTGCGACAGCTGTCATAGCCTGTTATAGCTTGTACCAATTTAAAAAAAAAGGTTTTACATTTAGTAATTCCTGGGGTCCTCTACTAAAGTGTTACCCTTCAATAGACCATCAAATTCTTTGAATGTGTCAAGAGTTTAAATCGATTTATTCTTTCTTTCCAGATCGCCGTCAACGCACGCTGAGTGGCAACTACACTTCTGATTATGTAACAGCGAAGTCTCGCATTATAAACATACCACTGTCTGAGTTAAAGTCGTTTAAAATATCGAGAAATAATCAACAATTGCAAATATCAACAAAACTGGGCTCATGGCAAACCACTTTCTACTTCCAACATGGTAACGGTGAGATATTCGTGACCAACTTAAAGAGTCACGTGAAAACTGCGAAAGCGAGGCACGATAGGAGTGTTTATGTTGTCGTGGAACCAAATCCAGAGACTCAGGTGTTGAATCGTTCTTTTGCCGAGTTGGATATTTATTCGGAGAACACATCGGATGTTGTTTGGGGTTTCGTGTCTAATTTTAAACAGAGACCTGCAGCTGCTACTTTAGAAGTTTTTTCTAAATTTACTGATTTGGGTAAGGTTTCCAATTTTGAATTGTTATTTTCTGTAAAAAGTATTATATGTAAGTTTTAACATGTGCATGGAGTAGGCTTTTACCTCATATCAATTCTTATACGCGTACAGTAATGCCCCGCTTTACGCGATCGATACGTTCCGGAAAAAATCGCGTTAACTGAAATTCCCGCGACCATAGAGAAGTTGAATGACTACATTATGTTTATATGCACTCTTTCGCGTAATTTAATAATAAATTTGAATTTCGCGTTATAGTGAAACCGCGCATAACGGGGTCGCGTAAAGCGGGGTATTACTGTACATTGTGGTTTCACTTAATTTTATTTCTAATGCCAGCTCATAATATTCCAGCTGAACCTAGTCAGCAGGTTTACAGTCTCTTTTGCTGTCCTGTCTATATTCATTAGCTCATTATAAGTTGATAATAATAATTTTAGTATACTATGGAAATGAAGAAACAAATGGAAAAAGAGACGTCTCCGCGGAGGTCGCAGATCTCCTAACGAAAAGCATGACAGCAATGGACGAGAATACAACGGTGACGAAAACTGATGAATATGAAGTTATTAGTGTTAAAAGTACGTTGCCACCGAGGCCTGTCATACGGAGGTAAATAAAATCATATACTATATTTGACTGGACTAGAAACATGTATTCCTTGGTTTTTTAATTTACCTTTTCTTTTAAATTATTGCTTGTGTTATAGAGCTGAGAGAGGTTGTTAAGATTTCAAGTGATTTGGATATAAAAAGGTGACCATGTTAGAGTTTTATATATCTATACCAGCGGTTCTCAAACTTTTTTGGTGAAGGAAAAAGCCTTAATATAATTATAAAAAACTGATTTATATGTATTTATGAATAATCATATTGCAATGTAATATTACGTAATATTTAGTTGGAACCTTATAATCTCCCTTTGGTAGGTACTTTTTGCAGGCTAAAATGCCCTAGGATTCCACGGAACACACTTTGAGAATGGCTGATCTATACACTTATGGATTTTTATTTATTTTCTAGGAGTAGCCCTCTCTCAGACGAGCAGTGGGAGGGTCTATTAGATCCTGAAGGAAGGGTGACTGAAGTCGAAGGTGTTAAACAACTTATATTTAGAGGTGTAAGTATTGTAATGAAAAGCTGTTGAAATATATATGAGCTGGAATTCACTGCCGCCATCCAGTGGTTGTTAGTGGAGTCTTTAGAAATTAGGAATTTTTTGTTCTAAGGGTGTAGCGCAATCAATCCGACCAATAGTATGGAAGTATCTACTGGACTATTATCCCTGGAATATGACACATACGGAACTAAAAGTTCATAAGCGGAAGAAAACTGAGGAATACTTCACAATGAAATTGCAGTGGAAGTCGATGACGGAAGGACAAGAATCAAGGTTTGCGGAGTACAGAGACCGGAAGAGTTTGGTCGAAAAGGATGTCAATAGAACGGATAGAACGCATCCTTTTTATGCGGGTGATAATAATCCTAATCTAGCGATCCTTTCGGATATTTTAATGACGTACGTTATGTATAATTTTGATTTGGGCTATGTGCAAGGAATGAGCGATATTTTGGCACCGATTCTTTTGCTGTTGGAGAATGAAGTTGATGCTTTTTGGTGCTTTGTCGGATTTATGGATAAGATTGTGAGTGGCTTTTGTTTTTTTGATGTTATAGAATTTATATTTACTCACAAAGTTTAAGATTTAATTCAATTTAAAAGAACTTTTGCTTTCCTTTCTCTTCTGTTATTCTGGTAAAAGTTTTAGTTATATCTCTTCTAACTTGATGTTTGCCTATATTAAAGCCATCGGATACAGAATGTGTAATGTACGCTGGAGTTCATAATATATAAAATTAAATTATGTACACAAATATGACCATAACTACTAGATATCACTCATATATTATACTAGTTTATGGTATATTTTGTAAGAATATTTTAGAAATTAAATTGTTGACTTTTGATTGTTTATTTACAGGAATCAAACTTTGACATAGACCAGGCAGGTATGAAATCACAATTGCTGAATCTCTGGCAGTTAATGACGCTAACTAGCTCTGAATTGGCACAATACTTGGCTCAGAAGGACTCGGCCAATATGTATTTTTGTTTCCGTTGGTTACTCGTGTGGTTTAAGAGGGAATTCTCATTGCCCGATATTATGAGGTGAGTGTTGACTTATGCTGCTCTTCAGTTTTCAGAATAATAGATGTTGGGGTTTTAAATAAATTAGAAAGAAATGATTTCCGATCCTGATAATCAATTAAAAAATCTATTCAAGTTTCCTACTCAGGAACACTTACGTAATCATTCACGAAATTACGGATTTGACAGCGACGTCACGACGGATAGGCCACATAATGCTTATTTTACGGATATTTGACAGGAATTTTTACGGGCTTATATGTCAAAATTCACGTAAGCTACAGAGGTGACGGTCGTATCACGAAACTTCGGATATGCCTGAGTAGCTCCCCTGATTGTCAAATTAATCTTCTCCTTCTTTTATTAATGGCCTCAGATATCTATTAAAGAAGATTCTGCCAATATCGAGTATTCAATAAGAAATTATAAAATTTGAATTCACACGTAAACCCTCATGTCAAAAAAAAAACCATTGAAAATCGTTAAATTAATAGCTATTTCTTTTCGTTGTCTAGGTTATGGGAGGTGTTATGGACAGGGTTGCCATGTGCAAATTTCCATTTGTTAATATGCGCGGCCATACTGGATATTGAAAAGGATGTGCTTATGTCAAATGGTTATGGATTTACTGAAATATTAAAGGTGAGTTTCTTCTCTATAGTAATAAAATTGATATTATTAAACTAATATGCATAAATACATATATATCTTGACTGCAAACTGGATATCCTTGGTTACTGTTGTGGTTTTGCCTTGGTCGTGATGGCTATGAAGTAAAAATTCTGAATTGTTTTAATATTGTTCAGGTATAACTAAAGTGACCATTTATTTTTTTACTCAAAACGGGACATTGGTTTATTTACGTCAATTGACAGGTTTATAGTGAAAAAGAACCTCGATTAAATTTATTTATCAAAATAGTATTTATTACAAATTAAAAAAGTAATTATACAAATACTCAATTATTTTTATATTTTTCAGAGGAATAAATTTGTTTTTATACAGTTGGTGATGATTTTAAGCTCTTGACTTTTATTTATAATTTACCTTAGATTATTTCATTCGGTTACTTTTTGCAACATGATATGGTTAAAGACGTTGGAAAACGGGACAATTTTACATCCCGAAGCTTTTTTCGGGGACACCGGGACAGAGAACCGTTTAAAGCGGGACGTATGGTCACTTTAGGTATAACCTAAGACAACACTCTAAGAATAATGTTAACACTATAAATTGAATTTTCAGCATGTAAATGATTTATCGATGACAATGGATGTGAGTAAAGTTTTATGCACGGCTGAAGCAATTTATCATCAAATCACATCTTCGAACGAAATGACCGACCCTATTAGGATCATATTAGGCATCGAACCCCTAAATAAGTCAATGATAAGCTCTAATTGCGAAGAGACAGTTGAAGTGAACGGGAAACAAGATGAAGGACCAACTAATGGTCAGAATGGTGGAATATTCGCCGGAGATGCGGACGCTGACGAAGTTATGTATCAAATTGGCTTAGATATGAATTTTTGAATTGTATGTATTTTTGTAATAATATTTTGTTACTAACGTTGTGCTTTTTTGAATTGATATTTTTAATACTTTTCAATACTAAATGTTTATTTAGAAGTATTACTAATATTCATATATTTCATTGTTTTTGTGTTTGATAATTAATATAGATATTGATTAGGTATTAAAAATACATGTGTTATATGCTTTGTTTTTATTTTTAGGTTACGCTCGAATTTGACGGCCTAAAAGTGTCAATCGTTACGAAGAGTGTGATGATGTTGCTAGCTGCATAATGGTGTTGCCAACGTTACGCCAATGTATTACGAAATTTTTAGTTGTTTTCACAGTATTTTAAAGTTTAATTTCTATATTGTTTTTAAATATCAAGTTTTTTTTTTAAAATTATTTTGTGATTAGAAGCTCGGTCTTCGAAAAAATTTGATTTCGTAAAAGGCACTTTGCTAGGCGTTTTGGTGTATTTAATAGTTGTTTTCATTAAGTAGGAAGATAGGGATCTAACTGGATCGAAAATTTGTAACAGTGATTTGTTGATTGATTGATTGTTGGTCTGTAGTCGACGTCAAATCTATTGGAAAAAAACAGACTTTATAATTATGTAAATACCCAAAGAAATATTGAGAATAATCTGACATTTCTTCATATAACAAAGACATGAGTACTAAAGTGTTGTATATTTAATTAAAATTTCGGTTGTTACTACAAAACGTGTGTTGTTCTCTGTTCGTGCCGATATTTTTTATATTGACTACATGGTTATGGTTCTATGATAAAATGAAGAGTTAGCCGTTAGATCAAAATTAGATGATAAATTTTATTAATTCTATAGTATTGAAATGGTAAATTTTATAATATTGTTGATTAAAAAACATGATGTGATTGGAGTTTGTGATAATAATGTGTAGATACTGTAAACGCCATAAAATTTAATCAATTAGCTTCATTACTGTTATTTATAATTGACTAATTAATTGATTAATTTTATTACTACGACTACTGAAAGTAAGACAGTTTTAGATTTTTTTCTATTTATTAATGTCGATTTTTTTAAATTTTGATACTGGCTTTATCTCAAAATATAAGCAATGAAAATCTCCCATGTTGTCTCTTGTGTAGAGATTAAATTTAAATTGTAGTGGTCAAATTAAAGTATTGAAATAGCTTATACACGCTGTCTTTATCTTTCTGTGGCAATATTAATGTTGCTGTATTTTTTGACACATTCTTGTACAGTCGACAATCTTCAAATAGATACAGATTGGACCTTGGACTGGAAGAAACAATCATTAGAAAGGGATAGCTATATTATTACTGCATCGCCTGCATTCATTTGTGAAAGGGATGCAGATATCTCCTGTGTCGTTCAATATACCGCGATTATTTCTCTTTCTATTATATACCTACAAAAACTGTATACATTTGAAAAGTTTATTAAACGTTATCTCAAATTTTTTGTATAATGCAAATTATAGTGTGGGCAGTTGCTAAGTAGACTCTAGTATCAATTTTGGTTTCTCTTTTCTCATGTTTTGCTTCACACGACTTCAAACGTAGCATCAGTATGGTGGTGGAACACAATTTTGTAAGGTAAATAAAAGCAATTCTCCTTTTAATATACTCTCGCACTGTATAATTCCACCACTTGGATAGTAAGATTTATAAACGTCATTTAGCTGTGTAGACTGAAGCATTTTGAAATGTCAAAGTTACATCTGTCACTTTGACAGTTCAGTTGTCATTATTAAAGCAATGTCTATGGAATCTTTTCATTTGTGATAAAAAGAAAAGAATAAATTCTTTATATTAATTTCGTTTATTTCATATCTGCATTTAGAAATATATCAATTTAAAATTCGATCGCTTCTTATTACAATAGTATAAATAATAAATAAAACTAATAATGCGTAAGACTGAGAATATGTTATTAAATTTCATATGAAAACAATTATGTATATATTTTTTATAAAATAGTTAAAATGCGTCATGACCTCTGTCAATTTTTATATGTGTAATAAAACAATGTTTATCATACAATTGTGTTTTTGTATAAATTAATTATATTGTTGTAATTATTTTTGTTTCATATTTTATTGCACTTAATTTAAGTTTTTGAGGCTATCTATAATTTAAAAAAAAAGTTATTTTGAATTTGGAACAAGATCATTTTGGATGTCTCAATCGAATGCACAGGTGGATGTAGATTTTAGTGCTTTATTTTTAAATTATATTATGATTATCGATAGTTTGATGTTTTATTGCTATCTTTAATTGCGTTCATTGCTACCAGTCTACCCCACAGCTGGGGGTGCACTCACATGCCTGAATTCTGAACTAATGTTGACTTATATATCCAATGCTGAATATATCAACAGAACAGGCGGCATAGTGGGAGTGACTGTCAAATCACTTTCCAGTTTAAAAGTCAAATGTGAAAATAATGAATCATTAATTTTCTTTCCAATGAATAGCATCTGGTGCAGGGTTATGTGATCTCAAATGGACGTTTAAGCCGTAACGAGTTTGATATGACTTTGAACACAAATGACAGTGGAAATTCTTAACTCCTGTATGTGATAGCATATGTCTACCCATCTCAGACTTGGAGAAGAAACTTTTGCCACATGACTCGCAATTGTGTTTTTTCTCATTTAAGTGATGTCTCCGGATATGTGTACTTTTAGCACCGGCTGAAACAAACATGGCATTGCAAACGTGACACTTGTGTTTCCGTGTCCGTTTATGCATCCACAGCACGTGGGAATTAAGACTACATCTAACTTTAAACTTTTTAGGACAATAACTACATGAATATGCCCTTTTTTCACCATGTATCATCATATGATACTTTATGTAACCTGCAGGATATGATTTCCCACATTGGTCACATTGCTTATAGGTTCTAGTAGGCTCTTTCTGCTCTTCATCAGTCGGTTCAGGTATTTCTCCTTTGCATGTGTGGGTATTAAAGTCATCTAAGGCATCGAAGTTTTCCCAACATGTTTCACAAACAAATAAAGCAAAATGTTGTTTACGATGTGCTATTAAAGATCGGAAACTGTCAAACTTTTCATTGCAATACTGGCAATCTCTACCAGAATTATTTTCTACAGGATGAGTTTTGCAATGGTGTAACAACGATTTTGCACTATTAAATCTATTTTTACACTTAGCACAATATAAGTAAGTTTTTCTAGTCTTAATTTTATTTTTTACAGTCACTTCCTTTTTTACTATTGGTATGTCGGCTTTTGTGTCGAAGTCTGAATCAAAATTGTCATTTGTGTCCACTATGGAAGGTTCATATTGTGACAAAGCTCTTGCACTGTGTTCAATTAGTTGTTTAAAAGAATATGTGATTGTTAATTGGTAGACACAGTTATCGCAAATTACTTCAGGCAATCCATCGTCTTTCTCCACCTGAAATTATTTTATTGTATAATATATTCATATGCTTTTACATAGTAAAATTATTATATATTGGCTAGGGTTTAGCATCGTGTTACATGAAGTTTGGACTGCATTAATTTCTAATACAAGTGATTTTATACTTTATAAACATCATTACCACTTCTAAAACTTGAAAATTCGTTTTTAAAACTTTTAAAATTCCGAATAATGAACAAAGCAATAAAAATAAATCACGATTTCATAGTATTGGTTATTGAATACAATTTAGTAAGTGAAAACTTTATGAATTTTCTTTTAAAAATTGTGTAAAATAGTGAAATTATGTGAAAAATTAGTTTATTACAGCGTTTAGTATCTAAATAGTGGTATAAATATATAGGTAAGACATAAAGCAAAATGCACAATACTATGAAATCGTAAGTGTTTTAAAAATAAATTTTCAGGTTTTAGAAGTGGTAATGATGTTTATTTAATATAAAATCATTTTTATTAGAAATTAATGCAGTTCAAAATTCATGTAACACATTGCTAAACCCTAGCCTAGATTTATTTTATTATTACCAGAAATTGGTCATAATTTACCTTATAATTATAGAAATTTAATAAAATATCAGTCAGAGCTACTTCAGTTTTTGAAACAAAAATATTTCTAAAGATAGACGTTGTTTCATCAATAGTACCTAGGCAGGTACGACACATTTGCTGCGCCATTATTTTGTATTATATTTTATGTACGTAAACGTTACACACAAACTGATTTATAACAAATTACGAACGTAAACAGAAAAAGCTGATCCACAACTTTCGACATCTCTAGACTCTATTTGACAAGTTGGGTCTAATGTGAAGGCGATGGCTTAACATCTTTTAACTTCTAAAACTTACATTTCAACAAACTTGTTGTAAATATTAATACTTGATAAATATTTATTTATTTAAATATATATTATACTCAATAAATTAAATTAAGAAAATAGATGAAAGCTATAATAAAATAATTGGCAAAAACAATCGGTGCCTCTTTTCTTCAGGCGACATTCAAAAACCTAAAAAAATATTTCAACTTATTATAACTATAACAGATATCAATTATATTTTGTTATTATAAAAATATAAATGTAATAATATAGTAATAATGATTTAACTAATTATTTTTTTATAGAACTATTACATTCTAAAATATAAGAAAGTCACGTTCAGAAAGTATTCTAAATGTCAACAAACAAAGGATGGATAGAAAATGTTTTAAGGGCGCCTACCCTTTTGTGAGCAGTTCTGCGAAGCGTAAAAATAAAAATAAACGAAAGAAGAGAAAAAATAAACAAAAAGCTGCCGCAGGTTGTAGCGTTAAGAAGCCACAAGGAAAACAAAATTTAACTACACCAAGCAAAAATATATGTTTCGCGATGGCGTCATGGGCCCAAACTTATTCGAAGATGCTCACATGGCAATCAAAACATGAGGTTTCTTATTGGAAAGCTAAAGCGACAGCTCTGGAATACGAAAACAGGATATTACACGATATAATACGAAAGAAACATCTCGTCAATGCTTCGGTGAGTTCATCATCTTCAGAATGTAGCGAAAATGAAAATGAGCAACATGAAGATGAAAATAACGACAGCGAATTTGAAGTTAGCCAGGAGTATATAGAATTTTTAATACAGAATCAGAAATATAGAGATGACGCGAAGAAAGAACGTGCAAAATTTGCTGCACAGACAAGCAATCAAGATGATATGGAAGAATTGCCTTTAAATAAAGAAGTTGATATTGAAGAAATGAAAAATATGTATGGAACTAGATATAAGAATGTTAAAGCATGTGAAATGATTGTTGACAAAGGGTTTATAGAGGCTAAGGACCGGCTTAGGCCACAATATTGGCCGAGTACTCCATTTAATTTGAATGTTTAGTCGCAAATATATTGATTAATTAATATTACAAGTGGTTAATTTTATTTATAACTAATATAATAAAGAGGAAACATTTGATTGTTTGTATGTATTGAATAGGCTCAGAAACTACTGGACCGATTTGAAAAATTCGTTCACTGTTAGAATCCTACATTATCCCTGATGAAGATAGGCTATAGAATATTTTCGAAAACCCCTTGATGTACAAAGATGAAATTTGGCAGGGAGGTAGTTTTATAGTTAGTAGATAGCTAAGAACGGATTTTGCGACAGATGTGTGATAGGCATTTTCTGTTGACTGAAATATGAAACATCATTAAACTTCATAGTACTTTATATCTTCATTATTACGCAGACGTAGTCTCGGGCCACTGCTAGTTTATAATAACTTTAAGACATGTATTTTGTAGAATCCCATTTGATAAAAAAATTATGTTTACATCGGAACTTCAGGAGTTCTAATACTCATAAGTATGGTTTTGAGTTGCAATAACAGATATCATCTTAAACCATAAGACTAACCGCTGATATGTTAATTTTTGAAACTGTTGATAAGAGTATAGTTATTTTTATTAATAGTAAATTGAGTGGTTATTATCTCGCAATAATTGAGATAATTAAATATTATTATAATAAAAATTGCCTGTGGTTTTATTAATAATTATTTCTTGAATACTTGTGAAGTAACCTAGTCGTGTTTGTAAACAGCTGAGATAACAAGAGTGTGCCTTGTCAATTTGGACATGTGGAGGACATCTGTCTGATGACAATTGTCTTCACTTATGGACCGTATTCTAGCTTAACATTAGACAGAGTAGTTGTATGCTAGGCTAATATAAAAAAATATTATTCTAAAAATGTAATCTTGACTTGTTATATTGATGGACTGTTTTAAATTATCAATGATAGAAAAAGTCTAGTTAATTAAAGCTTTCAATCACAGCTTTCTTTCCTTAAAATTTGTTTGGCAGATGGATAATAATCTTCATGAGTCTCCTTTTTACTATTAATTGTAGTTTCATGCCATTGGCACTAAGTTTCGGTTACATACATAACAAAGTTACATTGGTACAGCCCCAATTCTTGAGAGATTTGAACATGGATCTCTTGACCGTGAGTTTACACACCCTTTAGGATACGATCGTTGTAAATATCCCTACTAATGTTATAAATGTGAGTTTGTTTGTTACGTTTTCACGCAACAACCACTTAACCAATCATCATGAAACTTTGTACACATACTTTTGGAGGTACTAGAAGTAACATAGGATACTTTTTTTTAAATATTATTTTTTACTATAGTTTCCAACTGACTATAGTTTCAGCGGTTTGGAATCATATTGATTCATTTTCATTTCTATGCTTATTTCATGACTTAAACGCGAGCGAAGCTGCGGGTAAAAGCTAGTACAATTAGTAATATGATATTATATTGGCAGATAATACTACATTTTCAGTTCTAAACAGAATCACCGGGCATATATTATGGCGTGCCAATCAGTCTTCCTACTACTATCACTTCCGTTAATTCACAATTCAAATTTCTAGTACGTAATCTATTGCACATATCTAATGTATAATAATAAAAAAATGATTACGTATCAATACCAACAAAAACAGAATATATTTTTTGCATTTGTTTTACAATTCAAATGAAAATTTCAAGTGTAATTATTGTTTTTAGTTAAGGAAATATTAATTGAAATCAATTGTTTATATCAGTGAATCAGCCACGAAATTTTTAAAGCCGCCAAATCTTAGATATATAATAATGTTCATATAATATTATTAAATAATAGCTTTACAAAATTTTAAACTTATCTTTTTCTGTGTGCCGTAACAAGAAAAAAAAAGGTTGAGAATCACTTGTTTTTTATTAATAGCTCGATATATTCTAACAAAAAGTATATATGTTTATATTTCTTTACCGTGTTCTATATATGGGAATTAATATTATATGTTATATAAAATATATATTCTTCTAGTCTAACTTATTTTACCTCTCTTTAATTTTCCTCTTCATATAAATATAATACAGCCATATGTATCCGGGATTACATGAAGTTGGAATACAAGTAGTGGACTGACCAGCACGTAGATCCAGATCTCAAACCATTTATGAGATGAGTTAAAACGCAGAGGGAGACAAAGGTATCCAGCTTTAGAAAACTTACAACAGCTGAAAGCAGCTCTCGTGGAAGAATGGGACAATGTCATATATGTAGGTACTGCATATTGTTAGGTAGGTAGGTACTATATAAAAACACAGAAATATTTTAAAACCTTTCTTCTTTGGACTGCAAAGTAAGAAGATGTCAATATATCTATCAAAAATTAATTCGGAATCGAACCGGCTACCGTTCAGACGAGAGCACCGCACGCATAACACTATTCCGAAAATATATTCATGTACGAAGTTTTGGATGTGGCAATAAGACTAAAATATTACACTCTATGCAAATAAATCTAGGTTGCCTAGATACTGTTTATGAGGTTTATTTTTAAAAACTGTATTTGGAAGATGAATTTTATTCATTTTATCAGACGATTGTATAGTACATAAAATATTTAAAAATGTTGTATTAGGAATAAAATAAAACAATTTAACTTAGTATATTTGTAATTTATTATTAGTATACAAATTTAATTTATATTTAAAATACTATATTTTCATTAATTTTAATCAGATATTTCGTAATCTTTGCAGCCATCCCGGGCATCTAAGTTTGGAGTTGGGACATTGTATATGTATTTATATATTTTTACCTCAAAGTTAATGAATTCTTTATTAATTGAATAATTGAAGATATCCCCTTTTAATAACCTCTAAGTAATTCTAAAATAAATAGTATTGTTTAGATTGCAAACGCCGCATCCGAGATCCTACAAAGTCGTACCAAAATCCCTTGGACTACTGATTCTGTGGTGCCTTCGAAATTGGCGTTCAGGCGGTATGCAGAGCCTCACAACCTGTTCCGAGGGACGCGGGGATCACGGGGCCTGCGTCCACGCCGCAATCCGCATCAGTGCTTTACACACCTCTGCGTGGAGAGGTCTACTGCGCTGTTACGCTTAAAAAAGCGGTGTCAAAAAAAAGGACGCGAGTGTTTTCGGATTTGTAAATTTGTGCTTTGGAAAATAGTGTGTGACATACGTGTTTGAATATTAGTGTGTGTTAAAACGGATTATTTGCGCTTTAGACAGGTTGGTGTACTTAAAACATATATGTAACTCTAAAAACAATGCTTAAATTAGGTATTGTTGTAACTGAATAAGTTAAATTCTCTTAGAAAGTTTATAGCTACTTGTAAACATGTAATGGATTAGCAGCCGCCTCTTTATATCTGTCTACAGTTAGCTTTCTGAGTTTAAAACACTCTTGTGTCTAATAACCTAAGAGCTGGGATAAATCTAGCTTTGTATAAAAAACAAATATCATCAACTGTTTATTTATCTCTAACACTAGATTTACCAGCTTAAATATACCTATTTCTACCAAAACCAAAAAAGTATATATTTGTTACAAATATATATAAAATAATATAAAGTTCATAAAACTAATTCTTCTGTTATAAGTTAAAGGAAATTAGAAGAATTAAAGAAAATGTTACACGCAGTATAAATTTTAATTTGATCTTGCAAGACCAGTCATTTTGACTGGTTTGGTAAATCTAGTGTTAACAAAATACTAGAAAATATACTATTATAACACATAAATGAATCGTTTGAGTATTTACAATGGAAAAGAGTTCAACGTGCAATATACGCGGCGAGCACACTGAATTTTATTTTAGTTATAATAAAATTCAATTTTTAAGCACTTTTATTAATACTAATTAACGTAAATTTCCTTGTTTATAATCTCAGGAAAGCTATAAAAGTTATAATACAGGCTTTTAGCATTATATTATCTTGATTGCCATATATATATATATAGTGTTATTATATATTTATATGTAGTGTTATCTTAGGTTAACTAATTTAAAAGTCTTTTTCCGGCTTAGTTATGTTATTTGCGTCTTCTATAGCTGTAAAGTTACTAAATATCTACAGCAGAGATTCTCAACCACTGTGCCGCGGCAATTTTGTGTGCCACGAAATTCTAAAAGTGTGCCGCCAAATTTTGAAATCGTTAAAAGTGTGTCGCAACAAAAAAAAAGGTTTAGGATCACTGATCTACAGCATAGTTTCAAAATAAACTTCTATGAATTTCGTAAAGGGTTTCAAAAATAACTAAAAAAAAAAACAATGACTTCAATTAACTCACGTCTTCTGCTGTCTTTTTTTCCAAATTAGATCCTCCTAGTTACTAGTTACATAACTAGGCACTAGTTATTCTGGTACATAAAACATAAATAGTAACATCGCTTTAGGCGTTAATTATATAAATCTAGGTGACGTTTTTTGCATATCATAGCAAACAATCTTGACTTTCATTTAAGAATATTATGTAATTAATTGCTTCTTGTTGGTTCTTTTCTAAAAATATAGTCTAATTATTTAAAAGACAACGTTGGTAAATTAAAACTAAAAATGTTTAAAATTATTCCCGGTGTTTTTGATTTTTTTGAAGATTTTTTGCCATTTCTTGTTGCGTTGTTTCCTGAATACATAACATTTGCAGAATTGTCTTTAATTGATATCTGAAGCCATTAATAATAAAAGAAAAAGAACAATTTCTTTCAAAATAAAACATCTCTTATTTCTATTATTTCGAATACATAATTATATTCTTTATTTATTTATAACTTTTCCCCATGAATATTATATCTAATTTAGTGTATTATATTTATTTAGTTATTATTATTATTTATTTTTAATTGAATCTAAATATCACCGCTCACACCGGTAGATGATGCCAATAGCATTAAGCTCATCTATGTACGTTTTTATGCTATAAATAATTTCTATTATTACTATTATTATAATCCGACGCTTTGAACTAAAACAAAAAATTATTAATAGTTTATAATATAGCTTTAAACGTAAAAGAATAGGTAGATATAGTACACAAAGGCATCCACGAAATAGTTCGGACCGCGTCCAGTTTTTTTTTATTCCAAGCCAACACTTGAGGCCAAGACGACCCGCCTTTTCGAGATTGTTTGAAAATTGCTGGTATTCCGTTAAATTTTTGTTGTTCGTGTGCCCACAAGGATTGGGGTGTGCGCTTTTTCCATTTTTAAATGCGAAATTAAATGTAATTTAATTATATCTTACGTTTGAATTGGAATTTGGTTAATGGAATTAAAAATATATAGTATACCTATGTTTTATTTTAAACAGCTTTTGGATCATATTTATGCTTTCTTTCAATTTAAAATAAAATAAAATTACATGATTTAAGATAATCAAAATGAATGCGATATTATAATAGGACCTTGAATAAGTTCTCGCTGTTTCTTAAAAGATGGCATAGCAGTACTTAGTGCATGGAATTTCGTATGTAACGCATCAGCTAAGTAGTCATATATGTAGCTTCAAATTCTAGTAGATATAGTTCACCACAGTGTCATATATAAACCAAAGGTAATATTAAAAAGTAGCTTATTTCAATGCCTCCTAAATAAAGAAATTCTATTTGAACGCGAGACTCCACAAAAATAAAGCGGCGACTTCAAAGGGTGTATTCACTAATTAAATTATAATGCAAGGCTTCGGCTTTCAGTCGTATATCGTTTTGTTTATAATCTAGTCCCTCGAATAAGCACCAACAAGGTCATTTAGTAATAAAAACTCAAGTTTATCGCTTAGGATTGGCAGAGGATAAGAACTTGCAGGACGAGTAAAAGGCTCTGTTTGCATTCAAGAAAGTCCCGTATTAGTGGTTCGCATACTTTCGAAGACTGGAATTGTTTTATATTAATTTCTATGTTTATATTATTTCTACGTCACTTCATAAGTGTTGTCTTTCACACTACTACAATATTAAAGATGAAAACAGTTTTATATACTTTCATAATAATTGCATGTGCCAAGTCATAGCTAAACCATTTGACGTTCTTAAACAACAGTGGCTCCATCTAGTGGTATGGGAAAGCATTACTCTTGAAAATACTGTTTTAACTCAAATATTCAGAACAAATGCATATCGTTCAGGTGATAAGGCTAGACTTCTTCGTTGTTTATTTATAAGCTGATTATAAAACGTAGCGAGGGGCGGAGCAGGGAGCAGGGGGAGGCGTTACTCACAAAGGGGCGCCAAATGGTCTGAAAAACAAAAAATTGCTGGATAATTTTTATTTTTATTACAATTGATTTCCAATAAATATAGGTTAAATTTAGTGCCAGTGTTGAGCCTCTGACTTTATTTATCTTAATATGATACTAAAATGATTTACAACCTAAATAAAAGTCTATGATACATTTTTTGTGTATATAACTAACTGTATATAACAATCCTAAAAATGTAATAAAAAATTTTCAGCGAATACCAAACTATCTCGGATCAGTTGTATCACTCAGCTGGATAAAGTTGACTGATTTGTCAATCAAACTCGGACTAAGCGACCAAATCTAAGATTTAACGGTTTTTTATCTTTAAAGATATTTTTTTTATCTACATTTCGTATTTTTAATTGACGCTGAGAGGAATTAACTTTTGGAAAGTTATTTTTTAATCTTTGTTCTTATTAATTATAAAAATAGTTTTAAATAAATTGTTGTATGCATTACTTAATTTAGAACTTAGAGAATGCATTTTAAAGTGATGTACTTGGCCGGGATAATGGAGGCTTCTTTCATTTGTTTTGTATCAAAATCTTTAGAAGGTTATATTTAACAATTGTAGTCTTTTAATAAAGCCTATATGGGCGGTTAAGTACACAAAACGTAAGTAAACAAGGACATTTATTGAAGTTTTTTCATAAATTAAATATTATCTAAGGATCTGTCAAGTAATGTTTTGTGTCATTCTAAATGTACCTATTGTTCGGAAAGTTACTAAAATTAGCTCCTTGGTCGTAGATTAGGTATTTTATTGGTCAACTATGAGTGTGCTACTACTCCAGGCAACATAGTCTGTGATTTACTTTTACTAATAATTTTTGTTTTTAACGTGAGAAGAATTGAATAAAAATATAATCCGTAATATCACTAAAATGTGAAAACTAAAAATATGATTCAAACAAACAGATTTCGCTTAGTCAAATATTCAGAATTAAAAACCGTTATCAAGCATATAGGCATGTGAATTTTTAACCATTTTTGAGGTGTGATATTTGACGTTAATGAAAGTTTTTGTAATTAATAATGATGAATCAATATGCATTGTTTTATTTAGAAAAAACATTGGCGTAGTTAAAGCTTTCATGAAATACGTAATCAGAATACCTACATAGACTTCAAGATTATATTTATTGAAATTTTGTCGTTAATATATTTTTTCTTTTGTTTCAGGTTTAGGGTAGTGACGATGTGCGTACGGTGAAAACGATTACCGGCGCAATGGCGCGCTCGAGAGTTAGGTTGTGGCTATTCCTGCTGCTAGCGACGGCAGCAGCGGAACACGTCCGGGAATTCACTGTCCGAGAAAACGCTCTCGCGGGTACACTGGTCGGACATCTAGGAGATGAATTGCCTGATGCTGCACCGCCATATACCATTGTCCCGGTCCCGGGGAGCGCCGTCAACGATGATCTTAGGGTCGATCCTCACACTGGAGAAATAACCACAAGAGTTCCTCTTGATAGGGAGACAAGAGACCACTACGCATTGGTGGCGATACCAGCGAGTGGAGATAACATCAGAGTGGTTGTCAGAGTCCTGGATGAGAATGACAATGCTCCAACATTTCCAGGTCCCACAATGAACATAGAGTTCTCTGAAAATACTCCTAGAGATGTTAAAAGAAAATTAAATCCCGCCAAAGATCCGGATCTAGGGCCATATAATACTCAGAGCTATAGTATAGTATCCGGGAATACGGACAATTCTTTTCGATTATCCTCTCATAGGGAACGAGACGGTGTACTTTATTTAGATTTACAAATAAACGGTTTTCTCGACAGAGAGACGGTAGATCATTATGAATTAGTTATCGAGGCTTCCGATGGTGGCTTTCCACCCAAAAAGGGGAGTATGACTGTAAATATTACTATATTAGATGTAAACGACAACCCACCTGTGTTTGCCGAAAGTGCATATTCGGCTACAACTACAGAGAATGCTACGCTGGGGACACCGATACTGAAAGTGTCTGCTACTGATTTAGATGCTGGAAAGAATGGTGAAGTCGAATACTCAATAAATAGAAGACAAAGTGACCGTGAAAATATGTTTAAAATAAATCCGGAAACTGGTGAAATTACTGTTAATAAAGCATTAGATTTTGAAACTAAAGAGTTACATGAGCTGGTTGTTGTTGCGAGGGACAAGGGAGCTCAGCCGCTGGAGACAACGGCGTTCGTTTCTATTAAAGTGACAGATGTTAATGATAACCAGCCGACTATAGACGTGATATTCCTAAGTGATGATGCGACGCCAAAGATTTCTGAGTCAGCACAGTTAGATGAATTTGTCGCGCGGATTTCTGTTCATGATCCAGACTCTAAGGCGGAATATTCAAACGTAAATGTGACTCTTAGTGGTGGGGATGGCCATTTCGATTTGAGAACACATGATAATATAATTTATTTGGTGGTTGTCGCTTTACCTTTAGATCGAGAATCACAATCATCTTATACCTTGAACGTGGTAGCAACTGACAAAGGCTCTCCACCTCTACACGCATCTAGAGTGATCAGTCTCCGTGTTACAGACGTGAATGATAACGCTCCAGTTTTCGCGGAGACTGAATATAAAGCTAGTGTACCCGAAGCGGCAGCTCCTGGGACTCCTGTGGTCCAGGTGATAGCAAACGATGCTGACGAAGGAATTAATGCTGATATACGTTATTCATTGCTCGCGACGCCTCAGTCTGATTGGTTTGCTATTGATGAGCGTTCGGGGTTAGTGACAACGCGTGCTAGGGTTGATTGTGAGACGAATCCGATGCCTCGCTTAACAGTAGTGGCTAGTGATAGGGGTAATCCTCCAATGTCTTCTACGGCGACCTTATTGGTCACAGTGCTGGACGTGAACGACAACGAACCAATCTTCGATCAGTCGTTCTACAACGTGTCAGTTCCAGAGAACGAGGCAGTCGGCAGTTGCATCTTAAAGGTAAGTTGTTTTCTATTTACAATGTATTTAAGTATCTTTTAATGTTCTGCACTTTCAATTGAATATCTATTTCAAAAATCTCCTATCTGAGGTCGTTATTTGAAAGCTGGTTCTCATTGCTACCTGTAATTTGCGATATTTGATTAAATTGCTTCGTAGTTCCTTTTCAAATGCCAATGAAATGTCAGCACCTATCTCAGGCTGCAAATGCTCAGTAGTACAAACCTATAGTCGTGCGTGATTTCATCGGTAAATTGAATTATAATGGAGTTGTACCCGACGATTTGTTCGAATTCGCATTTTAAAATCATCAACTTTAGCTAAGTAATACGTAATTCCTAGGTTGCCATTCAACAGAGAACGGTGTTGGGAGTTTATGAAATCGATTCGTTTAACCTGAGATTATATTTAACAAGCACGACACAATGTTGCATCGTAAATACATTAAAACTGGTGACTTCCCATCAATTAGTCATCGAGACAGATCAATTTCGCTTATCAAACCGAGCACACCTCCAAAAAGAGAGGGGTGGAGAGTCAAATTTGTTAAAAAACTCAATTTTCATTAACTCTTATCAAGAGGTGATCCGGCCAAAAGCGAACCATAACTTACTCAAGTTAATTTCTTTTAAAATATGCCGTCGGTTGAAGTAGTTATAAATAAGGAAGGTGCATAAATCTATCGAGGCGAGTGATGCCAGTTTGGGCGTGTGGCGATGCGCATCGCAAATTGCGATCTAAATTGAAAATTAAACAGTGTGCGCTGCACGGGCGCAAACCCCAGCCTTCGGGCTCTGCGACCATGATCTTGCCTCCCATTATTATGACTATTCTACGCTGCATAACCTACGTAGATATCACAGTTCATTTCTATTTAAATATTATATAAAATAAAAATATTCTAACATTCAATGTAAAGTAAAATATCAGTAAAGTCGTGTAAAATTTATAGCACGTCAACACATCCGTTTATAAAGCTAACTACAGCGCCACCTGCCGCGCATTACACAGTCACGAACTCACGATTCCAAATTTAAATCGGTTGATTGTAACTAATTTGCCTCCATTATGTTTTGTCCTCGATTGTTTCAAAATCGAGATAATTGCACGTTGGACGTCACTAATGCAAATGTCTGGGCTAATAATTGTTCTAAATTTGAATTATAATGTTTAAACTTCGAATGTTATTTACAAGCAAACTATTTCATACTATTACAGAACACTTATATTCGTTTTTTTAGAACACGGCGCGCTCAAATAGATAGTAACAGCCGCGTCTCTTCAATAACCTGATAAGATACGAACGGCCATCTTGGATTCCAGCCGTTGCTATAGTTACCGCTTGTTTTACGTGCGTAGGTGATACGCGGACATTCATTCATTTATAACGCTTTTATTTACACATGATTAGACAGTTTACATGGATTTTTAGCTCGATGTTATGGCTTAATATAACTATATTATTTTTAATTTTTTTTTCTAAAAGCTCTGCTTACCCCACACGTACTTATATTAAAAGTTATCATAACCACACGTGCAATGGTAATTGCCTAGGAAATCCCTAAATAGTTGTTTGGCAGATAGGAAACAGGTTCCCTGATGATGTCCAGTCACGCAATTGCTAATGATGTAAGAATTCAAATTTATTAGCAGTCAGGGTTGACACTACTTAATGACTCTCTCTCTCTCTCTGTTGCTAAGATGAAGTGAATGGAAAACAACCCGAAAACCAATTTAAAATCTTTGCCTTTGCTATTGTTTCTTAACAAATTTAAATATGGAATCGAAATGGAATATTAATTTAAATAATTTTTACTTGTGGTCACCCTATCTTTCTTTCCTGAATGTTATTATACTAAATTTTACGTTATGTAATTAATAAAATATGTATATAAGATTATTTTTATTACATTATGGCGGAATTTTTATATGGGTATACTTAAAAAAAACTTTAATAGACTATTTGCATAGACTAATTTAAATTTAAGTGCAAGAAAAAATACACTGGCAACACTACTTTCGTAAACCAGCAACACTGGCGCGTCACTTTATCTTATATTATATAAAAAATCGTTTTAAATTTAATTGTTCACGTTTTGCATTTTTAGTCTCTGCATGCTTGTTTTTGCAATATCAAAACCTAATAACAAATTCATATCACTCTTTCAAAGAGAAACCACGAATGCAAATATAGTCTTTATAACACGTAAATCTCTAATTAATTATTAACAATTAGCCTGCATTTTACATAACAAATACTCTATACACGCATCAGTCTATTTAATTTACTTTTCGTTATTTCGCTTTCAAATTTATTCGTGTGTTTATTTACACGCAATATGTGAAATTATATTTTTATTGAGCGGCTTAAAAACAGTCTATTGTCATTTGTTTTTTATTTTTATTTACTATAAATTTCTCTTAAATTGACATCTTTAACTTCAATATTTTTAAAGAAAAATGTACTGAATATTATTGGCTACAATAAGGCTGAAGGTGATCAAATGCCAGGCTACTGTTTAAAAAACATTTTAACAGAATTCTAATTTCAAATTGATCTGCTTATCCCTTAAAAATAATTTATGAATAGTTTTCTTTAAACTGTAATATATACCTAGTTGCTACAGGATATTGAACACAAGTGGGTACAATAATAATTTATATAATTTTAAAAACAAGACGAGCACGTTTTTCTTTTATTTTAAATAATATACTTTTAGTATTTGCAGTTATTTTACTTAGTTATTATCTTATTAAATGCGTACTTTGAATGTGGTATTTGTTGGTATATACCACATTTGCTCGCGCCTTGGGGTAGGCAGCGACTGTGAGACGTCAGCGACTCTTCCACGTTTATTGTTGCTTCTGACTTTACTTAAAATAATTGGCTATTCTGATTTATTGGTTATTCTTTGATATTACCTAGTTGGGACTCTGTAACATAGCATTGTGGATAAATGGATAAAACTGAATTAAACTCCTCAAAGTAGTTCTTGAGATTAAAGCGAAACTGGGAGCTATATCCGAAGTTTCGTGATACGGCCGTCAATTCTATAGTTTATGTGAATTTTGACAGATAAGCCCGTAAAAAGTCCTGTCAAATGTCCATAAAATAAGCATTGTGTGGTCTACCCATCGTGACGTCGCTGTCAAATCTGTAATTTCGTGAATGATTACGTAAGTGTTCCTGAGTAGGAAACGTCCGTATTTTCGTCCGAAGTGCGCCTGAGTAGCCCCCCAGACGCAAATATAAGCAAGATAGGCGACTTTGTTTTATATAGCATAATCTGTAAGGCATTTAGCTTAAAAATCTTAGTCCATTCATACTTGTCTAGAATTCTAGATATCACAGTAAATAATAGTCAATTAGAATACTAACAAATTCCCCTGATCTTTAATTAATACTGCTAATCGGATATTTTATTGCCAGTATACGAAGTTAAGACGCGGTTCCCGTTTCTAATTTCTATAGGTTTAATAACTTTTATTCGTGAATTATATATGAAAAGTTTTTTAAACCGGTCCTTTATTAAAGCCGATTTAGAATTATGTGAAGTCTTTGGTTTTATTTATGTATGTATTTTTTAGATAAATACTTGATCATCATAAATATTTATGTAAATTTTGTTATAGGAAAATTGATTTTTATTATTAATAAAAGATGCACTTGCAAATATGATATCTTAACTTAAATGTATTGATATAAGGTTTTTAAAACCTTAAGGTGCATAGTTTTTTTTTATTTATGTAGATCAGTGTTTCTCAACCACTGTGCCGCCGTGGCACTTTTGTGCGCCACGAATTTCTAAGTGTGCCGTCAAATTTTAGATATATAATAATGTTATTTTAAAAAATTTAAACTTTTCTTTTTCTTAGTGTGCCGCCAAATTTTGAAATTGTTAAAAATGGCCACAACAAAAAAAGAGTTAAGAATCACTGATGTAGATTGAGTATCTCTGAAACCATCAAAAAAATGATATTTTTTTGATGTGAGGGAATTGTATTTTGAAGCTATTATAATAAAAAACTAAAATTGCTAAAATTATTAACAATAAGTACCGGCGATAAATTATACAGCATGCTCGGCTCAAAAAGTAGAATTGAATCACCCTATACTGACAGAAGAGACAATAATTAGCGTTAATAAGGAAAACAAAATGTATTATTCCAATTAATTCCAAACATTTTCTCTATAAAAATAGTCAACAATGTTTTTAAATAACAAAAGCAAGTCAATTGTTTTTGTTAAGTTAAACTTCATGTTTATATGCGTTCCTTGAGTAAAACATTTGGTCACATATTCTGTATAAATGTGTAACTATGTCGGTAAATAATTTAGTAACAGTGTAACTAATAGGGCTGTATCAATGAAAACTCTTAAAATTGTATTTACACTATATTACCAATTTCTTATAATCTAAGCACACACATCCGTTCCCCCGCGTTCCTCTTTTGTTTCATTCTAAATTCAAATTGACAGTTTTATTTATAAAATTATATACACTATTAACATCGCTGCCGCAACCTCTTTTCTGTCGACGACGCACAGAATTAAAAAAAACTATACGCCTTACTATTGTGCAAAGTAAAGCTATATAATAACCTAATACATCAATCAAAAAAACATGCATAGTAAAAATTATTACTGTTTTTTTAATAACCCCGTAGAATCACCTCAAAATACCTCTAGATACCTCCTTAAGTAATTTTATTTTTCTGATATTTTGATTTCATATAATTGTAAAATTTTCTTTTTTTAATTTTAGTATTTTCTTTCTAATTTTTTTTCTGTATCTAATGCAGGTTACATCTGTTGGTCCTAAAGGTTAATTGGCAGACGACGTCCAAGGGCATTTTGTACAATAACATCGTATTTAATTTCTTGAAATAAATATTACAAAAATATTTAGCGTAAATTTAATATATTCGTAAAGACTTTAACGATAAAATCGGTAATATTAAACAGAATAGAACCTCCATAAGTTGTTTCATCTTGTTCGTCCGGTACATTTCAACTAGTTTTGCTAATATCTTACAAAAAGATACTCAAGTACTGACATTCCCACTGACTGGCCGGCAGACTTTTTTTTAAATTTACATCATAGAGTTAATTATTCTTTGGTATCTTTATGTACAGTTTTAATTATTTAATTGTAAAAATTATTTCTTTTCGATAGATTTGTCTTTTTAATTTTTAAATTACTATTTTAATTTTTACTATTGTCCGTGTACGTACATATTAAAATTAGTAAAAAATTGCAATTAATGTACATATGTATATGTGTAAAAAAAATATAGCAACGAATTAATTTAATAATGTATTGTTTCTTTCATTCTTATCTTATTTAAAACTGAATAGAAAGAGACCAAAACATAACTAATTGGTTTATCATAAGTAAAATAGCTATTTTTTTTTTAAATTTGGGATAGATTTTATTTATAATTAAAACTCAATACTCTTTAGTCTTCTCCATAAGCATGAAATAGCTCTATGAAGGACTATAAAAATGGAAATACATACATACATATATACATACATTATTCCTATAGTTGTGAGAGCAGATCACGTCGCGTTTGACCATCCGTGTCGGACGTCCGAGGGAGTCGCTGTCATGTCCCTGTACTACCCTCTTGTACGTGCTTTCATAGTATTTAATTATTATTTTAGAACCGGTTATGTGTAGCAATTTCGTATTTTCATATTTGTGTAATTAAAATAAAAGATGTATAGAAAAATACGTCTACGGGTTTACTATACTTTATACAATTTTTAAAACGAAAATTTATAAAGAATAAAATGTTCGAATTTTAAATTATGTAACACCGCTCAATCCATAGCATGTCTAATAAATTCTGTGTTGCCAATCAGAATATATATATATTCATGGCTTTGTATGCCAATCAATAACATACACGCAGATAGCATATCAAATGTTATTAATATTAATATTATAACAAAAAAAAAAACATGTCGGCTTTCTCCTGTTTACATTCAAAACTGACGCGAGTTGAGAGTTCAAAATCCGAACGTCTAGTGATGTCACAAATCAAAATTCGATAAAAAATCGCGACGTTCATATCCACGGGGTGCCACATCGATTACTACTTAACGACTCGTTCAAAAAATGTATTACTACATTTGACATGAGTATGAATGATATAGTTTTTATAGAATTCAAATTTCGAATATTCAAATATTTTTTTTAAACTAGCACAGAAATAAGTGAAACACGAAATAAATATAGTTTCGTCTCATATAATATGTGGAACTTCTTATGCAAACGACGTTCAGAATCGGTTTCTTTGAAGGTCGATGGTACTTAACGGTTTCGGCCGGCGCTACTTCATCGAGAAACGATTTTAGTGTTATTTGAAGAGAATTTTATTCTAATTACACTTTATTGCAACGTAATAGACCATTAATGACATGAATATGCATTATCTCAGGTTTAAATGGCTGTAATCCGAGAGAGTACATTGTTTTTACGCCATTTTATATGAATTTTTGCTCAAGATACTCGATTGTAAAATGTTATTTTTATGATTTTCATATGAAGTCTTGTTTTTAAATTAATTTGAAAATGCGTAAGTAATATTTATATTGAAATTTTGTAAATATTTAAATTGAACTTCTTATGTGGAACAGGGCGAGGTGTTACAACTTGTATTTCAAGAGTGTAGTAGCAGTGTGGATTTTTATAACATGTTAAGAATTTTAAACACAAATATAATATTTACAGAACACATTCGTCTCTTTAAGCCGGCATAGTGGGAACGACACGGAATTATTTAAGATACTCTCCATATGAAGCGGAGTGTGGTTATCATCTAGGCCAGTGTTTCCCAACCTCTTTTTGCGATGCCCCACCTTAGCCTTTCTAAAATTCTTATGTCAAGAGAAATTATACCTAATAATTATTTACCACAATTATTTAAGAATTTACTATTTTCGTTAAATTTGACACCGAAGTCTAGCATAGCATTTAAATGTCCTTGAGCGAAAGGGTTAAACTCCCTACATACATACATATCAGATGAAAAGGAACAAATTAAAATAGTAGTGAAAATAGTACATACGTAATTGCAAAATCGATTCTTTAAATAGTGTCGAGTAATAAAGGTCAGGAATAATAGCAGAGGTTGCTTTCGAAGCACAATGAGAAACGGGTTTTAACACTAGAAGTGTCGGGCTGCATACTATACCTTTAAAGATCGCAGCTGTTTACTATAAGAATATCGCTGCCGTCACATTGACGTAAAGGAATCTCATATACCACAAATATAATAATGGTTTTTTACATGGATTTAAGCTGACAACAACAAATTAGGAAAAGTAGTAAAATACGAAAAGAAACAAAAACATAGTTTGTAAAATATTTAAGAATGAAATCGCTGTGCCGTCAAATTGACGGCGTTGGTCTTTCTAGTGTTGTGCGAAATTAACACTCGATATCTGTAAGGACCACTATCCATTGACGCATTGCGTCATAATAGATTGAAGTAGCGAGTAATTCGAAAGATGTCTCTGTGATACTTCGAATGCTTTGAAAACAAAATAATTACAATAATATGCTTTTTCGTTAAAAAATATACAGTGTTAGCTTTAAATAACGACACTGAAGGGACTGTGCATTTTATGGCGCTATAGAGAGTTGTCGTTAAATGGAGAGAAAAGTCTGAATTATAAAAGGAAAAGTTTATTTCAGACAAGCGATTTCGACGCTTTAGGGAGTTTGTCGTTAAAACGAGCGACGTTACACGGAGTTTAGACTAACTAGATTAAGCAATTTTAAATTAAGAATTTTATATATTTATTTAAAAATAAACACTATGTTCTCTTGTAACAATTTGTTATATGGAAGAAATTACTTTTAGTAATAAGACTGCCGATTACTCTAATTTTGTGTTTTGTATGTGTATGTCTGATTTTTATATTAACTTTTAAATCATTTAATGTTTGTTTACTATTATTATTAAAAACGTAAAAGGTACTCCAGTGTCTGTGTTAGTATAAATGTATTTTTAGTAAGCATATATTTACTTTCAAAAGTCAAATAAAGCAAAATGTACTTAATATTGAGAAGTAAATGTAAAATACATAAAATCCTGCTTTTTTCTTTCTTTTATATTTCGGTTAACGAACGAGTGAAAGTGTACATTGAAAATGGTCAATGCGCTGCGCACACGCACAATTCTTTTTTAAGACACTAAATTAAATCATACCTTAATAAGTAGGTTTCGGGTTTCTCCAAAAACCAATTATGTGTTGGAGTTAACGTAATATGTGTTTATTTCTAATTACGATGGGTAGTAGTAATAGTAGTAGTATATACAGAAATACAAAAACCCCTTAACTCGGTATAGTGAGGATGACTGTTGTACGAACACATCTGTCTGTGGTAACAGTTAGGCTACTATAATAAAATATGAAATATTGCGTTCAGAAAGTAGTATTAAAAATTTGAGATTGTTTCAATAACAGGCTGTACCACGCAACTAAAGTAAAAGCAGTACGAAGATCCATTCACTTAAATCGCTCGGTTACTCTGCTATGGTATATATATAGTAGACAATCTGTCCATCTCTTTCTATCGCATTTAATATAGTGAATGTACTTGGTAAATATCGAACGCTTTTATTAAAAAAAAAAGGGTATAAATTATGTTTTACCTACTGTACGTATTAGGTTAAGTGTTACGTCAGCTGTTGTCAAAACAATCTTATTTTAAAAATATCTTAACGGCGTAAAATTTGAAAAAAGAACCTGTGCCTTACTTAATTCAAATTTAAAACTTCCACCATATTTAATTTGTTTTAATTCGACGCTAACAGTTTTTCGGCGAAAACCCATTTCAAAAATGGAACATCTTCTTTTAATGCAAGCTTTTACCGCTTTACCGGTGGAAGGATTCAAAATAGTGGGGAAAAGGGAAGGGTTTAAAATTATAGGGCTGTCCGCGAGCAGCCGCACTTAATGATGGATGGCGAGCGACTGTGAGCTTAATGAGAAATTGTATGTTAGGCTGGCAACCCTGCTCTTGTGTGATTCTCGCTCGTACTATTCTATTTTCAAAAATTAAAACATATTTTACTTTTTCTTTTTGCAGTTGTTATTTCATTAAAGGCAAAGGGATCGTTGTCCATGCAGCCTACTCTTATTGCTTACAAAAGTATTTTGCTGCTTTCTAGTTCTTATGGAAAGTCATTAATTTCTTTGAGAATCACTGGAGCTCTATAGTTTCTATCTACCATAGAAGGAACATGGACGTGAGCTACGTAGTATAAACTTATTTGCATTGTGCCTATAATAAAATATCTAGAAAATATTATCTAATTCCAATGTAAAATATATCAAACATTGATTTATTGAATCAGAACTATCGTATATTCTACATTGATTTGTACTAGAAATTTTATCGGGTCTTGAACTCGTACCAACTGGGAGCGTTACTTATGATCACTGAACCTATCAGGTCGTGATATGGCGCCCCACGAGAACTCTAAGGCTATCTGCGCTCACGGATATGGATTTGTGTGGTACGCCAAAGAAATTATTTCTTTGGATCCTTGATTTATTTAGTAAGTATTATATGTGATATAAAATTGTTTAGTAGTAACTAAGAAAATATACATAAATTATTTTCATAAATTTAACGAAAACCAGGACTGATATAATCCTTTTGTCTTGAAAAAAAAAACAATCAGATTCAATTCTATTTTTAAAATTTAAATAAAGAACTATTTAAGTTTATTTGATTGGTCAAATCGCGTTAATTTTCTTTTTCGGAAAAAGCCAAGAGTTTCTGTGCTTTCATCCAATTTAAAAAACATCGCGTTTTAATTTCAAATGAGATTATACGTGGCAATGCGCATGCAAATGTGTAATATCGAATAATAAAAGTGGGAGCTTAAAAACATTCGATTTATTTGAATCGATACGTTATCGTGCGTATGATTGTTGGGTTGTCTTCATATCGATTGAGGATTTATGATTTAATTGTACATTGCAAATTATACTTAGTACTCGATTGGAATAAATGTTTGTGGCGATATACTGCGGCCATTTTTTAAATGTTAAATACATATAACTGTTTAAGAGAATTTAAGTTCGTTTTAAAAACAATGAAAATAATCCATGATTATATTTTTTATAATGACGTAGTTTTTGTGTAATTCGAAGTTAAGCGTTTTAATTAATTTTTCCCATTTTCACTCAAAATCACAATCTAAGCATTAGTTACATAATTTATATTAATCAATTCATTGAAGCTAATATTTTGTTTTAATAAAAAAAGTTTGGCGTATCTACTATAGAAACATTTTCGCTAACCGGCCTGTCGACCTCTGGAGATCTCAGCCGTGATAATATGCAAAATATATCTCGGCACGTTAAAAAAAATACAAGAAATCTAAGGTGATTGGACTTTTGAATGACCCATTTGTGTTTATATACTCTAGGGGCTGGTATCTCAACTCTGTGTCAAATCACGTCACCTAGGCATTAATCGTTCTTAAACCTAATAGTTGCATATATTCATGAGATTGTTTCATGAATTTACACGCTAGTATTTGTAGTTCAAGAGCGGCGGATCTTAACACTAGATTTACCAGCTTAAATATACCTATTTTTACCAAAACCAAAAAAGTATATATTTGTTACAAATATATATAAAATAATATAAAATTCATAAAACTAATTCTTCTGTTATAAATTAAAGAAGATTAGAAGAATTAAAGAATATGTTACACGCAGTAGGAATTTTAATTTGATCTTGCAAGACTAGTCATTTTGACTGGTCCGGTAAATCTAGTGTTAAAAGCAAGTACAGAATAAAGCAAAAAACAAAATTTAGGTCACCTAAATGCCTAAAGAAATCCCAATACGACACTAACTAAGATACGAGTATTAAAAAAAGTAAAATGGAAGGTATTATTTTATTTCAACAAGATCTTTATCATGATGGAAAAGTCGTGTTCGTAGATCGATACCTCGAACCCAAGTCCCTAATATAATTAATTTATAAGTATTATACATATATATTATATATGCTTACACAAACCGCGACTTTGTACATGTAAATAAGATACTTTGATCAGTCTATGGTTGTAACTACGTTGTTTACAAGTCGTTCCCACTATTTTGGATTATATTCATAATTTTAAGTAATAAAATATTTTGAAATATATTATCATTAATAGGCGTGTGGACAGTATTAAAAAAATGATGAAATAATGATTTTATTGGCAAAACATGTTAAAAGTATTGCAATGAATTACTCAATTTTGTAAATTAAATTGAGATTATTAAGATTTTCAATAAAATAAAAGTACAAAATACTGCAATCGGCCATGCTCATTGAAACACCAATCAGGGAGAATGACGTCATTGCCCAGTAAATATGTCAGTGTCAAGGAAAGGACTGTGTTGTTTTACTTCATGTTCTGTTTAATTTTTACATCATTCAAGTTAGTTAACTCGTTATTTGTTCGCTGTTTGGTGAAAAAATAATTATCTAACAATTGACAACAATGGAACAAGGATTTATTAACTCAAATAGCTCAAATTTGACCAGAATTGATTTGTTTATGTTGGGAGAGTTTCTAGCATCAAATAAAGACATAAGTTTTATTTATAGTTTAATAAATTCTACACAACTCTTGGAAAGTTTGAAATTCATGTTTAACACGCGAAATATATTTAATAAATGTTATTTTGTTTTCTTCGTTCGTCAAATTGCGTGTATATCAGTCCGTGACGTCACATGCTGCCTATGAGCGTTTTCGCGCACAATTTAAAACCGATATTTTAAAACGCAATATTTAAGTAATATACTTAGTTTATTACTGAAATATTGTGTTTTTCGGTAATATTAGACGCGTACCTGCATTATAGAAGGCAATTTCAAAATCTGTCCACATGCCTATTGATATCGTACTTAACCTAACTAAGTCTGACATGGGAAGTTTTCGGTTTTGATTCCCGGTATAAATATTTATAAGAATGGGGTCAGGGCACTATATTCATATATATCACTCTAACTTTATAAGAATTTATATAAAATTAATTATAAGATTTCCTAATCCCATTTTTACTTCACAATAACAAGATATGTAGGGTGGGGCGTGGGAACCTCCCACATTTCATAAAATCGCAGTGTCCGAAATAACTTTAAAAAAAAAGTCTTGTGTGTATAAATTTAGAGGAACAGGATATACACTAAATGTGAATGCATATAGCCTTATAATATATATAAAAAATATTATTTACTATAGTTTCCAATTGACTATAGTTTCAGTTGTTTGGAATTTTTCTATATTTATTTTTATTTTCGTCTGTCATTTTTGTACATGCAGTATAAAACTATTTGAATTTTTGAAGTTAGGTGTCATTATTGTGGTTAGATGCCACTTTATTACAAATGTGTGATAGACATTGTCTGTTGATTGAAATATGAACATGATAAAACATGAACAATGATTGACATTTTATTATTAATATTATTCTATTTTGTAATTTGACTCCTCCTTGCATGGTGTATTGGAATTAACTGTAAGACCATGCAAGTGACTGTGCTTATATAAATAAAAAAATAAATAAAAAATGAAATATCTTTAAACTTTAATATACTTTATATCTTCATAATTACGCAGACGTAGTCGCGACCAACAGCTAGTATACACATAGACCATTCTGTATTTTAAGTTATGGTAACAAAGAGCGCCATGTTTGTTCGACCAGTTGAACTAGAAATCGAGTAGCTTCTGAGATTTTATCGACATTTTATGATTCCGATGAATTTTCTAAATATTTATTACGTTTTAAAAGCGTCCATCTTGTATTTTTTAGGTTATCGTCGTATTTATTTATAAAACGACATATGTTGTTTTTAGTTTTAACTATAAATTGTTTTGTATTTCTTAGTTCATAAGGTTGGAAATTGTGAATATATTTATTTGACTTTGATGTTCTTTTATCATATTTATTGCTAAGTTTTAATTAATATTGCTTTGTGATTTTATTAGTTAATTGTTAAGCTACTTATTATATATTTTTTAGGTTTATAGCCTATAAATAATATAACAGTCACAACGAATAGCGGCTGGAAGACTTTCATCCATTGCCAATATCAATATGTTTGGCGCGTATCTAATGTTTTCCATTTTTAAAAGACGATTTCGAACGCGCCATTATTGACAACTGTTTTTTTCCATTTTAAGGCAAAGGGATCGAGCCTATACAGCCAGACACAACAGCTGTTTTTTAAAAGAGGTTTTACGGCCGGCTTCTAGTTATTTTGAGCTAAGTGCTTGTTGTCGAATTTATAGTAGTGCCACTGTGCAAAACTCGGTCAATTCTGTAACCAAGTTATGATATCTTATGTTTGTTAATTACATATCTAAATTTTCTTGGCGCTAAAACTAAATTTGTATTTTCGAATGGATGTTTATAGAGATTTTAATCGTTGTCAGATTTAAAATTATGTTTCGATGTAGTTTAACTGTTATCCTAGTATCTAAACTTATATTAATTTGACATTACTTGTGTTCAATTAATCTTAAATGAAAATAAGCCTATAACAAATTGTTATTGCGTTCTCCACTTCCTAAATCAAAACCGATATTTTAATTTTATTTTAGACTGTATCGCTTAAGAACAGAGCTTAAAATTATTTAAAATATTTAAAATACATGACAACTTAAAAAAATGACAAAAATTATTATAATTTATTTTTGACAAAATAATTTTCTCGTCTGGCAACATTCTCGCTTTTTTGAAGTGACCGCTCTGTATCATCAGTATTAATATGCAAATATGGTTTTCACTGCGATTTGAAAATATTGATGTATCTAAATAGTTGTATAATATATATATATATATATAGGTACATCAATAGTCTACAATAATTATAAAAAGAATGAAATCGAGATTGATTAGAATTTCTCTCTCTATAAAGATTTAACGGTTTATGGAGCTGTCAAATTTAAATTTAGAATGTCTTGAAAACCGTAAAGAAATTCGTCCGGAAATATGCAATCTGATACTGCGTTTAAAATTTTAGAACGGAAATATCAAATAATATATAATTTTAATTAATTAAGACATTAAAGATTGATTTTAAAGAAATATTTGAAATTGAATGTTTGGTAAACTTTCACATTTTTAATTGATAATTATTTTAACTTATTAATATGTGTCAAATATAAAAACATTACGGTACCATTGTAGATTTACTTATACGTGATCATTGACTAAAAATCCTACCGTTTTCCAGCATAATAAAACTATTCAATTTTTTCTCGAACTTCGGATAATGATAACGGATAGATTCACGATGCCCTTCTTTACATTCTACGGCGCACACTTTGGGAACCCCTGATCTATGATAACAATTATCGCCGCTCATGGATTACTCCTTTGTTTAACATCAGGTGGAATTATACGATAGACTACTATAAAAAATATATATTGTTTTAATTATAGCTTTAAAAAATATATAATTCGCGTTGACAAGTTTTTTAGTTTTCTTTCCTCGAAGGCAAACACAAACAACTCAGCTTTTCGGTTGCGTTCGGAAAGCCACATTCTTTCTTACGCCCGATCATTTATTTAGAATGCTTATTATCAACAACCGCTCACACTGCGCGCTATTTCAGTCCTTACTTTGGTTGTTATTAAGGATTATTTTTGGTTAATATACAAATTTTGTTGGGTAATTAAGGGCCTTGTATTCCAGAGGGCATGGGACTATTGTTTTTTAGGTCATAGATGATGCTCTACGAATAAATTTTGGTTTCTTAGTAGGCGTTGCTTATATTGTATTTTGTTAGTTGTTTTAATACTTGATGGAAGGAGCACAGGTCTATAATGAATTGCCGATTAAAATAACTAATATTAAAAATGCTATCTAGTTTAAATGTGAGTTGAAAAAGCATATAATGGGTTTGAGTACCTTGTGATGGTGTTGTCAATATTCTAGTATAATATTCATTTACTTAAATTTAGCCTATTACAATATAAACACTATTTAAAATAGCTTTATGTAAACAATGAAAGAAATAGAAAAAATAAAGTAAAAATTTATATAAACACTATAAAGTATTAAACAATAATTAAATTAAACAGTATTAAATAATAATATATGTACGTTGTGTTTATTTATATTTTTTATTGTCTCAATTAAGTGAATTTCTGTAATTCTTTTTGAGGAAATAAATGTCTTAAACCTTAAATAAATATATTAAAGACTGATGAAATGTGATCATACAGACTTCCACTATAAACAGTTTTAAAAACAATCTCCATAAGCACTTTCTATGTACATAAACAGAATAACAAGATCCTCTGACATAATTATTTAGTATATTAATATTATTGTAATATATTTATTGGTGTAATTATTTATTAATTATTTGTGTATTATATTATGTATTTATTTTATTTTTCTGTACTATTAACTGGTAGAAAATGCCTAAAGGCATTAAGTTCGCCTTTTGTGATTTTTGGTACAATAAAGAATTTATTATTATTATAAAAATATTGTATGTAACGAATTAGAACCGATAAAGGGGGGTTACTCAGGGCTTATTTTACGGAGTTATATATATGTCAAAATTCACGTAAGCTACAGAGATAA
Source organism: Tineola bisselliella (assembly GCA_028551675.1). Classification (NCBI taxonomy): domain Eukaryota; kingdom Metazoa; phylum Arthropoda; class Insecta; order Lepidoptera; family Tineidae; genus Tineola; species Tineola bisselliella. Next base: position 180,365 of record JAPWLS010001267.1, on the reverse strand, counting down.
CGAATCACGTCAATACAACGAAACTTCGGATATGCCTGAGTAGCCCCCAGTTACGTTTATGTGAAAGGTGAAGTCTTTTAATGGTATAAACATTAATTATGCAAATTATTTAGAGAATCCCGTTTAATTAATTAAGCTTTTCAAGATAGCAGACATGGTTAACTGCTTAAAATGGTTAACTAGTACATCGTCTGCCTACTCCAATAAATGAAGTCGTGAATTAATGCGCATAGTCGTAATCTAAGCCGTCGATAATAACCTTTCGATTTCGTATTAGAACAGTATAGAAGGTCAAACGTAGCAAATAAAGAAATCAATCATATTTATTTTATTGTTTGTACAATCGAAGAAACGACATGTAGTCAATTTAGTATTTTACTTTCATTTGTTTTTTATTCATTCTATAGTTGGTTAAACACTATATATTTATTATATCTAGTTGTATAACTATTTATTATAAAAAAAAATATAAATATATACATGTAGGTATACATAGCTCGAACTATAAACTAGTCTAGTGGTATAGGTAAGTATGTTTAGAACAACAAAGATATAAATAAAAGCATGTACAAAAATAATTTATTAGTAAAGCATATCTTTCTTCGATAGTACATATTCAGATTCAAACTACACGCAATAGATGCCATACTATTTCTAAACTTTTAGCTTTGAGAGTGTAATGGTAAAGCGTTTCTTTCCTCGATAGTACTTATACGAAAAGTAGGTTCATACTTTTGATACGTCCAAAGATTTAGGTTGATAAGAGTGCTTCGTGTATTATAATATATTTTGCTGTTATGATTGATTACACGATGCGTATTAACAGTTGGTCGAACTGAACAACTATTTGTCGCTTATTAATGTAAACAACTATAGTCAAATTCGTCCCATTTGTTTTAATATGCCATTTTTTTGGGCCCACTTTAACATTGAATTAAAATAATGATGTTGTTATACTTAATTATTGTCAGTCACTAGTCCATGGTATGCTTGTTTGTATGTTTACAAATTAATACTCAATTGATTTTGAGTAGGAATCTAGTACGTAGTAGTATACCCACACTAATACTTCAAGTGTTTCAATATTATTACTCATAACTAAACAATGAATCAGTTATATTATATTTATCTCTTTCAATCTTATAGTATTTCAAAGTGAATAGAAAGAGAGAGAACATAAATGAACTATTTCACAATGCTATACATAGAAGAAAGTCTAATAAGATTATCGAGTTCTGTAGAAATAAATGATTTAAAATAGTAAAAACAAATGACTAAATAATAGAATGTATTATATTAAATTAATTTATTGACTTAAGTATTTATAATTAAATAAAGAACAAATAGAAATGAAAAAGCCTAAGACAATTTTCATAATTGATAGTAAAATAATTGAACTTCGGTATGGCATACTACGATTGGGATATTGGTTATATATACTGGATATTATATATATTTATAATGGTTTCTAATTAGATTTTATCTGTTAAAAATTTATTGTTTGCGGAGTTAATTAGAAATAATGTGTAATACAAATATATCTGAATAATTATTTGTATTACAATGCATAATACAATAAAGGATTTAAGTTATTACCGCCAATTAAATACTGTATTTTTTCTAATTAACTCCGCAAACAATAAATTTTTAACAGATAAAATCTAATTTGAAACCATTATAAATGTTTAGTCACTACCGTACAAGTGTCAAAATCGGCAGCTGATTACAATACTTGCAATTCAACTAGTCGAATGGCCTTCGGGTGATCGTAATTGGCCGGCACAGCCTACAGACTGCTTTATTAATATTTAGACAACAATTATATGTGTACATACATATATTAGTACACAATGCCCTGGGGGGCTACTCAGGTGCACGAACTTCAGACAAAAATACGAGCGTTTCCTTAATTATTCACGAAATTGCGGATTTGACAGCGATATCACGACGAATAGACTACCCAGGGCTTATTTTAGGGATGTTTGACAGTGTTTTTACGGTCTTATATGTCAACATTTACGTAAGCTACAGAGGTTGTCAAAATCACATACGATGTCCGAAATATATTATATCTAGTCAGCTTGTCAGAATCTACGAGATTTCGGAGAAACATATGACGAGAAGAAATCACAAGAAACTCGCCAATCATAGCCTGTACAATATAATGTTAGTAGGTACAATTCTTGCTTAGCTATAATTCAGTATCTTAAGTTAATACAAGTAATGTAAATAAAGCTAGTACCTAAGTATATAAGCACACCAACATATACACAATCATCTAAGTCACATTAGGTTGTTATCAACATAGTCATTTACCTTATAGTAAGCCTTTTTTATGAGCGCTTCTTAAATACGTTCTTTAAATAATGGCAAAGGTAGAAGTTGATATATAATTGGTAATAAACTGATATTGCTATACAGTTATACCAGGCAAGACTGATAATACGTCATTGGAAAATAATAGATAATATATCATACCAAATGTATGTATTATGGAGCATAATTGAATACACCAGCGGTTCTCAAACTTTTTTGGCGAATTAAAAAGCCTTAATATAATTAAAAAATTGATTTATAAGTATTTATGAATAATCATATTGCAATGTTGCAATTACGTAATATTTAGTTGGAATATTTAGATGTCACCTTATAATCTCCCTTTGGTAGGAATTTTTTGCAGTATTTTAGCCCTAGGGCTCCGCGGAACACACTTTGAGAATGGCAGGAATACACGATAGGAATCAGGTACGGAACAATTTACCGTAAACGCAAATACATACGCATAAATTTTAAAGCTACAAATAATAATGACATATATATTATAATCTGGTACCTAACCCCACGGCTTTATGAATACTTTAATCTCGTTTTGTCAGTATAATTCGGACTGGGACGAGTTTGGAAAACTCTACATGGATTATATTATTTATTGATCTGAAAATATATCACGTATACAATAGCTAGAGTGAGTGATATAAGTCAAAATACAAGAATAGTTATGCAGTATTTATTATTGGAATTTTAAGTTTGTTCAAACTCGTCCCATAGGCCGAAAATCCAGGACAAAGTGACAGCATACTCTTTATAAACAAACGCGCCGTTCTGTCTACCAGCTTCGAGGTCACACTGATTAACCGTATTTATAGGAGTTGGGCAAATTATTTATTACCATTTGTTAGCTATGTTTATAGGTCATTAAATTCGTATTCAAATGACAAGAATCGCTGAATGCTAGAGAGGAAAACTGTTCGCTTTCTAGTCCACGCTCGAAATCATTGCTTCGTTTTTATCTACCACCACTTAATCCAGTGGTTCTCAAACTTTTTTGGCGAAGGAAAAAGCCTTAATATAATTATAAAAAACTGATTTATATGTATTTATGAATAATCATATTGCAATGTAATATTACGTAATATTTAGTATATTGGAATATTTAGATGTAACCTTATAACTTCCCTTTAGTAGGTATTTTTTGCAGCATTTTAGCCCTAGGGTTCCGCGGAACACACTTTGAGAATGGTCGACTTAATCATTTGACCACTTAATCGTATGATTAAAAGAACTGACATGCTTTTTCCTACAACAAGCCAAAATACAGGAAACATCTTGATACTAACTATCTTCAACTCTTCAACTAACCAGTATTTTAATTTTGTTTTTTATATTTGTGATTCTTTTTTTTTTCTTCCCTCTTCCTTACATCTATTTGGTTTTTGTTTTTTATTTTTATGTATTTTTGTAATTTTATTAGAAGTGTAGTATGCCGTCCTATCCTTTTAGTTTATTTCATTTAGTTTATATAATAGTAGTCCTTTTTACAATATGTAGTTCTAATGTAATTTTGTAGGTAGGCTGAGTAGCCCCCCAGAACGCAGCAGAGTGGTCGTCATCGATCGCCCGTTCTGGATCATAATTTATTTTAATTAACCACACATCGGGAATACGCTGTCTACGACGTGGGCGCTCGTGATTGAGGACCGACATGGTACCGATGAAAAAAGATGGAAAGGAGTGGGGACAGCTCTTAACGACTTTACGATTTCTTCAATCTAAATACGTAAATATTCAATCTTATTTGGGAGGGAGCATCGCTGACTTATTTAGTGTTAGGTTATTTGCAACACACAATTTAAGTATGTTTTACTATCGCGTTTTATTTGGTTGATTTAACACTAGATTTACCAGCTATTTAAATATACCTATTTCTACCAAACCAAAAAGTATATATTTGTTACAAATATATATAAAATAATATAAAGTTCATAAAACTAATTCTTCTGTTATAGATTGAAGAAGATTAGAAGAATTAAAGAAAATGTTACATGCAGTAGAAATTGTAATTTGATCTTGCAAGACCAGTCATTTTGACTGGTCTGGTAAATCTAGAGTTAATCGAAAAAAAAAGATAAGGGATATATAACTCTTTGAACCAAAATTAGAATATCCTATGTTATGAGTTTGAAGACAAGGAGGAATAGATATTTAAAAACAAATTATTCATGTCTCATATACTATATAGCGCGGGTCCCATTAACATCTATAAAATCGCAATTTTATAAAAAGGCGATTTAAAGTTGTTATTGTGCATAGTTTGTTTGTGTACATTTCAAGTTATTGTATTGTATATTTAAGAAACCATTTAAATTTTTTTTTCAAAACATGGAAAATTATATTTTGAAACTATTTCAACATAACGAGTTTCTTGTGATCTTTAGTGCCTATGCTAATAAACTATTTTCCTTTTATAAATAAAACGAAAATCACCAAAATATTAGTTAAAACTATATAATATATAATAATAGGTGATGTATAAGTTTATTGCATACCTGTTTACCCCTATTACATTTATTACAAACAGATTTTATTCCAAATAAAAAAGTAAAACACTCGTTTAAGTAAAACAAAATAGAATTTGCGTAGTCGAATAACAAAAAATAAAAGAACGAGTTGGTAGACGGCGAAAGCTGTATTTATGATTTCACGGTATCATTGCATCTGTTGTATGCCTCACTGGGAAGCATTGCTTATGCATTTAAAATGGAGGCGACATTTCTTTATGACTTGAGAATTTTATTTTTTAACATACACTGATGCTTGTGTTTTAATTACGTCTGAAGCTTCTTTACTATGACTGAAAATGGATATTATAAAAATAAATTGAAACTATGAAAGATATAATTCAATCTCAAATTAGGATACCCTGTATTATATATATATAGGTATATTACTATAATATATATATTGTCTTATTGTTAGTTATTAATGCCATAATCCGCGAACATCAAAAACAAAACAAAATCATTCTTTTTTTTTAAATTAGACATTTGAAATTCGAACTCATAAATAACATGAATTCGTTTTTTAAATAATGAAACCAATAATTTTTATTTAAACTGAAATATAATTAAAGATTGTCTTCTCCATAAATGTGGTTGCAATGTCTACATTTGCATAGTGAACGTGGGCTAGAAGTGCGGGAGTGTGCCAACACGATGGCACACTACACCATCAACGAGCCTTCCAGTTCTTTATCTACTATTATTTTGTATTACGGAAAGAATGTCAGACATTTATATAAAAAATATTTCCAATCACTACTGGGGTAGGCAGATTGTTGATAAATCGATTAAATTAGTGTAATAGTTTTTATAATATTTAAGAAATTAATTATTACCAATTTCTTTTTGTTTTTTTCTGTTGCAAATATAACAAAATAAAAAAAACTGTCGGTCTTAAACATATGAAATATCGCTTACAGAAATTCTCAGTCAATAGAAATATAACAATTGTCATTGTAAAAGAAAAAAGATGTCTGGCGCCGAATTTAGTACCTGTGTACAAATTTGAATTTCAAAGAGATATCTTCTCTATTATTCTTAGGTTAAGGTCGATATATGTGTGCCCTTTTTCTAAAGTACCTGAGCACTTCCAATTTGGCCCCTATAATTACTATGAATGATAAAAGACGTCTGAGACCAATAGAAAAAGAACGCAAAGGGTCACTTGTAATTTTCTCTGATGGTACAAAATTATATGACAGAATCTTTATTAAATTGACATTTTTAATGTACACCCTGTTGATGTAGCCAGCTGTCTACATTATAAAGAACACTAAGATCAGAGGGTTGATTATTTATTTATTTATTAAGTTTAATTAAACTTACTTTTTGAATTAAAATAATTTTTATATTTATATATAAATATTTTTAAATTATTTAATCAAAATTTACATTCTAGTTGAAATGAAATAACCCATATTTTAAATATTTATATAGGATGGGGCATGGGAATCTCCCACATTTAAAAAAATCGCAGTGACGTTGCGACGATCATCTGGTAGTGTTCCCGACTGGAAAATAATTTTGTCTTGTATGTGCAAATTTAGGCCAACAAGATCTGCACTAAACGTGAATGTAAAAAATATATAAATATATATGTATTATAACAAAACCTACTATTCAATTGGTGAATTTATGAGTGACATTTTGCAAGTTTAAATTTTGCATTTAAGGTCGACATTTCTAAAATGTAATTGTATGAATTATTTGCATGCCATATACATTATGTAAAATATGTGGTACTACTAACATTATTTTAAAACCTATGTTACTAACCATATTTGTCTATACTAATATATAAAGAGGAAACATTTGATTGTTTGTTTGTATGTATTGAATAGGCTCCGAAACTACTGGACCGACTTGAAAAATTCTTTTACCATTGGAATCGTACGTTATCTCTGATCAACTTAGGCTATAAAATCTTTTCAAAAACGTTTGGGATCCATATGAAAACTTCAATAATTTATTAATATAATAAATGAATTTGAATATTTTTTCATATTAAATACAGTTTTCTTTTGCCATTGTTTTGAAATGTGGGAGGTTCCCATGCCCCACCCTGTATATCTTTAAAGATTAATTTTTATATATTAATATATTAACTAGTGGTTTTTATACGATATTTTAATGTTGCATCATAAACGCTCATCCAATACCCTTTAACTATGATCTATAATTTACAAACATTGTTAGTTTTAAAACTTTATGCCTTAAACATTTTACAGCTCTTAATGAGATTCTAGTGGGATGTGAAAAGGAACCGCGGGTTAAGGTGCGTTTACATTGAGCGAGCGTACATTTCTGCTTTTATATTTTTAAATATAACACTATCGGTATGCGTTACTACTTTTGATCATAGAGTATTAACCAGTGGGCTTATCACGAATTTTAGTCTGGCTTTCGAACCGAGTTCGCTTCAAGCGATTTGTATGGAAAATTGAGCAGCGCCACCGCGTGCGGATTTGGAACTACAATATTTTAGATACTTTTTGTTAATTTTCGAACGTCTCGATCTTTCGTTCATTTGATAGATTGCTGGTGCTCGTTAGTCGTTAGTAAAAATTCATGATCCCGATTGCTAACGGATCCGTTTTACTTGTGACAGTTTAACCGATCATCATGAAACTTTGTACACATATTTTTGGAGGTACTAGAAGTAACATTTTTTACTATAGTTTCCAATTGACTATAGGAAAATATTGAGTATAGTTCTATTGAAATGATCTCTGATACTTATTTAATGATTTAAATGGGAGCGAAGGCGCGGGTTAAAGCTAGTAAGACATAATAGTGTTAAGATACTTGAGTTCTATTAAATGTCTCTTTTGTTTCATTCATTTCGACTTCAATGTAAACCCAGCCTAACTGCAAGCGAATATACATTTAGTGAGGAATTCACTCGATCAAAGTTAACTACGACTAACTTTGTTGCTAATTATTTTCCTAACGATGACTTTTTACGAGATAAAATCTCATGTTATATGGTGGTCTTTACTTCAAATCATTTTTGCATAAATTAAAAAAAAGGTGGAGAGAAACTCACATTTTATTGTGGCGTCTTGTTTTTTGTATTTTTAACACTAGGTTTACGGAAATTTTCTATATGCTTATTTCTGCTAAAACGCGTCAATTTGACGCACGAACGAATACATATAAAAACACGTGGAAATAATGTAATTTATGCTTTAATTTCAAAAAAATATATATAGGTATGTGATTCTAATTATGAAAGGTTTTGGTAATTCTCTGATAAAAATCAAAATGCGTCAAATTGACGCGTCTCATAAAGCTAGTGTTAATAATACTTCATCCTAATGCAGTACCTATAGAAGTAGGCTTTTGTTTGAACCCGGGTGTTTATATGTTCTTTGTTCTTAACCGGATACCCATAGCAGGTTTGGGGTCAGGGTATGTATATATTATTTTAGTTTCAGCTTTGATTACTTATTGTTTTATGTTTTAATAACTGAAATTATATTTTATATTACCGTATATTTTTCATGCGAGCATTGTAGCGTTTTAATATAAGAAAAGTACGCCGCTACCCTGCGCCGGAGTCACTCTATAAAAGTCATTAACTGCCAGTGAAGATAATTGATGAAGCCCACGGATAACTATTCTGAACAGCGACACAAGCCAATGTGAGTTTTATACAACAAAACATAAAGCCTATATTGGTGTCAATAAAATTAAGATTGTTACATTCACTATGATAGATATGAATCCGGAAATTTCAGCTTTAAGTTGTGCTTCATAAAATGTAAATTGGATTGAAGGTTTAATCTTGATATGTAATAAAAGTGAAGCAGAAGGGGCGTGTAAGGGTTCTAAGACTACAGTTTTTTTTTTAAACATAATAAGCAAAGGAATAGAGAGGCGCTTCCTTTTTGGTATTATTAAAGACTCGTCACGTAGTTTCTTTCGGAGGTCCGGAGGTTATAATTTTGTAACTCGATCATAATTACACGACGATATTGCGAGGAGGAAACGTTAGTTTAAGTACGGATTTTGTTCGTTGCAATTTCTTAGTTGATTGTTTTTATCTATATATGCAATTTGATATTCATTTTCATAGTAGTAACCATCCATATTTAATCTGGAAACGTGAAGTTATTTAAATTTCAGGCTATGATTGATGAGTTTCTTGTGGTCTTCTTCTTGGCAAACGCACGCTTTAGTGCCTAAATATGCTAATAAATTATTTTCATTTCATTTCATAAAAGTGTAGGTACTACTATTTAAAAGATTCTTTTTACATAAATCGCAATGGTATAAAAAGTGAGTTTAAAAATTCGAGTTTAAAAAGGTGTCTCCTTTTATAAGTAATTTTGTTGAGTTGTGTTCTAACGTTAGTAACGATGACTGATCACTATGTTTGTGGTCAGAACTCATTTCTAACACGAAATGTTGGTAAAAGGACAACGCTCCAAATCCTAGAGTTTGTTCTCATTTACCCATATTATAAATATTTAAAGCTTAAGTTGAATATGACTGTTTATTTTTACCCCAATAATGACACAAATAAAGCGATCAACAATTAAGTTATAAACCATTCCGAGAAATAGCAAACGAATGCGAAACGCAACTGGTATTGAACATAATAAAGGGTTTATATTCGGTCAAAAAAAAAAGGTTTTTTTTTGGGTTATTTTTACAACAGGATATCATAAATGTATAAAAATATTCTTCGGTGTTTACATAAAAAAAAGAGGACTACATCTATCTATTCTTTTGTCCTAAGGGCCTCACATTAACACTTTTAAAATGGATAAAGTACGATCGGTTACATAATAAGATATCTATAATTTATTTAAAAGACTATATTATGTATGTATTGTGTAGATTTAGTTATTATTTTCTTTTCATTACACCAAATATCACCGCTTACACCGACAAAAGTTAGCTGGTAGATAATGTCGACGCGACGGCATTAAGCTCGCCTATGTGAATTTTTTTGTTGCAATAAAGAATTTATTTATTTTTATTATATATTTTAAGTTTTATTTTTTTCTACTATATATGAAAATTTTATGTACATTTTGCAATTATGTAATATAATTTTAATAAGAAGAATTATTTATATGAAGGTTTATGTGTAAATTAGATTATTATAATTCCTTTCGACATTGAATTGTCTGAAGCCAATTGTCTTCATTAGACATCTGATGTAATTAAATAAAAGAAGAAGAAGAAGTATAATAAATCTGATAACTGATTATAAAAAATGACATTTGAAATTGACATCTCGCGAATATTATTTCTGAAATAAAATAAAGCCTCTTAATCGGCAAATCAATATATATATATATATATATATACATATTGATAATATTAAAACACTTTTACTTCACATTGTACATTCCTAGATATGGTCCGGTCGAGCCTCAATTTCGATGAAACAATTTGGGTCGAATAAAAAAATGAACAACAGTATTCAAGCAGGTACAATAGGCTGTATACCCCATGACGAATAGCGAGTGTAATATATTTTTTTCCCATATAGAAACATCGAGAAATTCTCCCGCAAAATTGTAACATCATGATGCATGTTTTTGTTAGGAGTTTAAGAAGTGCACGTGACCGTAGAGGTTTAAGTGAATTTTTTTAACACATGACGCAAGAGAAACGCTATTAACGAACTTTTTTAACTCAACACGCACACGCACACACACACACACACACCAAAAATTACGTTCTATCACTAATAACTCAGTCTGAAAAAAAAAAAAGGTTTAAAAGCAGTGGTATTACTCAGGTTTAGCATACTGGGTTAATTAATTAATGAGCAAAATTTATAAAATTGATAATACTATACATCAGCCATTCTCAAAGTGTGTTCCGTGGAACCCTAGGGCTAAAATACTGCAAAAAATACCTACCAAAGGGAGATTATAAGGTTACATCTAAATATTCCAACTAAATATTACGTAATATTACATCGCAATATGATTATTCATAAATACATATAAATCAGTTTTTTATAATTATATTAAGGCTTTTTCTTTTGTATTATTGTTATGTATATATTACGTTATTGTTATTGTTTTGTATATATTTTCATAGTTATCTCTTCCGACATCTACAGGAAGCATTTATAATATTTACTTATTAGCATGGTTACGTTATTTTGCGGTTTAAGACCACACATCAAATCGGACTTATAATTAACAACTTTCAAACATTCTATGGGATGCCTATCCTTGCATAGAATTAGATTGGAATTAGATCGAAAATACTTTTTTTAGGTATCTTCAATTTAGGGTTATTACTATATTTTAGCACATACACTTTGTTTTTTTGTAAAACAAGAATTATGTATATTTTTATGTACAATATTTTATGAATGTACATTTAAACGAATCAATTAATTTTGGGTTTTATTTCAATCTTCACGAAAAACCTAGGACATCAAATTTCCGTTTTAAAATCACCGACCAATCACTGGTTGATTCGAAAACATTTACAAGAATATAACGACAGATCTCGTCAACTAAGAATCTGTTTAATTGTGGAGAAACTTAATAATGCGACTCTCTGTAAATGGTTGACGACATCAGCCATTGACTAACGTTACGGAGAAATGAAATGGATATGATTATTAACACCATTTATACGTGAGCACAGTCTATTTATTATTATTATTTATCTTTAACACTAGATTTACCAGCTTAAATATACCTATTTCTACTAAAACCAAAAAAAGTATATATTTGTTACAAATATATATAAAATAATATAAAATTCATAAAACTAATTCTTCCGTTATAGATTAAAGAAGATTAGAAGAATTAAAGAAAATGTTAGATGCAGTAGGAATTTTAATTTGACCTTGCAAGACCAGTCATTTTGACTGGTTTGGTAAATCTAGTGTTACATTGGGGCTTTTATCTGACTAGACATATCAGCCCCATCGTTCCTTACCTAAATCTACAAAACTTAAAATTAAAGGAGAGGGAACCGCTGATGAACCATCTTGCAGAAATCCCAACACACTTAGTCTATTTATCCATTGCGAATTGTCAACAGTTACCAGTGCTTACAGTTATCCTTACATTTGGTGTTGTAAAGGCGATTAATGTCTGCGAGATTTAGGTTCCTCTAGGACAGCGGTTCTCAAACTTTTTGGCGAAGGAAAAAGCCTTAATATAATTATAAAAAACTGATTTATATGTATTTATGAATAATCATATTGCAATGTAATATTTAGTTGGAATATTTAGATGTAACCTTATAATCTCCCTTTGTTAGGTATTTTTTGCAGTATTTTAGCCCTAGGGTTCCGCAGAACACACTTTGAGAATGGCTGCTCTAGGTAACAATACATAGAAACGAATATCAACAAACTTCTTTTTCAGTAATGTATACATTTTTAAAAGTACAAATATTAATTATATCAATTAATAAAGCCGGCATAATGGGAGGAATATAATTCAAGCGCGATTCGACTTGATTTATCTTCCAAACTATAGAAATTTATTATCAGAAATATACACATATGTACTGCACATGACATATCTTGCCTCATCCATTACAACTTTCCTTTGTCGTGAAGTTATCTCGAACTAGCGCTATGATCGCACTTTGCTTAATGAGTAGCAATGTAATGAAAACGGAATGTTGGAAAAAACAAACACGGAAACCTGGTAACCTGAATAATTCTTTGCGGTTTTATAAAATACGTCCCTAACATAAACCACTGAATATAAACGTCAGGGTTAAGTACACACATATTAATGAAAACTCGTCTGCACTAACATATACTGAGGAAGGGTTATGCTTAACTTAATTTCGAATTTAGAATTACAGAATTGGTAAATTAAAAAAAATACATAGAACTTTCTTGTAATAGACCTTATAAATCTTCTTCTTTAGTTAACACTAGAACTACCGGTCAATATGACGACCTGTTTTTACCAACCGGTCAAAATGACCGGATGACTTGTGCTTGCAAAGTATTAGATATAATTGGATAAATTTATTGTAGAAATGTAAAAAATAAAATCTTTTCCAAATATAATGAGTAAGGTTTTACATAGAAGTCTTGTGAAGAATTTTTGAAACCGGTCATATTGACCGGTTGGTAGTTCTAGTGTTAAATAACCTCAGATGTCTGTTTCCATTTTTAAAAAGAAGTATTCATTTGTTTCCTTTTTGCTATTCTATTACGCGTTTAATGAATTTGTTTAATTCTCCATTGTGTTGTGGCATCAGCTAAGAATACCAAAGTTGTTCTGCTTAATTTATTCTTATGGTAAACACGCCTGCCTATCCTATAGTGTAAAGCATTAATGGTATAACGTGAGAGAGACTAATGACATATGTATGATGTAGCGAGCACAAAAGAATATTACTTATTATATTGTGTTAAAACCATAGATAAAAGTACAGTTAGCAATAAAATTACAAATAACAAAAATGCACACTCACGGCGATCCACTTTCACGAGTGCCCCTTATTCTTGTTGAGTTTCAGTTCGGATTGTAATTGGATTTTTTGCATTTTATGTTTATTATAAAATTAGGTAGGTACCTTCTATTTTTAAAAACTAATTATTTTTTTAAAAAATATTTATTGTAACTTTATTAAAGTTTATATAAATTCGTGATTAGTATATAAATATTAAATTTACTGCAATATTTTAGATACTTTTTGTTAATTTTCGAACGTCTCGATCTTTCGTTCATTTGATAGATTGCTGGTGCTCGTTAGTCGCTAGTAAAAATTCATGATCCCGATTGCTAACGGATCCGTTTTACTTGTGACAGCTCGATTTGAAAGCCAGACTAAATTCGTGATAAGCCCACAGATCAGAATAAGCCCCCTTTTACAGTAGACGTCTATCTTCCGTCGACAAGAATGGCTCAATCGTACCAACATCAAAGACTAACCGATGAATTATTTTGCCTTAAAAGGAGGGTAATGCTGTAATTTCACAATTATCTATCACATGTTGTTTAATGCAGCCTTAAGGCATTGTTTTTTTACATTTCCAACTAATGATTTTTGTCTGTGATTGTTCGTTCTATGATTTCTTATGGGATAAAATAGTCGACGAGTGTCTTTTGTTTTGACGTCCTATTTTTTACCCTTACCACAGTAGGGTAGACAGAACTATAGAACCTTTACATACAAATTTCAGATGTTTTACTAAAAACTACACTGTATGTAAACACCAAATAATACAAAAAATATTATACTGCATTTTGTATTATTGAAATAATAATTATTATATCTCTAATTATAATAATAATTACTTAATATTTTTCTCTACATATTACTGAATATGTCAAATCAGGAATGAAAACAAAACTAGGTTGCAATGTAATATATGCACAGTATGTACAAGGAACTTTATTCATGAGCAATTACATCGTTAAAAATACAATCACACATTAATAAAATTGTTGACAGCTACTCGTCACTTTAAAAAAAACTTATACAGATAATTAAGTCTTAACACGTTTATTGTAAAGGTCATAGTTGATTGGCAAGTTGATATAATGTAAGAAGCGATTCATTTCTTCACACGTTCTCGATGGGAAATTGTATTGAAAGAATAACCTACATTTTTAAGTGTTGCCACTTTTCTAGTTAACTATTTTAATTAATATAAAATTCACATTTTCAAATGGATACAGTTTTTGTAGGTATATAAGCGATAGAAAGAAAAACGATCGCGGTGGTGGCGTAAACGGCAAAGGAGATATCTGCATCCCTTTTACACATGCTTCAACTTCGGCACAATAAGAATATAGTTGTCCCTTTCTAACGATTGTTTCTTCTAGACCAAAGTCCAATCTGTATTCATTTGAAGACTGCCGTTTGTACGAATTTGTCTTGTAGCTTATTGACTTAGTAGGTAACAAATATAATATAGTTTTAAATATTAGGAATAGTATAATTAGGATTTGTATATAATATTAAATTCGTTCGGGAATTGAATACAGGATATTTAAGTTTTGAAGCTTGCAAAAATTGCTTGAAATAAAATCTACCAATCACAAAACTGTATCACGTAAATAATAGCATTATTGGTGCATTTTTTCCTTCGACTGCTGGAGACAGGCTTCTTCAACATGTTATTAAATCATAATTGTTTATAGACTTGAAATGGGGCTACAGCCTGCATTACCTACTTCCATATATTGAAGAAACTAGTAGATATAATTTTCAATAAACGTGTGGGTTTCTCAGAAAATTTACTACTTATAAATATTGTATAGAATATAAAGGTGGATCCGGGTAAGGAACTGAATAAGTTTGATAATTATGATTACCATAATATCTTTTACATTTAAGTTCTAGATGTATCTAGTGACTTGTCGATCTTTGGGTCCCAGGTGTGTTTACATTTAAATTAGGAATGATGTAAAAGTGACAAAATATAGACGTGTTAATAGAAATATAAAATGGTTATATTATATTAAATTCATATGAAAATGTGATAGCTTCAATTCGATGTTCTATTACGTTGATTATATTTAATAGTGTATAATTTCTATCAATGACAATTTCTTAAGAGTGCCTTGTTCGGAGAATCACTCAGTCGATTTCTATAAAATCCAGTAAGGGAACAGTTTGACGGGCACGAGACCGGAGTTAATCGCCGAGAAAGTTGTGTGTTAGTATCTCCCGTTAGACAATCTCCCCCTATTTTAACATTATTTTAGTCGTATTTTTTTAATACAATCATTTATTGTGTATATAATCTACTGATTCATTTGTTTTGTTCTTTAAGAATATATATATATTACTAGCTTTTACGTCATTAAATAAGTATCAGAGATCATTTCAATAGAAATGAATCAATATGATTCCAAATAGCTGAAACTATAGTCAGTTGGAAACTATAATAAAAAATAATTTATTTAGTTTTAATAAAAAGTATCCTATGTTACTTCTAGTACCTCCAAAAATATGTAAACAAAGTTTCACGATGATCGGTTAAGTAGTTGTTGCGTGAAAACGTAACAAATAAACTCACATTCACATTTATAATATTAGTAGGGATTCGTTACTGACTGGCATTTATATTTTCAATTATTTATTTTATGATTATGTTAATGCATAGACAAATTGTATGCAGCTGGATGTGAGCGTGCGTGCGTGCGTGCGTGCGTGCGTGTGTGTGTGATATGTGAAAGGCATAAATAAATAAATAAGCCCGTCATTGCTATCTTAAAGCGTTAGATAGAACATCTTGCATTATAAAAAGCTATCTAGACACATAATTAAGGCCTAGAATAGGACATTAGTGTTGTCTCTCTATATTGTTTCAGGGCACACTAAACTACGGTAAGCACTTGTCAACGCTTCCGCGGTATTAAAAGACGGTGAACTTGTTTTAAGGCGGTTTTACACTGATATTATTTTCTTTATATCCTTTACTTAAGTGTATATACAACTTTATTTACATTATTTGTATTAAATTTTTAAAGATGCTGCAAATGTACCTACTAACATTATACTGTGGGCTTATCACGAATTTAGTCTGGCTTTCGAATCGAGGTGTCACAAGTAAAACGGATCCGTTAGCAATCGGGATCATGAATTTTTACTAACGACTAACGAGCACCAGCAATCTATCAAATGAACGAAAGATCGAGACGTTCGAAAATTAACAAAAATATTGTAGTTCCAAATCCGCACGCGGTGGCGCTGCTCAAATTTCCATACAAATCGCTTGAAGCGAACTCGGTTCGAAAGCCAGACTAAAATTCGTGATAAGCCCACTGTACAGGCTACGATTAGAGAGTATATAGTGATTTCTTCTCGTCATACGCTTTTCCAAAATCACTGTAGGTTGCGACAATGCGAAATGAAGATTTTTGATTTTATATGCTTTTTGTTGACTTAGTATTTCAAATGTAACATTAGGTTTAAAATTATTACAAATGATATTAAAATATCGCGCAGTCCCATGGTAATACTACCATTTTTTAAGTGTGACTGTGAAACGTCAAAATCACGTTTCGAATTTAGCTTGAAAGTACTCGAGTATAATGCGACTTTATTGAAAATTGAAAAGGTCTTGAGGCATTAAATCGGAATCGAATTTCGCACGCAATGTGAAACGGGCCTTAGATTATCTATACAAGAATGAAAGTCCTTTCAAGTATGTTAGATTATAGTTGATCTATGTGTTAATTAAAGGGGTAGGTAGAACTATTGCAGGTAGATTATCTTTTGCTAACGGAAGGGGATGAATTAATGTCAAATTGTTATCAGTTTTTGCTTCGGATTTATTTCACTTTAGTAAATGCATATACACACGATGCTTTGATACCGTTTTGGGTACGTTTTACCTATATATAAGGCAAACCTAACAAACCAGTGTAGATCTGAAAAAATATACTTATTACTTTTTTAAAAATATTTAGTATATGTGATTTTAGTGTATACGGGAAAATAATAAACTCTAGCCTTTTTACAATGTTCAATGTTATTGCGTAAACGCGGATGGCGCTACCGTAGCCCTGCGCATGCGCCGATAAAGATCTTAAAAGATTTACAGTTTCTGTCGTGATTCTAGTGTTAAAAGTGTCTAGAACGTGCTAAGTGTGTGCTAAATTTGTACTCTGAAATGGGTACATATGTATCGTTACATTTAAAAATATCAATTTAATTTATTTTTAAAAACTAAAGTTCCTCTAACACGTTTTTGTAATTGAACTAATACCTACTACAAGCATATAGAGAACACGCCTAGCGCGTTCTTAAATTTTAATGAAAATTATGCAAACACACTAGGCGTGTCGATGTTAATTAATAAAAAAATTTATACAATACTAGAAAATTCAACTTAGTAATTTCAACTAATGCAAGTTGCTATAGTTTAGTTTGCTCTAGGCCTCCTTTCTGATAATTTATATGTAATGTAATGTTGAATGGATTTGGCAGTAACAGACAGACACGCAAACTTGCATTCGTATGTATAAGTAGAGTTAAGGTTATAGTACGCAACAGTTATAACGCTCGAGGCAAAGTGCAAAAGGAACGTAACTGGTAAACATACTCGGGGTCTATTGTGTAGATCGACCTTCCTGTTGATAGCGATCGTGGAAGTATTTACAGTTACCGCCCTCTGAGCTATGTCTGTTTGAATTTTTGAAAATCTTCCTTATTATTACAATCTTGAACGTTCATTACTATCTAAACCCGTAAATAGGTAATAAATTTCAAATAATAGTAAACGGACTTATTATGCGCGCGTTCGCTTCTTTAAGCTGGCGGCTGTAAGGCATGCGTTCCATGTCTATCTAGACCAGTGTTTCCCAAAGTGGGCCCCACGCCCCACAGGGGGGCAATTCGAAAATGACTCGACACAAGTTTAACCCTATCGCTTTAGGCGATTTAAATGTAATACTAGATTTCTTAAATAATTGCGGTAAATAACTATTAGGTATAATTTCGCTTGACGAGACTAAAATATCAACTGGGTGTTTGGTTACATAAGGGGGGCAAAAGAATTTTAGAAAAACTAAGGTGGGGTATGGCACAAAAAAGGTTGGGAAACACTGATCTAGACTGTTGTAAGTAAAAACTCTTGAAAAGCCAAGTTTCATAATAATCGCCACAGAAGTAGAATAATCCAGATTCAATACATACAATTGTCACGGCTATATAAGTTATAGTTTAAAACTAACTATCCAGTTAACATAAAATGTGCTAGAAAGCTTGGTGTAGGCGACAAAACGCATTTAGGTTGAAATTGTTGTCTTACATGAGTGATATTAAATTATTTGTCCGACAAAAAAGAAACGTATTCGAAAATTATTATTTTTTTCTGCGGCATATATTAATTGAACTTTTGAATAATTAGATCCTATGTCATATATCGTTTTTGTTTAAAAAAGAAATCACTATGTTATTTAACAGTTCGTGTTAGACAAAATGCAAGAACGAAACGCGTCATTAATAGTGTATTTATGACTGAATTATAAATTGGTTACATTCCATTTTTAAATAAAATATTTCAATACATTATGATTGAACAAATTCGTATGTGTGAATGTAGCTTGTGTTCAAAACACACCTACTTATACATATGCGTCGCATCTTCGTATCAAAATTAACTAACAGAAGCATACATGTCGGTATATGTGAACTCTTGCATAGAAAAGCTTCGTCAAAAGTTACTTCAACATAAAGTTTGTTAGTATTCAGTCCATATACAATGTAGGTAAGTATAATTTACCTTGTCTTTCTGTCGTGTCGCAAAATACCGCACACGTAGGATAATATTTTTAGGAACGTGTCTAATGTACTCGCATTTCTAACGGTGTCCCTTCAAATCTAGCTAAAAAAGACACTATGAGAAATAATTCAGATATTTTATTTAGTCCAGTAGAATATTTTGCTGGGTCCTATTATCATAGTCGGAATTATTTTTTTTAGATTTTTTGTTGAAATTTCCCTATCTACGTCGCTCGTTATGCGAATTACTCGTTATGCGAGATTCCATTGTTAATGAGCAAACGGTTTCAATAATAAATAGTTCCGGGCGATCATATCTTCTTGTAACCTACTAACTGGCTATATCGAGTTACCAATGTTCGAAGGCGCTGAAACGTTTACCTCAATGCCCACAGGACTTTGGCTTAAATTACTGCAACTATTTCTTTCTTCAATTAGCTTATATTTTAACATTAAAAAGACTGCAATAGTCATTTGACCTAACGTAACTTAAACTATCCCTGTTTCTGTGGGCTTATCACGAATTTTAGTCTGGCTTTCGAACCGAGTTCGCTTCAAGCGATTTATATGGATATTTGAGCAGCGCCACCGCGTGCGGATTTGGAACTACAATATTTTAGATACATTTTGTTAATTTTCGAACGTCTCGATCTTTCGTTCATTTGATAGATTGCTGGTAGTCGTTAGTCGTTAGTAAAAATTTATGATCCCGATTGCTAACGGATCCGTTTTACTTGTGACAGCTCGATTCGAAAGCCAGACTAAATTCGTGATAAGCCCACTGTACGTATAGGTGGATTTATCTGGTGTGGACTGGTGTTAATTTTGTAAGTAAAAGATTAATAGCCAAGAATAAGCTAAGAAGTTAGTTTACTTGTTCTACTATCTTGGTAAGATCAACAAAATCGCAATTTTACAGACGAACGATTTAAAGTTGTTATTGTGCATAGTTTGTGTAGATTCTTCGTTGTTGTATTGAGTATCTCAGAAACCATGGAGAATTATATTTTTAAGCTATTTCAATAAAAAAAACGAAAATTGTCATAATGTTAGTTAATAAAACACCGCAATAAACAATTATTCCTGTTTAAAAAAATATTTAATCCCTACTAATATTATAAATGTGAATGTGAGTTTGTTTGTTACGTTTTCTGATCATCATGAAACTTTTTGCACATATTTTTGGAGGTACTAGAAGCAACATAGGATACTTTTTATTTTAAAAAAGTAATATGTAGTAATTTTTAAAAATTGATAATACCAGCCAAGCAAAGAAAATATAGTTATCATATTGATTCATTTCTATTGAAATGATCTCTGATAGTTATTTAATGACTTAAATGCGAGCGAAGCCGCGGGTAAAAGCTAATATATTATAAGGCTGATATTATTAAAAAGCAGTTATTTTATATTTTATAGTCTGAGTATTATGTTTCTGTTGTCCTTGTAGTCTTGTACTGATGTTCCATGTCATAGGTTATTTAAGTTCGATTGACTATATAACTGACGTACAGGCTGACCCAAAGAGGTTACTCTTGATGACGTCACGATGTTATATATAAAAAAACAAGCTATTAACTTAGGTCTTAAAGTAACTAGAAGAAATATTTCAAGACTGCATTTAATTGGTTTAAACTGGTTTTAAAGTCTTTATCTAAATTCCTTAAGTAAATATAGGCTTTTCAAAACACTATTTCCGTTCCCTACATCCTTTCAAAACAGTACATCCTAAAAACTTTTAAAATCCAAAGGGTGCAGTCAGCGTGAACGTTGTAGATTTTTTAATCTTTTTCTCTTAGAATATTAAACAAAATTACACCTTAAATCTGTAGTTTAGAGCGTAGATTTAGTTGTAAGGAATAAAAGTCCATACCGGGAGACAGAGTTTTATTTAAATAAGGTAGTCAATGTGCGAAAGGGACGGGACGATGGCACGTGGTGCGTGGGAGTGAGATAGCCGCAGGGCGAGGTTGCCGTGTGATGTGTAGGGATGTACCTACATTTCATCGATTTTTTAATGTAGAACATTTTATTTTGCTCCATATATGCATTTAACCACTATCTGTTTTTGAATTTGTTTATAAGTTAGTATTTACTCTAAATTATTTATGAATTGAATGAATGATTTAATACCTACATTTTATTAGTATATGTTGAATATGTAAGGGTAATGTATGGGTAAGTATATCGAGAAGTAGTAGATTCAATTCCGATCTTTTTTCAGTGACGTCTTATTAATTTTGATTACAACAAAGTATATTTTTCAAAGAGTATTGTACATCTTTAATAAAAAATAATCGACATAACCGTAATATACAACACTAGCGAATGCGACGACAGGGCCCTAAGCCGCGAAGTTGAATTCGGCCGGCTTGGAATTCCAAGCGCATCGGCCGCGCCGCGTCGTCACGTGAAAAAGTGCGCGGGCGCATGTGGGCCACGTTAGGATTGTAGTTGGAATATCAACACGTCATTTGTTTATTAACAATTTTTGACAATTTTTTATTTAAATATATGGTTTTATTATTCTTTTACGTGTTTTGGAATAACTTTGTATGGTATATTGATGCTTAAATATTATTATTTATTATATGTTTGAAATACAAACCAACTCTTTACTAAAAACATCGTAATATTAGAACGATTTTTAAAAAACTAAAATATGCGTTTTGCGGTTTATCTACGAACTTTTCTGTATTTTAATATATACATATATCTATAGTTAGTTTACATATTATTCCAAATATGAAATTGTTTATATAACAACTAACAAATGAAGACTTCTTTGAGATTTAAATTTCCGTACAAGTAATATGAATTTTCATAATTACAAAAATGACAGTTTAAGAAACACACGCACACAATGGTCAAAGTTGCTCACTTCTAAAAAAGGCACAAAGTAAACCCACCAGTTGGCTACTGTTTGACGGACTATTAACAAGTGGGCAGCGCTAAATGGGCCTACTATGTTTCCTTAAGATATTGGGATATGTGATAAAACTCTTTTAAAATATACCAGCTTTTGACTTTGAAGAATTACCTTTGTTTTAGAATTTAATAAGGCATTGTAGATTTTAACCTAAGTGCATATATTGCAGAATCCTATTAACATTTTGACAGATTTCGTTAAAATATTAAATTAATAATTTCCCAGATACTACTCAATACAACAACGAATAATCTACATTCTACACAAACAAACTATGTACAATAACAACTTTAAATCGCTATCCTGTAAAATTGCGATGTTGGTAGGATCTGGTGATATCTACTGACCAGACAATTGTGACTAGCGGCAGCCTCCGATTGAACCAGTAAACTTAAGAAATATATATATACAGTAATACCCCGTTTTACGCGACTCCGTTATGCGCGGTTTCATGTGCGTATGTGTGTGAGTGCGTATAAACATAATGTAGTCATCAACTTCTCTAAAGTCGCGGGAATTTCAGTTCTTTCGGAATCCGCATTACTGTATTAGCTCAATGTCTGTGGATAAATATAATAAATAATGGGTCTCTCAGACGTAGTGATCTATCTTATTTGTTTTAAACCAACCATATCCATACTACTTAGTCCAATTTCTGGTACTATCAATTTTAAGTACTATCATTAAAAGTTTAAGAATCGCTAAATATAGTAGTAGTATTCAACGATGCACGCTCGTGTTAGAAGACGGGATAGTGTGGATGACTGCGAGCGCTTGTTTACAAAAAATGTCAACACAAAGTAAGAGATGGACTACCATTTATTTAATAAGAAAAATCTATATTGGTTTAAAGTGTTCCTCATTACAAAGGGTACACTCCGCAACATAACTTGGTAACTTAAAAAAATAATAATTAACCAAAAACAGTAGCAAGATTTCACTTTATGTAAACATTGACTATTATCTCCCTATTCCTAACTGTTCAAATAACAAATGCAAACAGACGAACGCCCTTAGACATTTTTATCTTGATCTCGACTATCTGTCAATTAACACTTTTGGATGCGAGTGTACTTTTTGAGCTTTTCGTTAACGCTGGTATTTGTTCTTTAAAACTTTTTAATTGAACTTTTTAAGCTTTAGACATGGGAGCTTTTCTAATGAGGTATATATGTCAATCTTATAAGTTAGTACTTTCAAGGAATTCTTAAGATTGTATTAGATGTAGTCTGCCCTGTCCAAGTCTCTTCAAATCTGTATAGTGCAGTCGACTTCTGTCTTTGGTAACTCTTGTCTTCAATCACATGCCGGATGACTGTAAAAAATAATATGAATTAAAAAAAAAATTGATGGTGTACAACAGCCATTCTCAAAGTGTGTTCCGCGGAACCCTAGGGCTAAAATACTGCAAAAATACCTACCAAAGGGAGATTATAAGGTTACATCTAAATATTTCAACTAAATATTACGTAATATAACATTGCAATATGATTATTCATAAATACATATAAATCAGTTTTTTATAATGATATTAAGGCTTTTTCCTTCGCTAAAAAAGTTTGAGAACCGCTGGTGTACAAAAACCTAGTCCACATCTCTAATAATGAAGCCGATGTCCTCATTGCTGAGATATTACCAAAAATTAATTCGAAACACGTCACCAACCCTTTCCTCGCGCACGTAAAAATTACAATTCAAAATGCCACGTCGTGTTATAGTCGTAAAAAAAAACACGAGATTTTTAAAAACAAAAAAATTTAACATTCAGAAATTCTGAGTAGCTCTCATATCTTAAAAGTTATCGTTCACGTTCATTTTTTTCTAGTTAATTCTATATTTACAAACATCTCCTTTTTCTGTAAGCATCAGAATTAACCTAATACTTATAGGAAAATAGTGAATATTCATTTTAAATATAATTTATTTATTTATTTAAAACTTTTTTGTATTTTACAAAGAAGCCAACTTCACCTTTAACTCCTGAGGTTGGGTGGGGGCCTCTCAGGTTTTGAGAAAATAATTTTTTTTTTTAACAACTCTAATCAGTTATTTTGTTGATTTTTTAAAATCATTATATTTAATCTTGCTGATTTATGATCTCATGTGATTTTTTCCAAAAAATGCTAAGTGTTTGCTTAATGTTGAAATGATAGTTAATTACATACAAATAAAAATTATAAAAAAATATTTTATTTTATTTAAATACATCCACTGTAGGTAAATATTAAACACTAAACCCTTAAAACCCTAAAGATTTTTAAATACAAGCACATATATGTACGGGTCTCTGAGGCCCCCACGTCAGTGTTTACGTGAAATTAAATCCACCTCAGTAGTTGGGCATTACTACCAGTTGACCTAATTAAGGCGCGCGATTCTTGAAATAGATTTGATTTTATTATGTAAAACAAATGCATAGGGAAAAGAAATCTATTATTTTTCAGTAGATAGCTACAGTGATCGATATCTTGTAAAGTATCAATCATACAATTTTAAATTAATATCATTGGAAAGGTGACATTCTGTACTAAAGATTATTCTTTTGCTGTTTTTTGTTTGGACTATATAGATATAGTCTAAAGGTAATATAATTGCACGACAATGCCCTTAAACAGCAGCTATTCTTCTACATCATAGTAGATTTATTGTATATTATTATGACATTAGTATGTAAGTGGACAATGCCAGTATACAGCAGCTAAATCAAATTGATAATAATTAAATTTATAATTTGTATTTATTTTGACGAGTAAAAGCGCTCTATTGGAGTCCAATTACTAAAAGTAAGAAAAATAATTTAAAAAAATTTTATTACAATTAGCTTGTATTAGTCCGGAATATGTTTTGAGTCTCGCATTTTGTAAGTAAGAATTTTATTTGATATCAATAATGGTTTTTTAAATATAAGGATTTACTAGCACTTTATTCGAATAAAGAATTTTAATTTTTTTTTAAATTCATAATGTTTTTCTCTCTGTTTCAGGTAATTATTTTAAACAAACCCGAGGCTTTATTTGCTGTCTTAAGGTAATCTCATACTTATTATTCGTTTCACGAACAAAACACTTATAAAGTACATTCTGTGAACTTTGTATTTACAAAAAAAAGTTATTTTGTTAGGATTTTCTTAAACATAAACGCGATTATTTATTTATTTATCATATAATTAATTAACTCAGAAGTTCGCGTTAAAAATTTAATACCATAGCCTAACTTCGAATTATAAAAATAACTGTCAAAAAGTTTCTCGTTACTTATGACTTTACCTTTTTTAAATCTCTTAGCCAAGGAATCACTACATTCTTCTAGAGTTATTTTTAAAACTGGTATCCAATGTTTAATACGTGTAAACATAATTGGATTATAAAGTTGTGCGTCGACTCTAATAAGGGGATTTTAAATAACGTGTGCTATTTTCTGAAATGCTATCGCCTTGATGCGGACTTAACGTCAACTACTAGAATACTGTAGTGATGTGCCACTTTCTAGATATCGATATTTTTATAATTCCTTTTATTTTTAATGTTAGTTGTATTTAGAAATAACATTCCTTTTTCAAAATAATATCGCTACATAATAAAACTCACAATAAAATCCTAATAAAGGCTTGCTCGTTTATGTAAGAACCAGATTTCATAATAAAAGTAAGAAATATCGATAATCGATACTATAAAATGACAACTTTAATGATAGATACGATAGTGTCCGCGCCCGCGGCGACGCTACTGTGTTATGCGTACAACACTATTGCAAACACAACTTATCTTTTAATCTTTATCGCCTTAATCTTAAAGCTTAAATTCCAATGCAAATTTAATTAACGCATATCCAAGTATGGCGATAAACGTGCAGGGTGGCATTGTCGGTTGTGTTCAGTAAATTCGCTAGTTGATGGGACGGCGCTTTCCTCCACTCATACTCGAGTGCATATAGATACATTCTTCGAGTATTAAAAATTCGAATCAAATAAACATGTTACATTGAAGGAGTTTTGAGAATGATGCTAGTCGAAGAGAGTTTTAACCTTTAACTACTGGTGGATTTAATTTCACGTAAACACTGACGTGGGGGCCTCAGAGACCCGTATATATATGTGCTTGTATTAAAAATTTTTAGGGTTTTGTGTTTAATATTTAACTTCAGTGGATGTATTTAAATAAAATATACATTTTTTATAATTTATTTGCACTTTTTTTTTGGAAAAAAACACATGAGATCATAAATAAGCAAGAATAAATAAAATTATTTTAAAAAATCAACAAATGAACTAATTAGAGTATAATTCAAAAATTTTACTTTCTCAAAGTCTGAGAGGCCCCCACCTCAGCAGTTAAAGGTTAGTGTAAATTAATATTCATAAAAAAACCTCTTGCATTTGTTTTGGGTCTTAGTTGTTCTTGGTTTGATACTCATAAATAGAAGTACATGTAGGTACATAGGATAGGGAATATTTAAAGTTGTTATAGTGAATAGTTTGTTTGTGTAGATTCTTCATTGTAGTATTTATTTATTTATTTATAAAGCCTACCTATAGAATTACATTGAGATTACATATTATAAAAAGGATTTTAATTATAGGATAGGACAGCATGCTTAAAATGATTAAGGACTACATAACACTTCTAATAAAGTTACAATTGTACATAGTTTAGATGTTATATAATAATAATAATAAAAAACAAGAACCTAATAGATTTTAGGAAAACATATATATAAAATATTGAGTACTTACCTAAAAAACTTTTTTTTTTCATCAAATAAATAAATAAATAAAAATAGTAATATTTTTTTACATAGGCGAACTTAATGCCGTCGGCATTATCTACCAGCTACCCTTTGTCGATGTGAGCGGTGATATTTGGTGCAATGTGAAGAAAATAATAACTAAATATACACAATACATTTTTTAGTTAGTTTCCGACTATGTCAATATGACACGGCGATATGTATGTATTTATACATTAGGATCTACTATAGAGTGAAAGGTGCGGTGGTCGGTTTACATCAGCCCTCTCTTTCACGCATTAAAGAGTGTTTTATAGCATTTATCTGCAAGTTGCATTCTTTTTACGATGCACTTTCGAGGTCAATATCATATCGTATGTCCATATAACTTCTTTTTTATTATCGTTTTAATTGTATTCAAGGGAATTAATATCCTTACGCTAGCAACACACGAGTGTTTTGTTTTAGGAAAAAATTATATATATAATTCTGTGACCCCAAACAGGTATACTCTGTGACATCGGATTTTTTTTTGACATGTGAATTAAAATTTTGTAATCTCTTATTGGGTTTTTGCCCAAATACTCGACATTGGCAGAATTGTCTTCATTAGACATCTGAGGCCATTAATTAAAGAAGAAGAAGAAGATACCCTGTGACATCAGGATCAAAAACAGTGTAACACCCACACACGGGACAAATAATCATTCTTATAGTGAACTGTACATACGGACTAGATGCAGCAGTCACCCCCACTATGCCGTCTTGACCATCGTTATATCCGCCGTACACTATACATAATCCACTGTACTTCTAACGATATAATATAATACAGAGTAACCTTAATGTAACGACCCTCAATATAACGATTTCCTCGATTTAACGAATTTTTCGAAATCCCTAGAACTGCCCGTAAGAGCTAATGCAAAATATACTTTTACATTTTACAAACCTTTTTTTAATGACGAATTTTTAATCTCTGCAAAATATAAAAAGAAAGTATTATTTACCTCTAACGATATCGTAAAGCTGAGATTAATATATATTTTTTAAACTTGTTAAAACGAATCGTAGACCAACCTAACCTCTATATAACGAATCTCATTGTAACAAATTATTTGATATAACGAATTATTTTCTGACTCCCTTCAGTATCGTTATATCAAGGTTGCACTGTGTACTGATTATTTATATTATTTCTGGGAATTCTTTTATCTGACTGTACTATCATAATTAAAATTTTATTAAAAATATAATAATTACATCATTATTAACACCTTTTATTGTATTATTTTTTGTACTTTAAACACGTGATTCAAAAGTCGGCCTTATACTAGATATATCATAACATCTTGTTTGAAAAAAAAAACAAAATTCTTGAGGAACAAACCAATTTCACAGTGCTACCTGTTAAAAAAAAACAACTGTCACAACACGAAGCATTTTGAAAAAAGAACACTTATCTTTCATTTCTGTTATCGCATCGAATCATAAACCCCTCACCACTTGAACATACAATATTTTATTAGCTATTCAAATGACAGGCTATTGTAACACATCACACTTATACCCACACACCTCATCTAAACACACACACAAAAATCACCCCTATGCCTCAAGCAATACAGCCAATAAAGCGTTTGTGGCAACTGTATAACTAGATATGTTATTCGATAGTGTAACAACATTTATGGTCGTTTAAGAACAGAAAAGTGTGGTTTAGTTACGCTTCTTTTGTGTGGAATATGATATTACGTGCCGTTCATGTATGACAATTTAATGAGGTAAATTAGGAATTTCTTCCATTGTTACAAAAAAACAAAAAACAAACGAAAAAAATATACATAGGAATAAAAACAGGCAAGACAAATGAATAAACTCATTCTTGAACAATTTCTTTTATAGTTTTTTAAAAATCCCGCCATATGGAGGGATATTCAAAATTTGGTTTTCACTGAAAGCAATGCTCTTTTAAAATCTAGATAGTACGTTCTTAAATAAATGTTGATTCTAAGTATAAAATCTAGTTTTAAAAATCGAACTAGATTATTTTAGAATTTCGCTCCTTGAAATAATGACAGCTGCAATTTCATTATTTTACAGTCGCAAGAGGTTTTCAATAAAACAACATAATTCTATATTATTATTGTTAATTCAGTCCAGGGCTTAATGACCGCTAATTTCTTATAATAAAATCTTTCGCTATAATAAAAAATATAGTGTGCTGTAAATTTTAATTGACATAAAAAACATTACGATAGTTCTCTAGGTCTTATCTAAAACAAATGAATATAATAATAATAATATTAAGACTTTTGTTTTTTTTTTAAGATTAAAATTATCTAGAGCAGTAATTGTCAACCAGTGTTTTGTGTGCCGCCAAAGTTTAGAAATATATCGAGCTCAAATTTCTCAGTATTATTACGATTAATTTTAATTGTTATTTTATAGTACATTATTTTATTTTACATTCAAAATTATTATCATAAACTATTTTACACAAAGTATTATAGGCAAGTAAACAACTTTTAAACTAATATTTTTCTTTGTGTGCCGCCAAATTTTGAAATCTTTAAAGTGTGTCGTGACCAAAAAAAGGTTGAGGATCACTGATCTAGAGGAACTAGCGGTAGCTTACGTTATAATTCTCATTAGACTACTGATTTTAAAACATACATGATGAGTAGGTACCCGAAACTATAGCAAGTAACTATAGCTTTTTCGAAATTTCCTAGATTTTGACTATGCGCAAGAGCCTAAAGTGAAATAAAGTTTAAAGATTTCGATTTTATTCTAATTGCAGTTAAAATATACAATTTTTCCAATAAGTAAAACTTATACTTACCGTGGTATTCTTACTGGTAGGTTTTGGACATATTTTATTTGATATAGTTTTTGTAGTACAGTAATGCCCCGCTTTACGCGAGGTTAACTAAAATTCCCTAACTAAAAGTTAACTAAAAGTTGATGACTACATTATGTTTATACGCACTCTTTCGCGTAATTTAATAATAAATTTGAATTTCGCGTTATAGTGAAACCGCGCATAACGGGGTCGCGTAAAGCGGGGTTTTACGGTATCGTTTTAAGATCAGTTTATAAAATAAATAAAGTAGATTGAATTCTTCCTAATTCAAATTAAGTTCCAATGTTTTAATAAAATTTTATTTAGAAATAGTGACAGGACGTGATCGATATCGATGAATAATCGTGTCGATAAGAAGTAGTTCTTAGATTTGCTAAACGCCCACCTGAATATGAATGACATTTAACAATTTAGAGTTTAATGAGTAAAAAAACTAGCTGTTTTTTGTTCATTTTTGTTTAACAAATTTTATGTTTAACTTTTATACTTTTAGATTTTCTTCAAATAATTGTAGATTCATTTGAAAACATCTATATTAAAGTTTTATCTAAAAAATTGAATACAGTATGTTCTCTTATTTTTTTTAACATATAAATATTTATCTTTTACGTTTACAATATAGTGTTGTGTGTAAAAAATCTATCGATAATTCTAAAAATAAATCTGAAAACGTTCCATTTTAATCATCGATAAAAAACATTATCACGCACCCATTCGAAATTTAAAATCAACTCACGTCCCGCGCGAATGATCTTTAAAGATCAATGATCAATTGACGTTTTTTTTTATTTGGCAAAGAAACTCTCCAAACAGTTAGTAGAATTAGATAAGTATCTGTGATTTTGTAGATTATTTATTAGTCCGATTAAATAGTTTTATGTTTTTATTTGTATATTTTATGTTTTTTCGTTTCTTGGTATCATTTTTGGTTGGTTTAGATTTGCTTTAATGTTTTATTAATACAAAGAAATATAAATAAATAAGAATACTTTATGATGCAGAAGTTTATTGTATATTATTAGTATATACTATTATACATATATATCGGAGACTATTGTTGACTGTAGAAATTATTCTGTGTTCATCTTAACATTAGGTTGTGTGGTAAGGTTAATTAAAAAAAAATTATAAAGCCTACCTACACAAGGACTACTATTATACAAACTAAATGAATTTTAATTATAAGATAGGACAGTATACTTGAGATGATTAAGGACTAGACAGCACTTCTAATAAAAATATATAATTTAGACGTTACATAATGAAATAAAACAAAAAACGAGCAGTTTTAAAAGGGAATAAAAAATTAAACAAAAAACAGCCTGTAATATAATTTTGCTAATCCTACTATTTTTTAAGATAGCATATTGCTCTGAAATCCGATACGAGAGGCCTTTTAAAAGGGAAACTTTGTAATGCATTCACGGTAGTCGCACATGATTTGCGTCAAATATACACAAGGTTAAATACCATTTATAGCAGTGTTTCCCAACGTGGGGCCCACGCCCTATAGGGGGTCAATAATCGTTAAGGAGGGTAATTCGAAAATGGACTCGACACGAGTTTAAGTCTTTCGCTCCTAGCCATTAAAATGCAATGCTAGATTTCAGACCCAATTTTAACGAAAAAAGCAAATTCTTAAATAATTGCGGTAAATAATTATTAGGTATAATTTCGCCTGATGAGACCGAAATATTAACTGGGTGTTTGGTTACATAGGGAGGCATAAGAATTTTAGAAAGGCCTGAAGTGGGACATAGCACAAGAAAGGTTGGGAAACACTGATCTATAATAGTAAATGCAATCTTATTTTATACTGATATTGACTTTAATAGCGTAGACTTTGTTCTAAGTGATTTGCAATCAGCACTCGCTAATCGTGCAATCTCTGTTTTTATCGATGTTTCAATGGCGCATCACTATGTATTAAATAATAATACATGTATATTTTAAATAATAAATAAATAAATAAAACGTACAGTTCAAATTCATTTTGTACAATTTGTTGCTTTGACACCAAAAACCAGTGTCGGTTTGTCCTGTCTGCACATTTATTTTATGTTTTTTAACATTAATATAGCTTAATATATCACAATAAATAATAAAATAGTAGTAAGATAATGGATAAGGAAAGATATATATTTAATTGTATAATTACGGGTATGTTTCAGGGGGCTACTCAGGCATATCCGAAGTTTCGTAATTTGGCCGTCACCTCTGTAGTTTACGTGAACTTTGACATATAAGCCTGCGAAAAATCCTGTCAAACATCCGTAAAATAACTATTGTGACGTCGCAGTCTAATCCGTAATTTCGTGAATGATTACGAACCCATAAGTGTTCCTGAGTAGCAAACGCCCGTATTTTCGTACGAAGTTTGGCACCTGAGTAGCCCCCCTGAACCAAGTAAACCACTTCTTATAATAATAATTATTTTAATTAGTACATTTACAATTGAAATATAAATCTTCTAATCTATAAAATATTTATAAATGTTTGTGGCAAAAGATACTATATCTTGAGGTACACCTAAACCGCAAGGCTGTAAACATTGATACCTTGGCCAGTATTCATTGGTAATAATAATACATAATGGCGGAAACACCACAAACGCAAAAGTAAATTGTTTTTCATTTTATATTATATTGTAGAAATAGCAATACAGTAATACCCCGCTTTACGCGACCCCGTTATGCGCGGTTTCACTATAACGCGAAATTCAAATTTATTATTAAATTACGCGAAAGAGTGCGTATAAACATAATGTAGTCATCAACTTTTCTATGGTCGCGGGAATTTCAGTTAACGCGATTTTTTCCGGAAATTATCCCTCGCGTAAAGCGGTGCATTACTGTATACGTATTCAAGTAGTCGCGTTTGAAAGAAGCTACGTAGAACGAAATGCTTGAGCCCAGATTGACGGCGCACGACCACTATATAGAAAAAGTCTAATATCGCGCTAATAAAAGCTTATAAATACATTAGAATAATATTTCACTAAAGATTTTTAAGTCGACGATAAATCGTATCGGATTTCGAGCGAGCAGTTGACGATCGCTTGCGCAGATTTCTGCTTGGTAGGGGTCCTAACGGTTTTGCGATTTATCGTTGCATCCTACAATACACGATCTTACGTGTGTGTGCGTTAATTGGTGCGTGATTTTGCATCGTAGAGTTAAAATAACAAATCAGTTTAAGGATCTATGATAATATGAAGTTTTCTTATGAATCATCGATTGGAATTTTAAACATCTAACTGTAATTCCAATTGTTTCTCTATTATTGAAATTATAATAGCTTAATTATTATAAATGAAATTAGCAGTTAGAAAAAAAATCTATAGCAACTGCCTATTAAAATATTTAAAAAAATAAACTACTACAGATGGTAGTTTAAAAAAAGAGCTTCAATTACATCGACATTTCATGTTTTCGAAATTTAAAATATTCACTCGCAGTCGTAACTTACCGATATATGGCATTTTGACATTTTTAAAAAAGGAACACGGTACACGCGCCGTAGTAGGTTTGTTCCCATTCTAACTTTATTTTTTGACCTCCAATATTTACCTATACACAGTTTCTGTGTAGATTGAATGAGAGATGAAATAATTTGTATTGTTTTTGAAACATTCAATATTGAAATTTTGTATTAATGACCCAAAAATTTTTTTCAAATAGCTAGCTTCAAATCAAAATTAATGACTTACTAGTGACTAGTAGACTACGGAGAACAAGCGATATATTTACATGGGTATTAGTGTAGAAATTTCGGAGTCAAATTATTTGGTCAAAATAAAATCAAACCTTCTTCTGCCACCGACCGCGGACTTGTCATCTTAGCCGGAGATTATAAACAAAATTAACCACCATCTCATTCACACTTTAACGAATCCCATATCTTGTCTCTTTTTATATCAATTGAACTGTAAAATTTGGCGGCAATGTATGATGTTTCTATTGGGCACGCCATTTTGTTCCGGAGACGATTACATTTGTATCTTTGTTTTTATTTTTCTTACCGTATAAATGAGATTTTGATATTTTGAAAATATTTACGACATTACGAATTTATATTGTATAAAAGAAATTATTATTAGTTGACTAATTACAAAGGCTGCGGATAGATGCCGACACTGTCGTTTAAGAACGTCGAACAGTTTGGCGGCGTAGCTTATTTACTATGAGTCTTTAACGTTTTTTCTATGGGCGTTACGTATTTCGAGTACTGAAACCTATTGTACGTATTGATTTTTTGCAAGGGCATGGTTCCACCTAACCCGGTAGTCCCCCCTTATTGTGAGTGAGTTATTTGTGTTAATACAGCAAATTTAGGATTATCTATGGAAAGTAACTTGAACTTGCTCCACATAAAGCAATATAATGCCAAATAAAAAAACTTTTTATTATTTGTAATTAAATTTAAAATTTATTTCGCTTGTTACAATGTTGCAATATGACGAAATACAACCACGAACCTATTAACGCACAATTAAATAATTCAATTGTCTTTTGTTACATGAAATTCAAATGTTTTATTTTGACGTTCGAAATTTAAAAAAAAACATTTGATTTGATTATAGGCGTTATTTGTTGATGTAGAACGTCCGAGTACTAAAAATTGATTGCTTAATAATGCGGTTCTCAAACTTTTTTGGCGAAGGAAAAAGCCTTAATATAATTATAAAAAAATGATTAATATGTATTTATGAATAATCATATTGCAATGTAATATTTAGTTGGAATATTTAGATGTAACCTAATAATCTCCCTTTGGTAGGTATTTTTTGCAGTATTTTGGCCCTAGGGTTCCGCGGAACACAACTTTGAGAATGGCTGGCTTAATACAATTCCTTGACTTGCGAACTAGGACACTGTTGCTATGGGCATCAGTACCAAAACATATACATTATACTTCGTTTATTTTTATTAGTGCGAGTAAATAGTACAATAGTGTATGGGAAATAGTGTAACAATTGTTACAAGGACACTTAATAGAGCAAAACCCTTGTTATTGCGACCCACACCCTCGTTCTAGCACCTTCTTCCCATAGATTTAATAATGATATAGAATTGTACATAGCTTTTGTTTTAGTGTAGAATATTTAAAAAAAGAGAAACAATGTATTGTAATAATTGAATACAAAACTTTCATACTTGTTTTCTATTGGGATTCGAACCCGTAATCCCTATAATAAACTAGTGAATTTTTTAAAATCTTTGTAATGTATTGGTCAAGTAGAGGTCCCATGTTAGATCCTCTGTCAATACAATTATTTATTATTGATGGTGGTAATAACAAATTAAAAACTCTTCAATCTTATCACTTTATTAGTTATATTTTTTGAATTAGTATATTACAATAAGAAACACGGATTGGACTTTTTAAAATAATACGTAGAAATTTCTTTAAAAAATAATTGACAATGACAGAACGGTTTGACAGCTAAAATTAGGCACAGACATTGAATTTTTCGAACAATTATATTTTAAAAAAACGTAGGTGTGAGTTTTTGGTCTGTAGTATAGTACTTGGCGATCAGGGCATTGTATATACATATATATACCTATTATATTATATTATTTTCTTTTTGGTAAAATAAAATGTCCATTCTATGATATTCTAATATGTCTGGATGTTAGTATTCGTCGAGACTCGCTCGCAGAGCCAACACGTTCGGAGGACTGCATTATTTTATAGTTATCAAGTACTTGCTTGTCGATGCTGTTAGCCCTGGACTGCACGGCAACTATAACTCACTCGTTGAGCTCGGAATTGAGTTAGCTTAACGGATTTTATTCGCTCGTTTCTATGTTTATCATTAGTTCTATGTATTGCTTGCATTGATTATTGATTAGAGTACACTCTGTTGGTTAGAGACTGCGGGGTAAGGTGAAGGTGGAGGGGGTGGCAAAATGATCAAGCTGGGCAGGACATTTGTAAGCCGTAACCTAGCTTAACAGCTATGCTCCCACAAGCTAGATTAATATAAAGACGTGTATTTTATTGACTTATTCCATTTCGAAAGGTTTGCAGGCATCGCAATTGCCACTACCATTATAACCGTGCTTTTAAAATGTCAATTTAATTCAAAGTATGCATGATAGTGATATCGCATTCACTTTTTTAAAATTCGAATGATGTCGACACTCTTTTGTTTGGCTGACACAGTTTAGTGCGAAATGTGTATAGGTAAAACAGAGACTAACCCGTCGTAGTGCGCACAACCCTTTACGTCTGTAGTGTTGGTTAGAACATGCGTTCTTTCGCTGGGGGGTATATCTATTTGAATTATGCTCTATGGACTTTGTGTAAGTCTATAATAACACTAAGTCTGTATGGACTAAGTTTGTGTTTATTAGAGAACTTTTTAATAGCGGAAATAGATTTTTGGTTTTATATTTTCTTGATTGTTTTGAATCAGATCTACGAGTAAGTAACTGCTTTTACAATTGTGAATATACCCCCTGTTTTATTCAATTTAAATACCCAATATTATAATTGACGGGAGCGCCATCTATGTGTTATTAACACTAGGTTTACGGACGTTTTCTATGTACTTACCTCTACTAAAACGCGTCAATTTGATGCATACCGTAGAGATGGGTATACCACATAGACAAGTTCAGTGATTCAACACTTTTAAAGAAAATAGACTTCAATATATATTTCCCTCGATCAATGAATAAAAGTCATACAAAGAGATAAAATAAAAATTTAAACACTTTTTGGTAATTCTCTGATAAAAGTCAAAATGCGTCAAATTGACGCGTCCCGTAAACTTAGTGTTAAAGTAAAGTATTTGCTAGCATGATTTAATTAATAAGACTTCACACAGTTGGCGGTTGCTTTGCAGTTTTTACTAGAAAATTATTTAAAACTAGAATTGTTTTTAGTACAAATATCTGACACTAGATGTCGCAAAATTCTTATTAAAAAATGTCACAGAGATAAGCCTAAATTAAAAAGGATGAATGTATGATAATTAAGTGAAAAAATTTGCGATTAATAAGCGAAACCGTTAACAAGGAAATTATAAATCATTGTTGTTGTTTTTTTTTTCATTCAGTAGCAGTTCATTGACCTCTAATAATTTGTGACATTCAGTCCTTTCAACACATCTTTTTTTCTTGTTAATTTATGCAAATGTATTTATATTTACATAATCGTATCTAAGAATGTATGGAATTGTATATGGAACATATCATAAACGTATTTTTAATTCTACTAAATATATCTACGGTCCAAAGAACTGTTTGGTGACCTTTCCCAATCAAAATCAAAAATCCTTATTTCGCATAGGCTTTTTTTTATATAATATGACGAAAAGAAATCACAAGAAATTCGTCACCGATAGGAACGCGTTTTATTCGTTCTATACAATTGACATTTTTTAAACATAATGCGTTCCATTTATGAATTTGAATTTGAGAAGCATTCAAATCTTATTAAATTAGTATGATTTTATTTTTTGTCTCTCTCTAACACGTTTTAAATGGCATTAGTTAAAAGAAGAAGTATGTACTATAACTATATAATAATGGAAAACATGTACTTAATAAACGTGCTAAGTAAGAGCTAACCACTAATCGCTCTAACCCATCATTTAACTCAAAAAAGTCACTAAACGAAATACATTAATTAACATTTTTCATGCAACTTTGTATCCTTATCTCAGTCGCCGTTATCCATTAGAAAGCTCGAGTAAAATCTTAGTCTTTCACGCGTTGTTATAAGGACTAAATTCGTATGTGAATTCGGAAATTGATTAATTAATTATGTGACCCAATAAATCAATGTCGTTGAATAAGACATCATTTCAATGTCTTAATGGAGAGACAGCAAAAAAAGGAGATTTCGATGTTTAATATTTTTAATTCTTAAAGGCTCGATTATTCAATGTTTTTCGTCAGATTTAAGATAACAAGTTAAAATTTGATTATATTTTTTAAATTAGGTCGTATGCAACTGTTGATATAGCAAAAAAAATCACGTGTACATAGGTCGTTAGATACCGCATGCGGTTTGCGGGAGTTTTTTTATAGGGGGCATTCATAGATAGTAGGTACGGAAATTGATTGCTACATTGGTATCGTTTGATTACTTTAAATAAACGCTGTAGTAAGCTAAATTAATAGTTTTAAATTATTGGATTTAAAATATTATCACTACATTAATATAATTTTATATTATACACCTTTGAAGTTACCTGAATTAATTACAACGAACTGTCTCAAAGTACATGCCCGCAAATGTCACATGCCGTCGTAAAAATAAAGTGCGACACGAACTATGAAGAATAGTGAAGGAAGGTTGATGATCTAGATATTATACGGATATATAAGGACTCGGTTTTAAACGAGCGGAGCGTGGAATGTAGCGAGAGATTTACACCATCTTTTCTCCCACAAAAAAATGTAAAGCGATAGTCTACTTGCAAGCTAACCACTAATTAATTGAGTTTATTCATGGGTTTTATATTTGAAAGTGGTGGTACTACCAGCTTAGATATTTAGCATAATATCTTTTCTCTACCATTACAATAAAAACTACGAAAAGACGTCCACAACGGGTTTTCTTAAGTTAAGAACATTTTTGTTAACATCGAGTTCATTTAATTCTTTTTGAATTTAGTTTCATAACCATTATATTCACGATGTCCTTAATTTATATTTGTAGGTATATTAATATTTGAACAAAACGCTCAAACGCTCCGCTTAATCGAAGCCATTGCTTTTTGGTATGATACGGAAGTCATTTGTAGAGGCTTGCTGATGGTGTGCCATAAGATCATAGCAATTGCTGTATCTTACCTATAGGTGGTTTTTATATGAAAGGCTAGATCTAGATATAATTAGGCCTTTATCTATTTACTTTCAACTCAATTCGTCCCTGGCAGCAAACATCTCAGTAAATTCGATTTAAGGCTATCTATTTTGGTTTCCATATTTATAAATAAAGAACTGAACTTGTTCACTAGACCAGTGCAGAAGCCTTTAAAAAAGGTAAAAAGTAAAAAAAAAATAGTAGGATGAGACCCATTGGAAAAGGAAGGAAATATACTGAAAATTAAAGGAAAAATAAATTACAGTCAATTCGGGGTCGGGATGTGGGGGGGGGGGGGGGGGGTGAGTTTTTAAGGGTAGAAATCGGTTTATCTCGATTTCCGGCAAAACTACAAGTCTTATGGAAAAAAGTTAAATAGAATCTACTAAATGTGAATGTACATAATCTTTCTGACATTTTTTTGATATCTTTCCTTTTACCAGCCATTTCTCCCAGAAATGTAGGAGGTTCCCGTGCCCCACCCCGTTTTTATTAGTATTGAAGTAGATAGCGTTTCAGTATTATTATATCTTTATTTGTGTATATATCATTTAATAATAATAATAATAATAAGAAATTCTGAGTTTAGTAAAAAATTTTTCTTTTTTAAAAATATTATTACATATTTTAAATAAGGCAGTTCAGACACAAGCAGTTTTAATTTTTTATACATATTAAGTTTTTTTTTTCTAATCGCAAAGTAAACATGCCTGTAATATCTATATCAAATCTATAATAGTCAGGTAAAGGTGTTAAATAAAATTCAATGTGACACTTCAAGTTGGTGCATTAACGCATTGCACTGGAAAATGTACGGTTAGCACGACATTTTTATAATTAAATTTTAAAAACAATTATATCAACAATTAATTTACCAACATAATTTAATTAATTTAAGCGTCTCATTATTGTGTTTATTTTTAATTTTTAGCTTAACATCTCGCAGAGTCTAGTGATATATAGTACTATTATTGGCATACACAACATATATATAAATTCACCGACACTGTCCTGTGGGACCGATCAACAATCCGATTAAATATACAAGTTATAATATATTTATATTACAATGTTATTGCTGACGGTACAAAATACATTCAAGTTTTGTTCCAAGTTCGATGTAAGAATTTTAACACGACACCGAATCAAAGTGGCTGGCTAACTAGAATCAGAAATCGATTTTAAATTAATACTTATTAGGCAAGTAATAAAGGTGAAGTTATCCAATCGGTACATATTCGGTTTACATTGTAAAATTAACTAATATGTAGAACAATTCGTTGTTTTTTACGATAGTATAAATATCTTACGTTTTATGTTGGTATACTTCCTCATTTAACAATGGCAACATTATTATTGAGTTGGCAATAAAGAGAGATAATAAATGTAAAATTAAAAAATCAGATTATTTGTGTTTAATAATAAACAAAATTTATTTTACAATCAACAAAAATGTTCTCAAATCGATAAAGAAAAAAGTGCAACCTCTTTAATCTCAATGCGACGGAATGAAATGTTTTCATTCAGACTTTATTTGTTTTTTTTTTTACGAAAAAAACAATTGCATAAAACAAAAGAACCTTTATAAGGTTTTTGAGCTGGCGGCGACACCTGGCGAGGTGTGAAGAAACTTGATACCACTCTTAAACAACACACGAATAAGAATCTTATTATGAAAACTCTAGAGCGTAAAATTCCATGGTCAATTCAGGGATTTGGCTACTCGAGCGATTTGCAGCGTTAGTACAGTGGATTTATGGGTGATAGTTGCATGTGGAAGGGCAAACAAGATGCAGTTCAGAGTTCTCGATACCATTTTGAACTTTTCCCAAGAGGAGTTGTGCTACAGTTAAATCTACTTGAGTAGGTTCAGTTTCCAATGAAAAACTATCGTCATTTTTTATTCACGTCTTGACCTTTTACGAAACGACATTTTAATATTTATTACTACATAAAAATCATAGGAACTGTCATTATATGAAAACTATACTGTACAAAAAAAGAAGTCTTAGAATACTTCATACCGATCACAGGTAAAGTATGACATACAAAGTAAAGTCACAAAAAAAATAAAAACTTATATTCTTTTTTTAAAATTGTTTTCTAGAAACATTTGCGTCGATACTAGATAGTCGATGTATGTATGTATGTATGTATTTCAAAAAATATGGTTTGGGAATGTCACACGTATAAGTTGGTTTAACTGTAATATTAGTTCTTATTATTAGAAAGTGTTGGTTTTCTTTTCTATTACTCGCTGTTGCAATGAAATATTGTTCTCTAGTGAATGTAAAATTTACAACATGTAGGTTCCTACTTACTATATAGTGTTTTTACTATTAGGTATAGGTATAATACGTACTTGTATATCTATACATACTTGTGTACATATACATATAAATATTTATATATTCTTTGTCTTTAAAAATGGTCTCCTATATTCATTTAATTATCTCAAAAAAGAATATAATTAATTATTTATATTATTGATACTAAAGAATGCAAGGTTAGGTCATAAAGTTCGCGAGCTTTTAGGATTTTAACATTAATAGCTACTAAAGAAATTGTACAGATACGTGTTGAAATTTCGTCACATAATTTGTGTATTTTTCGTCACATGTTTCTATATGAATTAAATATATAATTTGTTTAAAACTTATTTTAATTAATATTTTATGATATAAACTAAACTTTACATTGTTTTATGAATAAACACAACTAAAATACTAAACATATTAAAAATAATTCGTTGTGACGAACTTGCACTTATGACGAAATTGCGCTTTAGACAAAACGAAAACAGAACTTGTCCAAATATATGCAATAAAATTAAGTCACCCACGGGAGGTCAGTGACACAAGGAAATGAATAGAAGCTAATAAAAAAAATTGCATGCTGTTAATTACAGCTTTTTTATATACAATTTATTATATATTTTTTTATAGATGTTTGGAATTTAACCACATTCCGCTGATGTTAAGCTAGACTTGACGCCTTGATACAACGAGTACATCCAGGTCGACAAGGAACGCTATTTAACACTGAATTAATTCCGAAACGCAACTAGGTCACTTTACGGATACATTCCTTTGTATCTCTGTTTATTTACTGATCTCAAAACTCGAATAAGTCATATTCAAACTTAACCTTTAGCTACTGAGGTGGTTTTAATTTCACGTAAACACTGACGTGGGGGCTTCAGAGTCCCTTATATTTAAAAATCTTCAGGGTTTTTAGGGTTTAGTGTTTAATATTTAGCTTCAGTGGATGAAATAATATATTTTTTTATAATTTATTTGTATATAATTAACTATCATTTCAAAGTTTAGAAAACACTTAGCATTTTTTGGAGAAAATCACATGAGATCATAAATCAGCAAGAATAAATAAAATTATTTTAAAAAATCTACAAATTAACTAATTAGAGTAATTCAAAAATTTTATTTTCTCAAAGCCTGAGAGGCCCCCACCTCAGTAGTTAAGGGTTAAAAATGGGGTCAATAGTTTAAAATAATTGTCAATTAAATCAATTAAATAAACTCTTCAACAATTAACTGAATGCCGATGTTATCGTTATTGACCCGGGGGCTATCTCGAGGTAGCGGGTTCGTCGGTTCGAGCTACTGGTACATTAAACCCCATTGTCTCTAACTATGGCTTTTACATATAAATTTATTTTTATTTAAAACGCATTTAACCGAAAATAAACGTCCTTAAAGTGAAAACTGGGATTGTTTTTATTTGACCGCGTAAATGTGTTACCTATAAAACCGAAATAAATTTATAGATTTAAAAAAAAAATCTGCAAAACGATGGATGAGAGTTATCAAAAAAGTAAATATATACTATATATGTAAAAGATACCAAAATAGGAACAACTCAAACCTAGATCTGAAAATCATATTTTTCGGTGTTAATACAGCATTTTAGAAAGTAGTTGCAAATGAAATTTAACTAATTTAAACCGCTTACAATTAATTTTTGTTTTAATTCGACATTAGTGACAAATAACACCTTAGCTGCAAACCTTTCGAAATGTCAAAATAAAGTTGAAAACAAACACTAGAGTATAAACTCTACAATATATCCAATTACTGCAAAATTATAAGCAGCTACACTCTTCTATAAATAGTGAACCCCATAAACCTTTTAGCTTAAATATCTTACAACTGTGATTCGATTGATACAATCACGACACACAATTAAATACTATAATTAAATCGAAGTAGAAATGTCTGATGCTGACGATAAGGAGGGCTGATGACCTTCAGCTTGCCATCCCACTCTTACACCGACAAATTAAAATAGAACTCAAATATCTAGATAAAAGTTCAGTGCTTTTATTTATTATTTTATAAATACCTTTTGCAATCAATATTACACTTTTTTTTTATATATACATAGTCCAATATTTTGATGCAGAACTGAATATAGGCAGTAATTACTTCCACTATGTTAGCTTTATTATTAAGTAGATTAATTATTTAGTTATTGACATTGATAGGTTATTATTATTATTATTTTTATGCTATTTAGACTCTGACATTTTATTATTAATATTATTGTATTTTGTAATTGACTCCTCCTTGCATGGTGTATTGGAATTGACTGTAAGACCATGTAAGTGATTGCTTAAATAAATAAATAGTTAATCCGGAAAAGTATATCGTAGAATTGTCTTTATTAGACATCTAAGGGCTTTAATAAGAGAAGAAGAAGAAGGACAATACAATTAGGTCGTTTTACAAATTTCGTTGAAACAAGAGGAAGAAATAGATATAACTCTATCCACAAATCAACCTCGTAAATAAGTCGGTTAATACAAACCAAATATCGCGTTAATTGCAGATAACTTTCGCCTTTATTAATAGCTGTGTAAAGCCATTATTCGTATGAAGATTATTTTAATACATGTATCTTTTTGTGTGCCAAGTAAGGCCACCCACCACCCACAGAAGTCATGTAGTTAAATTATTCGAGTTTTAATGCGCTTTTGCACTTACTAAATGAAATACACAAAGTAATCGTTATTTTATGCATACGACATAGATATGTTACGGCAATATTAGGTACCACCACAAACCTTTAATGCTATCGACGTAAAGGCGCATTTTGTATGAAAAATTAAATTTGCCGGTTTCGTTTCGAAGAGGATTGGTTTTCAATGATTTTCTTTGCTGTTTTTGTATTCACTTGAAATCCATGCAATTAAAAACAAAAGTATTTAAATAAAAAAACAAAAACAAATCGCGTAACGGATATTGTTGTCAATCATTAGTTAGCGTTTAAAATTCGAATTCTTTTAATATAAATTCCATTGGAACAACGGCAATCGAATTTCGAAACTAAAGTTTTATTGAGCTCACGAAAAGCATTTAATTCGAGCCGATCGTTACAACCAATAGGAACGCATTAAGATCTATCTCAAAGCTATTACCCGACTGAATAGAGTAATACTCCGACTTACATCATCGCTAGTATTGTTGATAGCATTATAATTTTGTCGGATATTGTTATAGCTGCGTTCAAAACCGTTACATTCACACACTGCTCACGATTCCACCGA
Source organism: Tineola bisselliella (assembly GCA_028551675.1). NCBI lineage: Eukaryota > Metazoa > Arthropoda > Insecta > Lepidoptera > Tineidae > Tineola > Tineola bisselliella. The sequence continues at coordinate 136,416 of JAPWLS010001267.1, read as the reverse complement.
CCTTAGTTGTAAATCACAAACAATTACTGGGAAGAAACTTCGTCTGTAAAATCTATAAAAATTATGTGTGACTGGCTGTAACCTAGATTCACAATGTTTTGTTTACATCTGTCATTTTCGACGGCCGATCTCATATCAGGTAATATTGTTCTAAATTTGAAAAAAATGACGTGTTAATTTTAAAATCAATCTCATAATTCGAAATTTAAATTGTGTTTTAGAGATGTGAAACAAAGAACAAAATATTTATTATTTGATTTATTCAATTAATTTGAATCGATACGTATTCGTATATCAAAAGGTTAACATTTTTATGGGAAATAAAACGTTACTTTGTAATAAAAATACTGGAATACGACGTTACGACGTTTTTATTGTTTTGTACGATAAATAAATGTACAAAAAGATATTAATTTTATATATATTGTATTATTATGGGACCTATTAAAATGTAGTACAATTTTCATTATTATACAAGAGTTACCAGTTTTTTTTTATTGTTAAAGAAACTATTCAATTCCGGTACTAAGTTTATTATTATTCTTGAATCTAGCTTATCTACCTATTTAATTGACCGCTAAGATAACCGCTTCAAATAACCTCTGCCTTAATTCCGATGTAGGTATTAATCTCTGTCACCAGGCAGTTACACATCAATGTACACCCATTGTCGTGTCGAAAAAATACCCGCGTAATTTTAAAATTCGAATGTGAATTTCCAAAATGGCGCTATTCACCACTCTGCATAGGGATGCCCGTTAGCTCCTTTAAAAAAAAAAGAACTACCTACCATAATTTTTTTGTAATTAGATGCGCAACGTGTTTAGAAAAATATAGCAAATGTTTTAATATTTTATATTTATTAATTTAATTTCTTTAAATAAACTTTTAGAAAAGCTTGCATGACTCAGACATCTGGCAACCCTAACGTTGACTGTCACCTGCGGTTGTCACTGCCAACGATACGGCATTGTTTCGAAATTATTCTCCATTTTTTAAAGTCTAACTCGAATTTTACTTTACACAATACTATTCCGCAATCCGTTTCCTTTAAGGCTTAATATTCTTTGTATTTAGTTGTACATAAGCTCTTTTGAAATTGAACGCTATGTATCGACAGCCTCGTGTGTTGAGCTCTATTTATTGTTCCCTTTCGTAAGTATTTCGGTAGAATAAATTAATATATAATTTATCCCTATTTTATCTTATTTAATGGATAATAGTAGATGTATTACTGTTTTAATCTTATTTTTCCCAAAATCCCTTTCTTCATTCATAAGGGCATATGTCAACAGTATCGTAATACAAAATATTTCGTTCGAAATTTAAATTTTGTATTCGGAACGTAAATAAGAGCCGTTACGCGCGTTATCTGATTTGTCGAACCGAATACGTTCTGAATAATGTTATTGGCTAAAATCTCGTGTTTAATATAAGTAAATATTACATTAAGTATATTTATTATGTATTTAATATTGGATAATCGCCTCGAGGAAATTAAAAGGGCACATCGTTTTTTGTTTTAAATTTAAATAGTGATTACTTAAAATGTTCCATTTGATCGATTAATTATATCTCTCACTCTATTTTTATCTATTAAAAACACATCATTTAAATACTATAATAATAAATAATTTATTCAGCTATATATACCTAACTATAATAAAAAGTACAGTCAGAGACAATAAACATAAAGCAATTGTAGTCGAGAGCAGTTCACGAAAATAATCAGCGGTCGAATCAAAAGACCGTTTTTAAAAAACGAACGCGGCGACAAGAAATTATGATACTACCAAATACGCTGTGAAAAACTCGCTTCTATACAAAAATTAGGTTGTTCGTCGCTCTGATGACTACTTATTCGTCCCATGGGCCGAATTGGGTAGTAACATATTTATCACTTAAATTGCTTAGTATCTATTAATGTATAAAACAAAAACTACTTACAATCATTGTTTGGGATAATTATACTAGATAACAATAAAATTGATAAATTACGAGGATTAGTCCAGCGGACCAATATCTAATAGGCAGCGTCATGTGCACATTACTACTCTGTGGCAACTGGTCATTTGAAATATCCTCTCTATAACACGAATTTAATTAAATAATTCAATTCTTTTTTTAACAATTTCGTCCCCTTGGCCGAATATGATAAAGAAAAGTCAACGAACAAACCTAAAACCGGTGTTTCGCATTCGAATTTCGAATGCCAGCCACTCCAATTACCGTGGATTCTACAACTGCACTTTTGGTTAAACATTTACACTTTGACACGTAATTTTGGACATTTTTTCCTTTGTAATAAGTATTAAAATTGCTTTGATGTTTTTTGTATAAAGGATTGTGGTTTGCTTATACTCCAAAATGTACGATTAAGACCAATTTGAGGATTTATTTTACATTTAATAATATTATAACTACAATTGATTAATATTAAGTAATTCCAAACACAACACAACTCATTTGCCACGGCTGCAATGGCTGCAATGGCTGCAAACACCTCGAATTAAACTATTCAAAATAAACACGTTAGAAGATCACATAAATCCTTCTAAACTAGTTACAATATAATAGATAATGACTCCATCATAAGACCCGTATATTTAATAAAAAATATATTTACAATATTTTTTTAAAAGGTTGATTTATTTTGTTCCTGGACTAGTTGCTATGTGTTTCAGGATTAAATTTTAGACAGGATATTTGTATTATATGTTCCCACCAAAAAAATTAATCAATTTCAAATATCGAACGTGTCTTCAGATCTCTTCCAAAACTTTGTTGCACATATATTTATTTAATTATTATTATTTAGAAAAAAAATAAAAACCCTAACCCTAGCAACATTGCAACGGTGACATTTGGCACGGACAATCTTCTAGTGCATCTGGGGTGCATCGGGAGTGCATATATTAGCACTAATAAAGCAGACAAGTTTTCATTAGCAAAGGTTTGGCCTCAGGGCATCTGATATTGGCGCGACTTACTCGCTTACCCGGAATTAAAGAGCTTTCGAATGCTCGCGACTTGAGAGAGATTTCGTATTTGTTTGTGTTGATGACTGTACTTTATGGGCTTATTTTTGACATATTGCACATGAGTGTCTTTTATAAATTAAATAGAAATATTAAAGAATATACTTGTCAATGACAGGAATCATTGACGGACGTAGGTTAGTTTTGTATTGGTGGATTTTAGAAGATAATTGTCAATGTTTAAATTTAAGATATGGAATAAGGAATTTGGATGTTTATTGTTTCAAAATAAAGCATATAAAAGAGTCGTCAGAGGGCTGACGAGTGAGTTGTCGCTGAATTGTTGTTTGAATTGAGGTAGTGGCTCCTCGGTAGGCGAGGAGCCCAGGTTATTCATCAGCTCAGGACGAGCTCCCTGCTTCGGTAGGCGAAGCAGGTACAGAAGAGGTAGAAGGTCCACGGAAACGGATAGTTCGTCGTGAACAATACTGTTTAGGTTCTGTAGTCTGTTTATTTGTCTTTAGTATGCCATTTTATCATAGAATTAGAATTTCATTTAATAATAGCCTTCATTTGTTTTATATCATGTGTTAATAGGGTAGGCTAAATAAATAAATAGTCCGAGATGAGATCGCACTCCGCCTGTTACAGGTAGCAGGTAACAATCTCGATAATTAATCGAGTAAAAATTCGAGATTTAACTAATTTAAAAAAATATATTTTTTTAAATATACCTACATACATCGTTCCGACTCTGTGTTGGGGGTATTAGGAAAAAGACAATATACAACATACACTTTAAAAATAAAAATAAAACTTTTTCTTCTTCTTCTTTCCGAAGTCATTGCAGTCTGACGATGAGCAAGCGCACGCTTTTAGTGTCTATGCTAATAGACTTTTAATTTCATTTCTAATACCACACCTAACTATTTCGCTCGACCGGGAATACGTTTAAAAGCTACAGTAACCCGTATCAATAAACCATAATCCCGTAGAGCTAGTACGTGTTCAAACTGTATATTTTGTTGACATTATATCCACAAACTTAGGTGTAATGTACTTCTATTAAAGAAGTAATTTTATTTATTACCTTCGAGAGGTCGCTGATCCCTCCGCGTGTGTTTGTAAGGACTTTAACACACTGTGTTACTTTTATGTAAAATTCAGAACAAAACGTAATAACAGCTAGGTGACAGTAGACAGTTGCAATGGATTACTATCATTGGTCAAAAATCGCGTCAGCAATTTTACAAGCGTGTGATTGATCTATTTGTTTCGTACAATTGAGCGACACTCGAAGTTTTTAAAGTAATCGAAATAAGCCGCATAAAGGCTTTTAAATTCAATTTTAACCCGAGTGCTACTTATAAACAGATTTAAGTATAAATTTTCATTATAACAATTTGTATTTACGAATATATAAAATGCATACACCAACATATTGAAAACAATTATACATAAAAAATAGGTATAGCCACATCAGTGTGAATACAGCTTTATTAAAAACAGTGGCTGTTATTGTCGACCCTATTTGTTCCATTGTTTGGTTAAATAATTACATTTTATAGTTTACTATTATTGTATATGTATTTGTTATTGTATTTTATGACTTTTAAATATACTATTATATATAGTATAGTATACTATACATAATAGTATGATCTACAATTTTGATTTAATTATTGCAAAGTCCATATTTTTACTTAAAGTCTGTTTTGAAAAGGTAAAAATTTCAATTACTGTGAAATGCTATACTAATTATGATATAGTATTGTCTTAGGTCAGGGGTCGGCAGACTTATCAACCAGATGAGCCGAATATTAAGTTTGCAGATTTTTCCATGTATTCAGAGAGCCGCAACATGAACTTTATTATATACTATTGTATTGTAAGAAGAGCCAGATAATCCTATGGCAAGAGCCGCGGTCTGCCGACCCCTGTCTTAGGTTATTAGCAAATATAACTTAACCATAGAATTTAACTAATTTAAAAGTTCAATCGAGCCCGTATATAAATCTCTTAAAATATTCGGTACCAATGTAACTTTGTAATAAGATTAAAGAAAATATAAAACTTTAATTGAATCGAATACTGTTCGTTATTAAATAACTCCCAAAGGACGTGTGAAGTGAGAATAGTTCGTGAAGTTACTCCCTTCCTTACAATAGTTAAAGGTACCCCAATAAGGAGGTAATTGGGAATGCTATAGAACAAGCCAGGCCATTACAGCAACCCTGGGTTTGCTCCCAGAACCTAATGTGACAGCGACAAGACTTAGTTATCTATTTAAGAATGCAACGACTAATAGCTCCATTTTACTTGGGAAATATAATATTTTGCTTAGAGACCGATCGAGGTCGTTTTGGTTATATGACCACTCTCTGCTAAGTTTCTGAGCGTAGACCAGCGGTTCTCAAACTTTTTTGGCGAAGGAAAAAGCCTTAATATAATTATAAAAAACTGATTTATATGTATTTATGAATAATCATATTGCAAATATAATATTACATAATATTTACTTAGTTAGAATATTTAGCCCTTAGGTATTTTTTGCAGTATTTTAGCCCTAGGGTTCCGCGGAACACCACTTTGAGAATGGCTGGCAATTGTTACCACAGACAGATGTTTTCAATGAACACTCGTCTTCACTATGCCGGCCTGGATTACTTTCTGAAAGATGCATCTGTGTACAACACTATTAATCCTATAAATTAGTTAATCAAATTGTTTTTTGTCCTTGTCTCTCGTATGCAATTGTGCAAAAGAGAAAGCGATTTGCTAACTGGTTTCTCTGGATGGAGATTAGTGTAGTTTTGTATCCAGTAGCATTTATTTCAAGGTTTATTAGACTAATGAAGTTAATACCGACAGTTACTGTCAAAAGGCATTCGATAAGTCGACAATATTACAATTACAAGAGAAATATTAACGGTCAAGTTCGAGTATAATTTTTTTAAATATGGATTTTAGTATTGTTCCAATTTTAAAACGATTATTTTTTAAAAAATCATGTCAAAACTTCTTGTTAAATATGAGTTTAGTCGTTGGATGTTGGTCATCAGTGGGCTTATCACGAATTAGTCTGGCTTTCGAATCGAGCTGTCACAAGTAAAACGGATGCGTTAGCAATCCGGATCATGAATTTTTACTAACGACTAACGAGCACCAGCAATCTATCAAATGAACGAAAGATCGAGACGATCGAAAATTAACAAAAAGTATCTAAAATATTGCTGCTCAAATTTCCATACAAATCGCTTGAAGCGAACTCGGTTCGAAAGCCAGACTAAAATTCGTGATAAGCCCACAGATCAAATCAAGCCAAACCAAACCAAATCATTTTCAAACAATTAAATTACAATCATTAGCTCGAACAGTTTTGATGTGATATTTGGAGCAACAAACTACGGAACCCTACAAAGTCTGACGTCGAGTTTCATAAACAGTATGACGAAATGCTTCCGTAACTTTGTAATACTATTAAGTGTGATAAAATAATACGCAAAATAATCATCTGGGGGTCTACTCTGTACTTGTCAATATATAAAATACTTCACATTAATATGTAATTATCAATAAATAAATGAATTACTTTCGTATTTTGTTTTGCGAGTTTTTATAGTAGACACACATGAATTATAGCTTATGTAAATATTTAAAAAATGACAATCGCCCTAACTTTATTTGTAGTGAAAACATATCGCTTACCAAAAAAATTCGAAATGTGTTAAGCGTATGCAATCTTTAGTTGAGATCCATACAATATGACGTGCACGGTTTCATTTGTTTTCTAAATACCCAAGTATTCGGAGTAGGACCGCCGGCCCTTGTTCATGCAAATACCACCTACCAGGCATTACTGTAATTGTCACCAAGCCTTTATATAGTCATTGTGGTCGGCAAGTCACGCACGAAGATCGAGTTTAGTTTATTTTGTCGCAACCATATTGGCTTCTAATTTTCTTGTTAGCATGGAACTCTTAAACTATGCTAGACTTGATACAGAACGTGAAATATGCTAAAGAAGTTATAGTGGAGTCATTTGTTTTGCTCCTAGAGTTATTCATTATCTATACTAATCTATATCTATACAAATATATAAAGAGAAAACATTTGTTTGTTTGTATGTATTGAATAGGCTCCGAAACTACTGGACCGATTTGAAAAATTCTTTTACCATTAGATTCCTACATTATCCCTGGTGAACATAGGCTATAGAATATTTTCAAAAACGTTAGGGATCCGTATGAAAACATCAATAATGTAACCCAAAGTGTGAAAAAAAATCATTATATTGCGTACGCTGCGGAAATTATTGACAATAGAGCAAAGTGACGTACTACACTTTTATAGAGGACATCAATATCTACAAAAAAGTCTGCAATACCATATGTAGTCGCATATGCAGACGTAGTCGCGGGCAACAGCTAGTTATAACTAATTTAATAAGTAATGAGTGAAGCCTTGAAGGTTCCTCAAGTCGGCATAATTTTCTTTTATTAATGGCCTCAGATGTCTAATGAAGACAATTCTGCCAATGTCGAGTATTTGGACATCATTACAAAATTTTATTATACACGTATGCCAAGCTTCTATAAAAAAATTAATAAACAAACTTGAATAAACCCATTTAAAACACTTACTACTGCGTTTATTTCGATTATTTTTGTCGAAAATAGGACTTGTAGTAATACTAGTAAATTATTATAACCACTTTGATCCTGTTATGTTCAATTGTTTTATTTCTGCAAACATCTGAAGCTTACTGACATTTATCGGGATTAATATTAACTTCATACAAAGAGGTTTATTTTTAAAATCACTCATTCACGTTCTGAATTTAAAATCAATTACTGTTTTTATAATATGTTATGTTATAATATTTTTCACGTGTCCCGCTCTGTATGTTCTTAGACGCTAGTTTCTATAGTGAAGCGAACATGATTTAACTAATTTGAAAGGTACTTATTTTTCTAAATGTAGGATTTAAAACCTTGTCCCTGTATTCAAAATATAGGGTTTCCTAGATTGAGGTTTATTTAATTGTTGCATATGTATTTTCTTTTTAAATTTAGAACGTCTAAGTTTAATAGTCGATTTAGAAAAAAACCTAATCCACATTCTTTCTACAACTTCACTAATATGTATAACTTAAATTAGTATAAACATTGAAACAAATTGAATCCGTAATCCGAACGGTATAAAGTTGAAATACGTTTAAAAGGAATTCAAGACAGATGATTGGTCTTTAGACATGTTACCTTTTACATCTGATGAGTGAAGGTTTTTTTATAAGGAAGGCTGGGATAGTGAGGTTAATGGGGCTTTTGGTAATTTGGGTTTTTGGTTGAGGTGCGCGGGGGGAGGTAATTATAGGGCCGCCCGGTGTCATTGTCTGAACCTTGGTTCTAATTTTCAAGAACTGGTATTGAAAATAATTTTGGTAGTTATTTTTTGGCTATACTTAGAATATATATATGGATTTGAAAGGAGCGAGCTGCTTTTTCTTTAGCATCTCCATCGAACGTGATAAATCGTTGAAGTAAGCTATCGAGCTGTTTGTGGATTTTAATATTGAAAACGATTTCCTAAATGTCATCATTTTTTTTTTGTATAGGCTGTTTTTAGTTCATCGCGTCACCTATAGGTTCGCATTTATTTGCTTACCGACAAACACCGTTACGTTATTTCTATTTTCATTATAATGCATACGAATATATCGGTATAAAAATCCTAATTAATGTTTAAATAACATTAACTATAGTTATTTATCTAAATCCAAGCTCAGGTATGCGTCAGATGATTTTTAAGACGTTACCTTACAATGCTATATTTTGTATTTTTTTTCTACAACTATGTTCTCGCCTTAAGCCATATAAATTAGGGTAACCACACTTTTAAATTATAATACGGGATAACTTAAAACACTTTGATATTTCGGTCTCTCTATTCTAATTGGAATTATTTTAAACTGTAGATAATTGTTTTATTGTTTTTAATTCTATTTTATATTTAATTATGTATGTATTAAATTACCATAATGAACACTTTTATCTATAGATCCCTTAGAGTTAATAAACCTTACTCTATCTAATAATTAGACACAAGTTCGTGGGAAGAATACATACATAAAAAATAGTCCTGAATACACACAAAATATGGCTACCCTACACATAATAAAAGTTTGAATAATGATGATTAATTTCTACGTCCTAACCGTTACCGCGTTAACGTTTGAAAAATATGATAGATGATAGTGGGTACATCACTATTTTGGATTGGTACATCACTATTCTAGGTTTGTGCTATGTACTAACACAAAACATTTGAAAACGAAAATTGAACTGTTTCGAAAGAGATTCGAACCCGACACTCAGGGTTGATCTTTCTGCTAAAATAAACGCTCGCATATAACCGTAGTTGTTGTTCTGGACCTGGTACCAGATGAAACAAAATAAAAAAAAATAAAAACAAGTTTTCAAAGTTAACATTCGTACTAAAATTTTCCCAAAGCGTAAACTTTATTGTGAGGTTATTATAGTAAAAAAAAAACACAATAACACAAATGATATACCAAATCGTCAAAGACATTGGAAACAGACGAATAATTTGGACCTAGGTATGTTAATAGAGGGGTCTTCGGTTCCGACCCAATCTTATAATTTGGACTTGTATCATTACAGAGAGGGGCTTAGGCGGATAATGCGATTGAAATAATGACGGTAGACCGACAAAAAATCTACCATAATGACTTGAAGGAAAAAAAGGTTTTTCGTATTTTATCTAGATAGAGTGTTATTTCAATTTGTCTGTTTTTATTAGCTTACAGTAATACCCCGCTTTACGCGACCCCGTTATGCGCGGTTTCACTATAACGCGAAATTCAAATTTATTATTAAATTACGCGAAAGAGTGCGTATGAACATAATGTAGTCATCAACTTCTCTATGGTCGCGGGAATTTCAGTTAACGCGATTTTTTCCGGAACGTATCCCTCGCGTAAAGCGGGGCATTACTGTATTTGTTTATCGAAAATTTAAATGTCGCTGTAACTCAGAAATACTATCAACCAACGTTGCCCGCGTGTTTAAGAAAAGTATTCCCTGTCAACGTAGGCGGTATTCATGTTTATATAAACAGGCATAGTGGAGGTGACTTATGACATTTCCTTTGGTAACAACTGCCTTTAATCATGGACTGTGTGTATACTTTCAGATATCACTAAATGTTATAACGCATATTGGTCACACTTCATCAAAATAGTTGTGACCAAATTGTGATGTGACCTTTTTAGGACTCACAAAAAGATCTGTATCAATAAAAAATAGTTTTTATCTCTACACAGAAACACGCGTAATGATAGTCTAATTTTATTCTTAATTATAGTGGGGGACGTGAATAAATAGAACATGAGGACCAAATGTTCTTTTATTATTATAAAAATTGCGTGTTGTTCTTCGTAGATAGGGTTGTCACTTCTAAGAAATTATTTGTAAACGTGGTTATTATTTTTTTAAAATTTTATCATGTAGAGTCTAAAATATATATAAAAAACTGCATATCGTATTTAGAAAAAAAATAGCAACCTTCCCGAAATTTGTTTTTTAGTTTGATCAGAAACGAAACTACAAAAAAAAGCTGGAAGATGTGATAAACCTTCGTTTTACAAAGTCCTAAAAGTTACTAATGAAACGCTCTCTTGGAGACACTGAAACGAATGAGGAAGGTTAGGCTAAGATAAATTTTCAGACCGTGAATTTGGCTTTCTCTTGGGAATCACTTATAATAATACTAGCTTTTACCCGCGGCTTCGCTCGCATTTAAGTCATTAAATCAGTATCAGAGATCATTTCAATAGGAATGAATCAATATGATAACAAACAATTGAAACTATAGAAAAAAATAAAAAGTATTGTATGTTACTTCTAGTACCTCCAAAAATATGTGTACAAAGTTTCATGATGATTGGTTAGGTAGTTGTTGCGTGAAAACGTAACAAACTCACATTTATAATATTAGTAGGGATAGCAACATGTATCAAGCAATTTTATTACCCCATTGCTATTATACATCGAAAGAAAGTGTATTATATTATACAGTGTAAACTCCATATAACGTCACTCGATTTAACGACAAACTCCCTAAAGCGGGGAAATCTTTTGTCTGAAATAAACTTTTTCTTTTCTAATTCAGATTTTTTCTATTCTATAACGCTATGCAGAGTCCCTTCAGTGTCGTTATATGGAGTTTACACTGTATACGTAGGTATATATAAGCCGCGATTGATAGCGCTCCACCACAAAGGCCTCTCGTATATTTTTATTATTACTTTACAGTAATTGATATTTATTCTTATATAATCTTTTATTCAATTAAGGTTGTAATATTCATTACTTTCAGTTATTGTTTATTGGTTAAAGGCGCAATATTTCTATCAAGCACGACGTTTATTGTTCGATGTACTTTTATGAATGTTTCTTCGTAACAAAGTTTGTAATTAAGAAATTTCTTTGTATAATTTTTTAAATTATTAATGTCATGTCTTATATCTAATTAATTTGTAACTTCAATTGATATCGAAATTTAAAAAAATTCATTACAGTAATTAATACTTTTTTTTTAAATTGTTTCAGGTAATGAAAAAATCTTTATTGGACTATTAATTGTAGTTTTTTCTTCATTGACATAAGTACTTACCCTCTTAATAAGAAACGTCTACTAATCAAGAAATTAATTCAATTATGTTTTGTCTGTCAGTGTTATCTTTCTTGTTTCTTCTTGTCTTTTTATTGCCACAATGCATTGTGATAATTATATTTTTAATCCGTAAAAATCCGCACTATTATTTCACATAAGTTTCTCTAAAAGACTTTATTTAAAAAATTCATTTGTTTTGTTCTGTAAAATCAAACGCGATAGTAACTATTAACACTAGATTTACCAGACCAGTCAAAATGGCTGGTCTTGCAAGATCAAATTAAAATTCCTACTGCGTTTAACATTTTCTTTAATTCTTCTAATCTTCTTTAATTTATAACAGAAGAATTAGTTTTATGAATTTTATATTATTTTATATATATTTGTAACAAATATATACTTTTTTGGTTTTGGTAGAAATAGGTATATTTAAGCTGGTAAATCTAGTGTTAAATTAGTTTAATATTGTTAGGTACTAAATAATTAAAAACAACTGACGAACACGTTCACTAGCACACACACGCATGGACTTGGTAAGTGTACATGTTTATTTATTTTTATTGGGTCCACAAACAGGGCTCTACAACTAGACTAGGAATTGACATCGCACTAAAAATTATAACAATCAGATTGTAGGCCCTGTGCGCAGTGAACACAGCATGCACTAACATTACAAAACTATTTACAATTAAAGCAAAAAATAAATAAAAATATAATCATTCATTAATTAAATCAAAATAACAAACAATCAAATATAAAATATAGTCATTCAAATGTCCAAATTAAATTACAATTATTTAATTCAAATTTTGTGATTTTTAATTGAGGCAAGAGAATAATTAAATATGTCAAGATCCTTAAAATTATTATTATGAATTTTAACTATACGGTTTGTTACAGGCATATAATCAGTATCTAAAATTAAGTTTTTATTTTACGAGTAGTTATGTCGTTATTAGTATCGACCGTGTGAAGATTTATGCGAAAATAAAAATCAATTCTCTTTACTTATTTAGTTTCGGTCATTCTCTTTCGCTAATGCCAACGTTCATGTAATGTTGCTACTACGAAATTCTTTATTGGTTTTAATGGATTTTTAAATATAGTATTTTATTTTTTGCAAGTTAATTTTTACACTGGTAACATTTTACGAAATGTCAAAACTTAAAGAGAAGAATAATATACATACATTATTTACGTTTATTATTAACCGCATGCGGGATGCGGGAGACTAAATACTACGTAAGAACCTGTATTCTGAAAATCATTTCAGCCGATAAAAAGGTTTAAATAATTAAGGGCAGGTTTAAGAAATTTTATTTATTTTTACTATATATATAGGTTTATGGTAAAAATTTTAATGTTAATTGCGCATGAAAAATACGAAGGAAGTATGGTTAATTTTCGTATTAGAATAATTCCTATGAGAACAGAAATTATTGTCATGTCTAACGTTTTGATGGTTACGATTTGTCATTGTGTCGGGTTCGGTCCCGTTCTTTGTTTGTTCACTAATGTTGGGAACGCCTATTACCTATATCCAAACAATCATGGTAACGGATTAGGCGAAAAACACGCGTCATTAAAGTTTGTTACAATCTCAATTATTAAATAATTTTTATTAAAAACGTATACATAGATAGCTTTTTAGGGTTCCTTAATATACAACTATTATATAAATATAAAGCCAATTTAAGATATATAGTTTCTAATTCTCTAGTAGTAAGGTTTCTGACTTATAATATGTCAGAAGGGATAGGGTAGAATTAAAAAAAAAATCGGTTGTCTGTAAAGTCGGTTTACTGACGATAGTTGAACGTGACAACGTCTTAAGAAAATACTGATGAAATGGTAGCATTTTTCAAAAGAAAATTTTAATTTCATTTGTTTAATAGATTTGTATGTATATAGAGAAGGAGGTAATTGGAAATCATAATGAAATTGATCAAGATCAAGATCACTTCAAGCCTTACATGGAACGCCTCAGAGCGAGGTAACGCCGCATGAGTCATGTTTTTTCGTGCGTGCAGCCGGCTCAATCGAATTATAAGACGTTGTCACGTCAAAAATAACGACTAAAGATTTCTATACGAAAATCTATATTCTAGCAATAGTTTTTTTAATAGGCAAACTCTTAGAAATTCATTTTCCCATTAATATTATAAAAAATATATTTCAAATAAACAAATAGATGGATATTGTAATGAAATTTAAATTGTGATTAAATTTTGATAATTCCTCACGACTATATCTTTGAAAATATACTAAGGGATTTTGTTGAGATATTTTTTCGTGATCTAGTCTTTTTTTAAAAAATATTAAACCCTACGGAACATTTTATTTTTAAATCGGACTTGCGCTTGACGCTTTTTTTATAGCGGCACTCGGGTACTATTAAAGATTGGTCATCCTTTTTCCATGGTTGAGATTTTTAGAAATTGGAAAGCTATTAATTATATTGACCCAATCAATCGATTTTAGTAATTAAATTGCCTAAAATTGCTTTTAATCACGGCATGCCGCTAGAGATGTTTTTATTTTGTTAAAGTCTTACCTAGATTTTTGTACAAAACGATGTGTTCTTAACAGAATTATTATTTATTTATTTTTACATATTACGAGTGAATCAATGCGAACCTATCGGTGACCTGCAGAACCAAAAACGCCCAATACAAAAATAGAACACTATTAAGTGGTTTACGAAAAATCTACACTAGCGACATGTTTAGAATGCCGCTAATTGGTACTTAATATTATATAGGAGGTATTCTTTTAGTATTCCCTGTATATTCATCCAGGTGATGCTTCGTCTAGAAGGTACATTAAATACAGAATGGGGCACGGGAACTTCCCACATATCAAAAAATCGTAGTATCGTTATATACTAACATTCAGAGGCGGCTCGTCCTAAAGAGCGCTGGTGCAATGCGCTCCCACGAAAATTAGAGAAGTGATCTATATTTCTTCATAATACATACTATCCTTACATTACATTCATTCTATTCTACTATGCCTATACAATAGTATATTATATTACCTATATCTACGCCGCTGTAATATAAGTTCTGTAATTTTCGTGGGAGTGCACTGCACCAGCGCTCTTTAGGACGAGCCGCCTCTGCGTAACATTTCCAACTTACAGGATCTATACTAAATGTAAAAATAACCTTTATGACAATTTTTTTTAATGATGTCTCATATAGTTTTCTTTTAGCAGCCTTTTGAACCCTGTAGTTAATTAGGCTGGTTTTATATTTTTAGTTTTTTTTTTAAATAAAAGTAATTCAATATATTTTAATTAAGAAACTATATTTTACAGATGTCGTTTTAACTAGTTTTAGCTCGCGATAGTTTATTTAAATATTTTATTGGTTCAATAAAAAATGTTTTTTTAATAGTTAATTTGTGCTAAATAACATTCGGAACTATCATTCAATTGTTTTTTTTTTTTGTAGAATACAAGAACTTGTTATTATTTATAAATATATAGTAGATATTTTTTATTATATTAGAGTTTATATGTTCCTCACGAAATGCATATAAGTATCGTCATTAGTGTTATTTTTGAATATACGCTTTTATTCTTTTGTTTCAAAATCACAAATTTTGTACTTAGAACAGTGGGCTTATCACGAATTTTAGTCTGGCTTTCGAACCGAGTTCGCTTCAAGCGATTTGTATGGAAATTTGAGCAGCGCCACCGCGTGCGGATTTGGAACTACAATATTTTAGATACTTTTTGTTAATTTCCGAACGTCTCGATCTTTAGTTCATTTGATAGATTGCTGGTGCTCGTTAGTCGTTAGTAAAAATTCATGATCCCGATTGCTAACGGATCCGTTTTACTTGTGACAGCTCGATTCGAAAGCCAGACTAAATTCGTGATAAGCCCACAGTTTTCATACGAACCACGCAAATATGAGAAATAGTCGTACAAAAAAAAAGCGATAAAAACTAATAAAAAATGAATTAAGTGTCACAAACAAAAAGAACTATTGTGCGAAAAGATTATACCACCCACTTGAAATAACATATTAAGAGTGAAATAAAAAAACATAATAAAATAATGAATTCTAAAGATTTGGTGAAAGATAAAGTGTTTCGTGTGTTAGAAATAAATGGATACAAATCGTTTAATTTTCGTTTATATATGTGTATTCGATTTTATAGCATTTTTATTATGGTAATAGTCGTATACAAACATTTCGCTCAGTTATTTTAAGCTTTATGACGTGATTTATAAATGCCAACGGTCTTAATAATGTAATACTCTGTTTAGAAATTCAATAATGTGTTTTTTTTATTGTTGGACATATGTGTTACTGGAGATCCATGAGCGCTGACGACCGGAAACCAAGTATTTCCAGTCGTCATCACTATGCCGGCTCCAGTGTTTAAAAAGATATTTCGGTTTAGCAACACAGTAGTGGATTTTGACATGTACTCACACACTATGGAGAGTGTTTCAGTTTCAGGTACTTTTTTTTGGAAATATACCCATATAGATCCTAAATTTATTTATATTAATCATATAAAAATTTACGTAATAATAATAATTATTTATTTATTAAGCACAGTCAATTCCAATACACCATGCAAGAAGGAGTCAATATATTGTATAGATTATTATCGAGTTTCTCTCTTGATTATTCTCGAGTCGACGAGTTTCTTGTGGTCTTCTTCTCGTCATACGCCTTTCCGAAGCCATGCTAGAGTCTAACCATGAACAAGCGCTAATAAACGATTTTCATTTTATTTCATAGATTGATGATTTTTCTTGTCATATCCCTTTTCAAAATTATAGTAATTACTAATAACGCACAGGTGCCGGAAGGGCTTATGCGAATTAAATATTTTTTAAATTTCGATTTATTTTTAAAAATTACGAAGAATTGCAATTTGCATTTCGTTCATCAAACTTAAAGCGATGAATGCATCTTTTATACGCTTGTAAGTAATTATATATATTGTATGGCGTAGAGAAGGGTCCTAGATAGATTCTGTTGGTCAATCATTAATTTAACTCCCTTGTCAATTATGATTGACAGAGTAATAAGCGATACCTCTTGTTACAAAATCCCATGCTTCTAAGTGGTAAATTGTACAAAGATTAATTGTAAAATATAACCCATTTCGTATTTTACATATCGACAACTTTTACGCTTGCACCTTATGTCAATACAAATAACGATTATTATTGATTAAGTTTAAGATGCGACCTTCAGCTCACTGTCTATGAGTGGACACGATTGCTGCCATAGAGAAATGCACCGATCACATTGACAACCATTTTTAAATTATTTCATCTGGCAATACTTATTGAACTGTCACTTTTAAATTTTGAATTTCGAATTCTAAATGCAATTTTAAAATTCGTTCGAATTATAAAAAGTTGTTTAGAACAAATCGATTTTCTTGCGGGGATATGATTTATTTACCATTGTAACACTACAACAATTTTTAAAAATGGCAACACTGGGTAACCCGGGAGTGGTGAGCGGGATCTTGTTTTTGTCTTCTCTTAGCAGTGTTATAATTGTTTTACACTGTACAATATTTACATGCTTGTTAATATTTATTTAATAAAATAATTGTTTT
Organism: Tineola bisselliella; assembly: GCA_028551675.1. Taxonomy (NCBI): domain Eukaryota; kingdom Metazoa; phylum Arthropoda; class Insecta; order Lepidoptera; family Tineidae; genus Tineola; species Tineola bisselliella. The sequence continues at coordinate 119,143 of JAPWLS010001267.1, read as the reverse complement.
ACACCATACTATATATTCCGGTACTTTCAAGCGAATAGTGAAACACGACTAGGTCACTTCACGGATGTTATACTTAAACTTGATGGCATTGGGTTAATGATCGTCATAGTATAATCAAATTTACTAGAAATAATAGAGCGTCTCAAATGTTACATAGGGGCCATTCAAGTATTACGTAAGCAGATTTTTTACAATTATTTACCCCCCCCCCCCCTGTCAGCAAAAGTAAGCAAACCTCTTCCCCCCATTGGTCTTTTAATGTATTCTTTTTTTTATTGATATAATTGCTGACGTAATCACGATATCGACCCCCCTCCCCCCACCCACCATGTCATCAAAAATAAGCAAAGCAAAGACTCCCCCGCCCCCCTCAAGCGCTTACGTAATACTTGAATGACCCTATATAAACGCATGTTATATTCAGAAACGACAGCGCCTACTAATTCACCATGCTTCTTTTACTATGAGGTTGGTTAATCCTTATCAAGTAAATGATCATCAAAAACAGTCATCACTCAAATATGTTTGTAAATGCATTTGACAATCATTGGCAAGCGTTATTGAATGTTTAGTATGTATAGATGTAGTAATAAGCGAACCAAGCCCCGGGCACTGACTTCGCACATTGTGATGCGAAGACGCGTGCTCCAACGTACCCTCTGCATAATTGAGGAAAGTAGCGCTTTCGACTGTTACAGTTTGACCTGTTTAATGTTTTGTTATAATAAAATATTGTAATCTATGGTCTTGCATTGTGATCTACTCTATGGTCAACTTGAGTGTTCTGTTGTAACGCGATGCCATATCTGTTCTGTGCTGAGTATATGTATCTGAACTTAATCCAGTTATTTTTATTACAATCACTGTATAATATGTTTGACCCTTTTTTGATTTCGTTTAATTCGACTGAGATGATAGTAATATGGGGTATATGGTTGTAATTTTGAATTTAGAACTCTGTAGCAATTGTATGTAACAGAAAAGTAGTCTATAGTCATTGTAATTACGCAGAGAAAGTCGTACACATAAAGTTTAATATTTTTTACGATTTCTATTGGTTCAAGTCGAAGCGGTCTTAAATAAAATTACTCTTAAATTGTAGAGTTGAAAACAACGGGTCAAATATTAGAGGTCTTATCAAGCACATAACCAATTGAGGTTGGACATTGCGCTTGCGTGAATGCACTCGGTTTCTTCTTCTTGTATTTATGTTTCATTTGCTATTATATGTTTAGGTGATGTATTAACTTCGTGAGTGTCATTTGTTTCATTGTAATTGTAACTTCTAATTTCTACTTGATTTTTATACTCGGTTTTTTATATGTAATAGTTTTTGTAAATATGATTAATTGTGCAGGTGTATTCTTGACTTTTAATTCGAGTTATATGAATTTTTTAAGATTTTTTTTAAAAATGTTTTTCTAATAAATGAAAAACGTTCGGATTCCTATTATTGTATTTATTTTTATTATTTTATCGGTGTGTGTTTAAATGGTCGATTGAGTTTTTTTTTGTTTTTATTTCTACAAATTTTTGTCTAAAACAAATATTTTATTGAAATTAACAAAATAGATAAGCACGATTAAAAGACTTACAAATTATTTTAATTAAATTAAAAATTGATTTGATAACCTTACTCATACAGGTGATTTTAATATACAATGAATTAGTTTTGACCCATAATCGGCGAAACCTTTTCAAGTACTTAATGTTACAATGTAAATTAAATAATTGTTTTGTTTACGCTTTGGGTGGCTCGGAATGTAATCTTCATAATTTAAAAGGCACTGAACTTTTCGAGGGTTGTCAAAAATAATTTATCAATAAGATATTTTCGCCCGATTTTTTACGCTTATGACAAATGGTGTTACCAGCCTTTTGGTATACATTTCACGGGTTTAATACCACTTTATGGGTATTGCCTCTTACTGTTAACGTAACATTATTATTTTATTTGAAGCTGACAAATTTAGTTTTTTATCGTTTTATTTTTGTATGTATTTTATTTGCGTATAATCTGTTAGTTATGATAAGTATTTATAGTGTATAGGTATATATCTCATATATTGCATATAACTTATACATACATCTGATACATCTTTAGGAAATAATCACGATACCCACCTGTTACGACGGAGGCTGTATGATGTTAATGATTAGACGTTTCGCGTGGACCTATCTATTCCGTAATTATAATTCTGCGCCTCAGAGAGGGGAGGGCCAGGCATTCCTCTGGGGGGTGATGACCTTATTGCAGAGTTAGTAAAGAAATAGAATCGATTTTCAAGGTCTAGTTTTTTATAGTAACGACTGAGGTTATTTGTGAAAATGATTTCAATAATTTAAAAGGCGTTATGTGGATTGCATTCACGACTGCTTTAAATAACTTGATGAGGTGTTTCAAAAGGTCTGTAGTTATTTAATACTTATTTAAGAAGATTTTAATTTTTGACATTTATTCTGTCACTGTCAACTTTCTTGTTTTTCTTTTATTGTCATACAATTTTTATTACTTACTAGCTTTTACCCGCGGCTTCGCTAGCATTTAAGTCATTAAATAAGTATCAGAGATCACTTCAATGGAAATGAATCAATATGATTCCAAACAGCTGAAACTATAGTCAATTGGAAGCTATAACAACAAATAACTATAATATTTTTTAAATAAAAAGTATCCTATGTTACTTCTAGTACCTCCAAAAATATGTGTACAAAGTTTCAGGATGATCGGTTAAGAGTTGTTGCGTGAAAACGTAACAAACAAACTCACATTCACATTTATAATATGAGTAGGGATTTTTAAATCTCTTAGAATTAAAAGTCAGTTTGTAAATTAAATGACAATTCTAAAAGTTTAATAAACCGATATTACGTTGAATGACGTATTACGACGTATTAATCTTTATCGACTTAGTGAGAGATATACGAATTTTTATCGATATTGTGTAACTACAGTGCCTTTCCATATCATTAGTCCTAAAGAAAAAACAAAATATTTTTTACTTTAGATAATAATAGACTTACAAAAAAATATATTTAAGTTTTGGAATGGCCTGGAAATTCTCCAGACATGAACCCCATTGAGAATCTATGGAGCTTCTGAAAAGGGAAATAACAAAATCAGTAACAACAACAAAGAGAGAACTAATTGAAAAGTTGATTTTCGAATGAAACCATAATCCCCATCTTCAAGACTCTATTCCATCATGCATAAAAAGCATGCCTCGGCGAATTATGGTACTTATTTTACCCTTATGTTTACCCTTAGGTATACAATAGGATGACAATGCCCCTATACAGCAGCTATTCTTCTACATCATAGTAGATTTATTATATATTATTATGACATTAATATGTAAGTGGACAATGCCAGTATACAGCAGCTGAATCAAATTGATAATTATTAAATTAATACATTTATTTCATTTATATTACGAGTAAAAGCGCTATATTGGAGCCCATTTACTAAAAGTAAATAAATAAAAAATAAAAATAAAGAAGGGACTACAAAATATTGACCAAATATGGGCATTACAATAAAACTGATGTAATGCCCACAAATTATTAAATATATTAAATAAAATTAGTTTTATTTTATTGCTATTGTTTTTTTTTATTAATTAAAAATATGAAACTGTATATAGCATTTAATTATTTGATGATTTCTGTTTTTCTTCCATGTGTCTAATAATATGGGAAGGCACTGTAAAGTTGTAGAATTTCACTATTGCGTAATATTGTTTTAAACTGTGGTTGGGAGGTTCTGGGTCCTTTAAAAGATTACTGGTACAGAACTTGAACTCGCGTAATGTATTTCAATATAAAGCAATTATAGTTGTTTGAGATGAAAAAAAATATTAATTTAATGAGATTTTTTTGATCAAGTCAATCGACGTTTTGTTGCTGAGAAACGTAGTGCTGTGTTAAGGCGCTTGCTCATGAAAGTAATTATTTTTATTTATTTTTGGAATAAAACAATTGAAAGAAAGAAAACGAAACAAAAATAGTAATAAGAAATTGATTTTTCGTATATAGTACTTACTTTATCTTCAATAACTTGACAATTGCTTCAAAAAATTACACTTAAGAATGGGACAAAAGCTGGATTAGAATATAAGTGTACCCTCTGATATTCTCTGCTTTAAAAATATATTATGTAAAGATTTAATTTTCGAAGTTAACCAATCGATTACGGAAATAACGGAACGATATGCAGTTTTCTCTAACTCGCCTTAAAATGAATAGCTAATTTTTTTTTTATAATGACGATATGATCGTTGTCAAAGTAATGCATATTAGAGTGATTATTTTGAGTTAATAATATTTTACTTTGAAATATTTTAATATTATACGCAAATTAATAAGCTATAATAAATTCACCTATTTATAATTAACACGGACCATATTTATCGATATATCGATATAATAAACACTATGCGTATCGAGTATCGACACAAAGTAATTATTGAAACTTACTCAATAATCAGATAAGTAAAAATAATTTCATTCTTGATTACATTTTGAGTTGTTCCTTCCTTTTAACTTTTATCAGCTATATTTGAATCTTAACGCCTTTTAATTCATAAAAGGATAGGCAGAAACACTAAACAAATGACTACATATTCTGTATTTAAATACTTTTATTTTACTATTGTTCTAAGAATATATAAATTTATTACAGTGTTTTGTTTTTAGTGATGTATTTGAAATGTCCTGTAGTTATACCTAACTCTTCTGATTATAAGGCGCATCACTACTTCAAACTCCAGATAATTTATTTAATTTATATAATAGTGGTGTACGGTAGTTGAGAAAGAATGCTGGGAACATCATAATAAGATATATCTAGATTTTTAGATTACCTGAGCTGGTTCTAGAACTTAATTAGGTACTACAAATTATGTTTTTTTTTCTTTTAAAATTAACATTTTGTTGTTTATATAATATAATAGAAATAAACATTGTAGATATCACGTGTTTATGAATATGTATCCATTAATTTTAAGACATCCACACGTATGCGTGGAATCCATGTTTATCTTTTAGCGGTTAGTGTTATATTTATCTTACATACTGCAAGCGTACGTCACGCATGATGCGCGCATGTGTGAACTAACTTTCATGTTTCATTTAAAGGATTAAACAGTAAACCAATTATCACTGGAGTTACATAAGCAGAGATGTTGAAACCTTGAATAAAGTACTGTAATAACATAACCCGATTCCTTAAACTCAATACGAAAATAATTAAATAAAGGATCCCATCCAATAACTGTCCTAATTAAGCATACTTAACTTATCAAATAAAACCACGTTAATAGTCTTAAGTTAGTATATAAGAAAGGTAGCAATAGGCATTTAGTTATTGCTAAGTTACTACTTGACTACATGCTTGTAAAAAATAAACTCTTTTTAAAAACACTCCCGCTTGTCACCTTGATATATATATAACTCTAGCTCAGCGGTTCTCAAACTTTTTTGGCGAAGGAAAAAGCCTTAATATAATTATAAAAAACTGATTTATATGTATTTATGAATAATCATATTGCAATGTAACATTACGTAATATTTAGTTGGAATATTTAGATGTAACCTTATATTCTCCCTTTGGTAGGTATTTTTTGCAGTATTTTAGCCCTAGGGTTCCGCGGAACACACTTTGAGAAGGGCTGCTCTAGCTAAACTACTTTTTCTTTGAAAATAAATTTATTAATAAACAATTTTGAAAACGTAATATAATTTTATTATTAGTACAAAATAATTATTTTTGTTATTTTTATTTTCAGGTAATAAAACACGTATCTAATTAAAGGTAATGCTTTTGTTGCTGACTGCACTTTGAAACGATGCCTCGCTATAATTACATTCTATAAAGCCTTCTACAGTTTAAGAAATTACCGTTTGTACCTATAAAGTACATAATGTGTTTGTAGGTTTTTTCTTTTCATTTTTAATCGGCTTCAATCCCCTGGAGGCCCACCTAGTTTTTAAGGCCATTCATAATCCGTTCACTTGTAATTGAGTAACACACATGCAGCCTATTCTACGTTTTTATAATGTGCCTTTTGATAACGCATGCGGTTTGCGGGAGATTTCTAAATCGCATACCATGAGGTATTGGTTAGGATAAGTGTATACTTTGACGGTTAGAGGATTATTGAGGAGTATTGATGCTCATTTGTTTTTTATTAAAGTATGATACTAAAGCTCGAGATCCCGCATGCGGTTTATATAAGACGGAAACAGGCTATATATAAAGTAATAAAAACGACAATGTAATTAAGGTGTGTTGTCTTTTTCTTCTGACCGTACTTGGAATAAAATCCTCATCTTCACAAGAAGTAGGCGGTATATTTTTAATTGCAATTTTTATGAGAAGTAACATGCTACGCAAATTTATAGCAGTTTTAATTTTAAGTGAATATATTATTGTAGTGTGGAAATATATAGATATATGTTGTATATATGATATATCTCACAGTAATATTGTGCTAATATACTTCTCTAGTGCATTTTTAAAATCATATTATACAATTATATTCATTCATATATATAGTGTTGTGTAATTTATTTTATTAATCGGATTAAATTTTTAAAAAAAAATGTAAGCAATATAAAAGTCTAAATTATTTTAAAGATAATGTTAATATATTTAAATAATTTGATTTAAAAAAAATTAAACTTATCTTATTCTTTGTGTGCCGCCAAATTTTGAAATCGTTAAAAGTGCGCCGCAACAAAAAAAGATTGAGATCACTGGTCTAGCTTAACATGATACGAAGTTAGGACGTCTACACAAAATACACGACAATCTTTTTAGGACATTAACCACGTACCTCCACATCGACTCACGCGTCACCTATAAACTGTAATAGCGCCTTAACGTGTACGAGGTCTTATTAAGTGGTATAAACTTTAATACAGTCTGTTCCAAATTTATATGATATTTGTAAATATATACAGGGAGATCTAATCTGAGATTATTCGCAAATTCGTTTAACTAACGGGTTTAAAGTATTTTATGAAATGAAATGAAAATAGTTTGTTAGCATAGACACTAAAGGCGTGCGTCTACAATGGCTTCGGAAAGGCGTATGACGAGAAGAAGACCACAAGAAACTCGTCATTTAAATTAGACAGTGATATATATAGTATCTTTATTTATTTATTTATAAATATATATCGTTAATTCTAAGTTTGATTGTAATCCATAAGCGAAAAATGTTGACACAGCATATTTATATAGAAATAGTAATTTCTTCTCTTTCATCTTCATAGTCCCACTTTTTTTTAGTAAAGTATTTTTTTTATCAACCAATCACAGGCTTGCATTAACCCGATCGATGCGCACGCACTAGGCTGATGAAGTTTTCGTGTCAGCCTTTATCAAAGGCGGCAATTTCGCTTAAACGATGTTACATGTAGGAATCTTACCCATTTTGCTTCGCGTAATTTTGACCCTATTAGAAGGCTTCTAACTATTTAAGTTGTCAATTAATTTTTACAATACATGTCGCTATTAGACTGTAGAGAATTGTTTACATACAAAAGTTGATTCCACTATGATAACATATCATAGCAGATCATACTCATATACAATACAATTGTTAACATCTAATATATTTTATTATCAAAATAATTATGTTTTATACTAATAAATAAATGTCCATAATTACTTTATATAATTTAAAAGTTGTGTACTTGACTGTTATTTACTAAACACGGCGGCCATCTTGAATTTCGGAACAAAAAACAAAAGAACGACAGTCGTGTCCGGGGAGCTGTGCGAATTGCGCGGTAAAGTACGACTAGCGAGTGATATTGTTAGATAAAATAAATAAAAGCAATATTTTTAATTCTTTAACATTTTTAATACAATTGTTAGTTAACATACTGTAGTCTATTTGACTATTGAGTTTGTTCATCGTCAATACGAAAAATGCATGTCGCGTGGATCAATTCATATCTTAAAAACGCGTTATTTTTGATAGACCTTTATATATACCTAATAACTATTTAGATCGTTTGCGGCTCACTATCGTCTTTTGTTTTTGTTAATTATAATCCGACGTTTCGGAAACTTTGCAGCTAATGTGATTGGTAAAATAAATATTATATTTAAGAAATACCGAATAATACTGACAGATCTGAGTTAGTGTATAAATGACTCTCAAAGTCTCGAAATTATTTTTGCACCAACCTAAAATATATATCATTGTTGCTAGTCTATAAGAAATTAAACGTAACATTTCAATATTTTCACAATAAAATCCGAACGAACGGTAGTAGTGTAATAAAAATAAATTTATTTGCGAATGCTTTGAGCACGTCGAATGTACCGCACCGTTACTATCGGATTATCATTAAAATCGATAGTAAAGACATTTACACACTTTTACCGGGAACTCTAATTTTATATGGAATGTGATTAGTTATGCGACAAAATACACCGATACATTGAACAATGTATTTAAAAAAAAAGTCCAAAGTGACAAGCAATTGTTTTTTAATTTTTTTTTATATTATAGTTGGGATTATTATGATTCTCATTTGTCTTTTCTTTTTTCAAAATATATAGAGATATTAACCTAACAACGTTACTCTAAAGTTATAAAATAAGGAATTAAGTCTTGCAAATAAACACGTTATTATTTAATTTAATGCGTACGTTTTTTGTAATGAAAATCACAGAAATACACCCTGCCTAATATAATACAAAAATTCACACCCTGTATTATGGGTATAAGGAGAACACAAAACACGCAAACTCGAAAAATATACCTATTTTTTAAATATCATTTATTTATTTATTTATTATTAAAGTAACGTAACAGTATAATTTTCGATGGTTCCATACTAGGCAATGCCTGTCACGTGGGGCTCAAAATAATATATAATTGTTTCGAGCAGGAATCAAGTTTCTGCGTCACAAATTGATACTTTCAGTCTAAAATGAACAGTTCGCAAAGAGTCTAAACTCGCAAAAGGCAGCCCTTCGTTCTGCATTTGAATATTTAAATGTTTCTATAATAATAGAACAACATTAAACTTGGAACGACTTTCTTAGCCGCACATTTTCAATATTTAATTTTTATGTATTTTTGTAATTTTATCAGAAGTGTAGTATCTATCCCTTTATCACCTTGAGCATGCCGTCCTATCCTATAATTAAAATTTCATTTAGTTTATATAATAGTAGTCCTTTTTATAATATGTAGTTTTAATGTAATTTTGTAGGTAGGCTTTATAAATAAATAAATAAATATCTTAGAACTTGGTATAGCGGTGTGAATGTTTAGAGTTTTTTCTGTGATTTGAATTTTAGAAGAAATGATCTGCATTTTTTTTAAATTTCGTATGCAAACAATAGCTCCAACGTACCCACATTTGTGATTAATACCTTCAAGATATAGGTAATATATTGATTCAATGACAATTTTAATAGTGCGAAGGCTTTTCTTGGAAAAGGAAAATAAATTGTTTATAGATATGCGAGAGAGAACATTATTTGTCATAAAACGTGTAATATTCTTGATCAAATTGATGTTGCAGGAATTGCTTATCTAATATTTAAAATTGCTGAATGAATTTGGTATTTATGTCATTGCAAAACAGAAAACTTCATAACACAATGTCAAAAGTATGGTGGTACAAAAACCATACACGAAACATGTTAAAATAATATGAAAAATATGCAAATATAGTTTATCAGCGTGCTGTCGTCGCTGACCCCCTGCCTGGTGATCTTTATGGCATCCTTCAACAACACAGTCTAGGTTCACGTGATTCATCTACGAACTTTATGTTATTACCCTATTCTGTGATCGTATGAGGGCGTATGCCTTACACTCATTTGTTTTACTGCGTGTTTGGCTGTTCGAATTGTTGATAGTTAAAACTGAAATGCCACATGTCTAGTATTTAATTTAAAAAGTCTTCTATAAAAGTGTTTGCAACTACTATCCCTTAATATAAATGTGAATGTGAGTTTGTTTGTTACGTTTTCACGCCACAACTACTTAACCGATCATCATGAAACTTTGTACACATATTTTTGGAGGTTCTAGAAGTAACATAAGATACTTTTTATTTTAAAAAAAATATTTTTTACTATAGTTTCAGCTGTTTGGAATAATATTTATTCATTTCTATTGAAATGATTTCCGATACTTATTTAATGACTTAAATGTGAGCGAAGCCGCGAGTAAAAGCTAGTTGAGTATAAAGCAGATTTTGAAAATAATATATTTATACATTTTACAAAAATTACTTTTTATCTCCATATATTTTCAACTCAAAGCCAGCAAGCATAGCGAAGATAATTACATTTTAGCGTTTTATTAACCGAACAAAAAAATCGACATTTACTTTTCTCTTAAAATTCCACTAAAATCAAAAATAAAATTAACAAGCCCATTGAAATTGCAGAATTGTCGGTATCTGTTTCCGAGAATAGACCCTCGGGGTTTATCAGCGATATAAATAAAGGTACTCTTGCTAACACTGTTCGGGGGGCGTTCGGAAGCATGGGCGCAGATTATCACTTACAATTTGTCTTGAAGCACGTTTATGTGAAAGATTACTTCGTCGACGGAGTTTACTTACCGAGCTTTCTGAACGACTCGAGAGCAATGAGCGAGCAATATTAGTACTTGTTTATTCATTTATTTATATTTATAACACGTTGTTTGATGGCACTAGGAATATTTCGGAATTAGTTCAGAAGTAGACTACTATTTAAAAAAAATATGCCAAGCTTAAATTACTATGAAAAATTAAAAGAACATAATAAAAACAGTCGCTATTAAGTTGTAAAAAAAACAAATGAAATTATATAGAAAGAAACTAAATAATTATTTGATATAAAATTAATAATAGTGTAATATTAAATATTAGTTCGTTGGTTTAATCATAAAACTAAGACTACGGACTATTATACAATAAACGATGATTTCATGATAAATATTTACGACATGAATGATATTATAATAGACTGAGATGTATCTGAGGAAGCACTAAAAATTGCCTCGAGTAGTTAACGACAATAACTTTTATGTGTAATTACAGGAAACTGAAGTTGTAATTAATCAATCGTAAAAGGCTTTTCTTTGTCCGTATTAAATTGTGAGTTAGATTGAAGAGAAAATTGTTAAAAGAAATCAATTAAAACACGTTTTATGTTTAACAATTTTCTTAATATTTATTCATTCATTATCTAAATATATATAACTCAAAGGTGACTGACTGACATAGTGATCTATCAACGCACAGCCCAAACTACTGGACGGATCGGGCTGAAATTTGGCATACAGGTAGATGTTATGACGTAGGCATCCGCTAAGAAAGGATTTTGATCAATTCCACCCCTAAGGGGATAAAATAGGGGATGAAAGTTTGTATAAATCTTCTTAGATTTATTGCATTCATTATTACGCAGACGTAGTTGCGGGCAACAGCTAGTATTATATAGTATAGGTATATAAAAATAAGTGGCAATTTTCGTTGTAATTTTATAACTCAAGAACGGGCTCACCTATCTTTGCTTTGTTCGGACTATTTAGTAGATGGTTTATGTGAAGTTTGCACAAAATCGGTTGAGCGGTTCTTCATTTATTACATTTTTTGTAACAAATTAATTCAATAAATGGCGGATTGTACTGTCAAATTGAAACTATTTTCAGTGTTGACAGTAATTGAAACTTTTTATGTCATTCATGCTGTTTGATGCATGAATTTGATGTTCCAATTAATTTTTTTAAATATTTCACTTTATACGTAGCAAAGCACGTACCGAGCCGCTAGTATAGTATATACCCTGTATTAAATTTTAAAGATGCTGAAAATAGTTTGACTATTAGATGGTTTCTTGTGATTTTTTCTCATTATATTCCATTCCGAAATTACGGTGAATTTTGATAAGTTTTTGATTACATATTTGTATGTTTCGAATCTTTGGGAGGTTATATACTATACATATAGTATGTAAAAGCAAAGAAATGCATTTATTCCAAATATGACCTAATAAAAAAAAAATAGAGCATAAAGTAGACATGATATTTTGCACCGAAGGCTCCGATTTTCTAGTACATATAATCTAGCGAAGAACGGTTGGTTGATAATAAAAATGATAGTGTACCAATAAAACTTATATGACCACAGCTCTCTCATGATATGAAATAACCTTTAAATACTTCCTAATTAGAATGGAGTGATGGAAAAGAGAATAAAGGTTTATTATTATTTCAGTCTACTCAATAATATAGACGATTTTGTGTTTTTTTTAACGTAATTAAATTTACCTAACTTAGCACTTACGTTAGTTTTATTTGTTTTACGAGTTTTGTGGTATTCTTCTCGCCATACGCCTTTCCGAAGTCACGGTAGAGTCTAACGATGAGCAAGTGCACGCCTTCAGTGCCTATGCTAATAAACGATTTTCATTTTCATTGTGTTACGTTAAAACGAGTGATAATTTTTTTCAATATTAAATAAATAAGTGGATCTGAGATCAAGTTGTGTTAGCAATTATAGTCTATGCATTTCACAGTTACTTAATAGCAATAATCACTATACTGTCGCAAGCAATTGCGCAAGAGCAGCTGCTGGATCCCTGTTACAGGCGACACTCACTGCATAACCTATCAGCTTTGTAACAAGTTAATTGGGCCTTAAGTGCTAGCGTCATACTTGCTATACGTTATTTAGTACATAGTACAGACAGTTATTTATTACGTGAACCGATAACTTGACACGTGGGTGCTCATTCATCACTTTCGTTTGCAATTCTGCTTCTGAAACTAGTTTTTTTTTGTTTAACAAAGAAGCTGTCAATAAAACGCTTTAGGTCTTGTAATTAACTTGTTTTAAATATTCTTCAAAGTTACACCTATTACGTGTGATTATTGTTTTTTTTTCTTTTGTTTATTTATTGCTTTAATTCTGTAATACTTAAAATCATTCTCTAGTATTGTTTCGTGAAAATATAAAAAGTCGTACCAGGCAGTAGTTGAGCAGTGTCATCTTAAAATTGATGCAATACCTTGATAAGTTTCAGCATCATTAAGATTAAGTTCCAACTAAAAATTAAATCTCTCCCTATTTGATTGCTTTCAAAGTTCGGAGCAGCGTTTATGACCAGTAGTTTACCACTGTCGCTGGTTATTTAAACCTGTTCCTATAGATCTGTGATAAAACATGGCGATGATGCAAATAAAATAGGGATTATCCGGATCGGTCCCTTTGATCTCGTTTATTTAATATCTATAATGGATCCGTTCGCTGCATCAATGGTTTAACTTTAAATGCATACATTGCATTTTCCATACTTAGCCTTTGATGGTCTTGGAGGTCATTTGCACACATGTTCTTAGACTACTCCTAAAACAGCGGTTCTCATACTTTTTTGGCGAAGGAAAAAGCCTTAATATAATTATAAAAAACTGATTTATATATATTTATGAATAATCATATTGCAATGTAATATTACGTAATATTTAGTTGGAATATTTAGATGTAACCTTATAATCTCTCTTTGGTAGGTATTTTTTGCAGTATTTTAGCCCTAGGGTGCCGCGGAACACAACTTTGAGAATGGCTGCCCTGAAAGAATATAGGCTGAATAGGATTTCGAGTGCTGTGTTATTTGCAAGTACATGATTCTCAGAAACTGTGTTCTATTTGAACAGGTAATTCCGTTGATTAGCAATACCTCAGAGAAAACGTTTAATCGTCGAAATAAATTCTACACAGCTGTAAATACTTTTAGTTTAATTATTTCTTCTTGGTAGACAATTTGATGGGGATCTTAAGTTTTATTGCGAATGGAGATCAGACTGAGTAATTACTCTTGTTTTCATGTAGATGTTGTTACAACGATCCCTTTTTTCTTCACTCCATATTTTATAAGCGCTCACCTGCTCGACTAGTTTTAGCTTTTTTTTTTCAATCGAAAATCGGTGACGAAGGCGTCGGAGTGACACTAACATGACGTTAATTAAGGCTCGTCGTCGTGGGACGCCGCGGACGTGAGAGACCAGCTGAAGTCGTTAGTGATCGTGAATGCCAGTGATACGTTGTCTCGGCTTTGTCGTTCATCGACAATGACCACCGGACGATTGAGCGATCGGATCTTAAACTTTCAAAACGATCGGAATCGCAAAGTATGCTATCAGCCTCGATCGATACCGTAATTGGCGTTCCTCATCATTTATCTCCCTTTATTTTAATTATAAGTTTTAATAATGCATGTTTTACTTAATATTTGTGTGCTGTCGATGATGGATAGCGTCGGTGTTCATCTTCATTTGTAAGAGAACCTTGAGAATTCATTTGCCAAACGCGTCAGATCAGAAGCACACTACTCGCAGTTATGCTGTCACTTTGGTGGATGTGATTTATTGCTGACATCAGTTATTTGCGCCGGCTGCTTTACCCGACCACAAAGACCGATCGCACTTCAATATTATTAAGCTCTCTTGTGTAATAGCGTTTAAGTTCATCTATTTATCTTCATTGATGTTATTCTCTTTGCAAAATATTCCCATGTCATCTAAGTGGTATTTAGTATTAGCAGGATAATTTTCATGGTTAATAATATTGTCTTGGTCGATTATCTTTTCATAAACTATTATTCCATCAAAATCATGTTTTGTAATCGCGGACTCACATGTAGGACCGCGGTCTGGAGGTTTCACGTCCGATTTATTATTTATAAGAGGCAAAAATGAAATCGTGATCCGCGTTCCGCGTGAGATGTGTCGTCGGGCCTGCTTGTAGTACCTATAATGCATGCTTCAACGAGCACTGATGCTGTGAGACGGTTTACTTTGAAATATTCATATTTTATTTTCTTAACTTTGAATCAGTTTATGTGTTCGAGATTAATTGTGTTGATTTTATTATCTTTATTTTTTAAACATTTTTACATTCTTGTTATGTTTTTTTATACATTTTTTTTTTATAATGGTAACGCTTTAGTTGAGGGCCGCAGGAATTGCTAAATTGTGCCAATTTAAAAAAAAAAACAAGCTATAACGTCGTACTTAATACATAGCAAACTAACCTTTTCATTATTCGTACAGTCTTGGGGTTCTCAAGTAAAAGATCCAGGCCTTTTTTATATAGTGTAGAAATAGCAATAAAGTTAGTGTTGGCTTAAGGTTACATAACACAAGATACATTGTTGTCACTTGCAGATTTCTAATATACAAGAAGCATGCTATCTGTCAATGGTCACGATTTTGCTTGAGATTCGAGTGTTCCCATGCAAGTAGTGACTGGCCATTTTATTTATGATCTTCATAATGCTGTATGCTGTGATCCTATGAGGTTATGACCTTAGGGAGTAAAGGTTCAGATTTAAGAATAAATATATAGTAGAATTAACTGTGAGCTTTTTGATATAACTAAATGTGAACTTTATTTAAAAGAGTCGATGTTGAAAGCGTGAAGAAGTGTTACTTAGTTTTTCATATTTACCTAGTGCTTTTGGTATATTTAAAAAATGTAATCGTTTGATGGTTATTTGCCCATTCTATAGTCCTGGGTTAGTGCCACCACTTTCAAATGTAATAGCTGTGAAGTAACATAGCAGTTAGTAGTGAGAAGTGTGGTGATGACAGTTGATTTCTAAACTGTAAAATTTGGAATTAGTAGTCACCTTAGAGTATATACGAGTATGTGGTAGTACATTTCGACCTAGTTGAAATGTCATTAGGTCTCTTTGTTCGTGTTTAGTGTTGATAGTAGACGTATTAAATGTATGGAAATGACCTCCGAAACAATAGATTGAAATAATCCTTTTGCGTTGTGTTTATTGAAGCGTGATATTGAAAATGAATAAAAAATATGAGCTGCTATAAAAACTCGTGGCGAACTGAGTCCGTGTTTTGCAAGACATTATGTTTTAACGATTTTATAAGTGGATTATAATGGCTAAGTAAGTTTTTGATAATCAAATGGAATACAGAGTTTCAATGATTCACCATTTTTGTGGTTTTTTCTTGTATCCGGCGCGGTGGATAATGTCTGTGGCTTCGTGTTTTTATATGTTAAAGTATGATTTTGTAATACCGTAGAAAATTTGTTCCACGTGATCATTTGCTGATATGATTAATTCCATTGTAATAAATCGTGGTACAAACAAGCAGTTCTTTTTAAATTTCCTCAATATAAATTTGAAATAATTTATTACTAAGACTTTCGATATAAAACAAGTTTTATAATATAAAATCTAGGAATGCCTTTTCCCGGCTCCTGAAGCAGAACGCCCCTCTTTGAAAAACACACGAAACGATTACAATTTAACCGCATAAATAAAAAAACTAAATTCATTTGTTTCTTACGAGTGTCGGTCGCGATGATTGCTATTATAATTCTTTGGTTTCCGTTCAGTTGGTAGCGCTAATGATAGCCGAGCCTGACCTTGTATTGCGTCTGCGGTTGGACCCTCGAGTCTGTAAGCGCATCCACCATAATAAACTTAAACTATTAACTGCTCCCTTGTCGCACTATCTGCTATCACCTCTGAGTGGGAAAGAGACGGCTTCGATGCGGTTTGGAGATGAAACCCGAACCCGGCAGGCCTCAGTACGTGATCGCTCGCTACGTGATCTCCATTACTTGGTTATATTTTGAATTCTTTTGTTCATGTCTTCAAATTATTTTTTGAATTATACCTACCGCTGTACCTGACTAGAATTTGTGCGTCGTCTGCAGCGGGAAACCCAGACTCTAATACCTTTATTCAAATTCTGGCAATCTGTCTGGGTTCATGATCATTCCTTTACGCCATAACGCGCATACTAATCATTTAATTTTCAATTCACTTAAAATAACTTGAGACTTACTACTTTATTTATTTCAATTAGTTTTAGCATTTCACAAGTGTCATTATTGATTATCATAAATTTGTCAAAACTACCCTACCTTTGATGAGGGTGAATTGTTCAAAGCGTATGAGCATCAGCTTGTGTATAATAATAATAATAAATGTTACCTATTTGTTCATCGACCTAATGTAGCGAGAATTATAAGCAAAATAATTTTAAATAATTTCCTTTAACCCTTAAATGCATGATTTATTCTGACCTCTTGAAAAAAATATATCTTGTAGACTTGTACATTCAAATGCAGAGAGACATAGAAAGAAATAAAAAATATAATATACTAGCTACGTATAAAGTGAAATATTAAAAAAAATAATTAGAACATCAAATTCATGCATCAAACAGCATGAATGACATAAAAAGTTTCAATTACTGTCAACACTGAAAATAGTTTCAATTTGACAGCACAATCCGCCATTTATTGAATTAATTTGTTACAAAAAATGTGATAAATGAAGAACCGCTCTACCGATTTTATGCAAACTTCACATAAACCATCTACTAATAATCCGAACAAAGCCTAAGCATTTGATTTGGATAGGTGAGCCCGTTCTTGAGTTATAAAATTACAACGAAAAGTGCCATTGATTTATATGTATATATAGATTATTTTTATACTATTTTATTAAAAAACCTTATGTTGCAGATATACAACATCATGCATTTACTTGCATTATTAGTGGTATGTTGCAGTTTTACGTCAATATGCATTTAAGGGTTAATATGGGTAATATGGACTGAAACAATTAATTATAATAATTGCTATCTTTATTGTTTGATCACAACAATTAGTTTTATTTTAATTACGTAATTAATATACCTAAGTACAAATAAAATATTAAACCTTGACATTTCGTATTGTAGTTAAAAAAATAATACCAAAACAGATTAATATTGTATGAAGTTAATAATTAAACGGTCATTTTAATGAACGGTTCGAGCGGCTCGCTTAGGGTCGTACCTCACGGATTCAGGAATCAAATTCGATTCCCACCCACTTCATTACCAATATTATGTACTCGATCCATAAAGTTAATGTACAATGTCGCGATAATTACACCGGGTGGAGTTATTAAATAATTACGCGCCGCCCCTCAGCCAATGAGGAGGGACTCGACAGGCGGCATCCAATTAGCTTCGAGACAAGTCAGAGAACAGGATGCGCAGGCGCACAACACGACACGCTTTTTGCACAATTTACACGACCAAATGACAGGAGCGCGGGAATTGCATGCGTTCTCAAATTTCAGACAAACCTTCGTACTGGTCGATAGCAGCGCTTGTCTCCGTGTTTTACTTTGACCGCACTTTACTGGATCACTTTTACAGTGGTGTCTTAGGATTATTGACTATTCAAAGAAAATTTAATGAAAAAAACTAATTTTCTAAAAGGTTTTTTTATGAAAAATTTTTTTAAAAAATACAATGAATATTTAAAAAAAAAGTATGTTATAATGTTGCAACTGTTCATAAAAATTCGAAAATTTTTAAAGCAAAATTTTTTTTTTCATTTATTCTGAAACGTTGCATTGTACCGTGATTTCGGAAAGATATAAGACGAGAAGTAATCATAAGAAATTTAATACAATATAGGTACATTTTTGCTTAATAATAGAACTAATTTAAATCTTTAATATTCTTCGAGTTATCGAAGCTGTTAAGCAGACAACACAAAGGAGAAGAACACTAAAAAGCTTCAATCATTTATTGTATCCCTCTTACCACAGCACATTTTCTTACGCATTTCTCACATGAGCATTAAAAATGATCTTGAAATGCTAAAGTAATGCAATTTAAACAATTTCATGCTACAGGATAGATTTGTAAAGCTTCCTTTGCTAGCATTTGACAGACAGCATACTGCGGGCTGTCTTCGGTACGCTCACTTCGTTCTGGATGTTAAAATAGCTGACAATGACGGGTTTGTTGTAAAATGAAAAGTTAGGTTTCTTATGTTCATTTCTAAACTTTAGATTCACTATTGATATGAAATAGATACTAAGTAGTAACTAACTAACTACTAGATCATTGAGTTATAGAACCATGTCAACCGAAAATAATTAATATCTGCTCAACAATAGTTTAACAATAAACATTCGCATTAAAAAAGTAAGTAGTAGCCAAAGAGCCAAGTAAAAACTTGAAAGGAAACTGCAATAAATAAAATTGAAGTACCAGGCGAGCATAAACGCGAGGAGTTCTCAACTCATCGCCGATAGTGCGAGCTTGTTACGTCTTACAAATAGATATACAATACTCATCAGATAGCGGCGGATCACGACCGTGTATCTAATAACAATAATATCCATATTTCGTTTCGAATAAGGGAATAATGCGGGATTGAATTAACTTTGATGTTGTTTAGCCGCTTTAGTGATGTTACTACTTTGTCATTTGAGCTTGACTTGAGTAATAATTGACTCGAGGTAATTTAGTCTATTGATGATTTAGAAGTGTTGTAGCTGAAATTTGGCGTTATGTAACTAATTGCTTTGATAATTATAGTAAAATAAATGCTATATTTTTTTAAATTCGAACAATGTTACTCAATTATCACACAACTCAAAATTGAAACTACCGACAAATTTTATTCGACACTTGAAATTTACCACATTTTAATCTGGCTGCGACCACAAGAGAACGTCTATCTGAATAAAATAATAAGCCGTATAATTTTTAAAAATTTAGTAACATGACTCAAGTCAATTTATTTTAACTCGAGTCACTGTTGCCACATCACTATGCTGTTTGTAGGGTTATTATCATACAATGAACATTGCGGCGTCCACTGACAGCAGGAAGGGGTAAGACTTCTCCATATTGAAGTGGTGTTCTGGTGTGCTGCTGAGCTCCAACCGGTTACTGGTGTTTAAATGTTTTCGATACGAAATTTTAAGCAGATATCGAATTTTTAGCAATATTACGCTCATATTCACAACTCAAACTTTGCTTTTAAGGGCCTGTTTATTCATTATTGACTCTTTAATTTAACTAGTGATATTGTCGACAGAAAAGAGGTTGCGGTTGTTAATATAATAGTATATCTATTTTTATAAATAAATCTGTCAATTTGAATTTGGAATGAAAGAAAAGAGGAACGTAAGACGTGCGAATGGGGAATTTGTTGTTGGTTGCGAATGGGAACAAATGTGTGTGCTTAGATTATAAGAGATTGGTAATATAGTGTAAATACAATTTTAAGAGTTACAGTATACAGTCCACTTCCTCTGTCAGCTACAGGTGAAATAATCAAGAGTCATGTCAAACATTCTGTCAGTAACGAAGAATTATTTTAACCGATATTTCAATTCAAAATCAATATACAGTAATGCCCCGCTTTACGCGAGGGATACGTTCCGGAAAAAATCGCGTTAACTGAAATTCCCGCGACCATAGAGAAGTTGATACCTACATTATGTTAATACACACTCATTCGCGTAATGCGGGGCAATTAAGCGCGAAATTTGAATAGTGAAACCGCGCATAACGGGGTCGCGTAAAGCGGGGTATTACTGTATTATAAAACGAAAATACTAATGCATTATCTATTTATTTATTTTTTAATTATTTAACTTTGTTTTAAACGTCACCTACTCTATGTCTTTCCTGCTGCTGATCCTAAAAATGTGTTCGCTCGTATTTTAAAAGTCGCCACAATAAATCTGTTTGTATGTATATCATAATTACAATTTGTAATTTGTATTTGTGAAGTAGGTAATTTGAATTTTAAAAATTATAGCCTTAGCTACGCCTTGTGCGTGGTCGTGAAATTTGCTTTGCAGATAACTCCAATCCATAAGGACAAAGACTGCGTATGCTCACGCCCTCTTGCGCTAACATTAATTAGATACATTATGTTAATTTTTATATGCATATCCGGTTTGATCATTGTTTTTGAAATATTACTAAATAATTGTTTATAAGTTTATATTCAATAAGCATATATTTTTTTTATTTACCGCGCTTTTGAACTATCGGGTCAAATTAACCAAAATAAAGTTCTGAAAACATAATGTATATGTACTAACTTGTTTAATATTTTGTTTCAGGTAATCTAATTGGAATTAATCTATATTTTCGTATGTATTTTTTTTACCATATATTACCACAAATATAAATCAAATTCTACTGTAGAATTCTAGTGTTATTTGTATAAATATTCAAGTAACATTTAAAAAGCTAATCTCTTCTTTCAGTAATAAATTTTGTACATAATATATGTCTAATGTTATAGTTTTAAAGAATTTTAAGCCTGTTTGACCAGTAAAATTTGACCTGTGAATATTACGACCTGCATTTATAGGTCAGAAACTTTTTGATGCCATTTAATGTTATAAGCGAGCTCAATGGAATTTCACTTAAGTATTTTTAAAGGTCCAATTAATGATTGTTTGTTGAATAAGCGACCTCTATATCGCAGTTGTAAAAAAATAAGTTCCTATCTTGTATCGTAAGATGCCTATAGGTCTTGTTGTTATATCTATCCATAATATAGGGTTTTGTAGTTTGGGAAAAGTGTAAATGTATTTATGAAGAAATTGAAGGTTTTTAATTTAGAGGTTTAGAATTATGGGTGGAACGGGCACTAAACCGAAATAAATGCCTACCAATACCTTGTTACGATTCGCGTCGGTTTATTGACTATGAACAATGGGGTACAAACTATTCAGCATTTTATTTACATTTTTCAATTATTGATTTAATGTTTAATGGAATTAAATGTAGTTCACGTTATGGTACACTTTTATAGCGAGGAAGCATGTGGGTTTTATGTGTTTAAAGCTAGTTTTCCACTACAAGCTACCTTTTGTTATATCTTTTAAATAAAATTCGTTTGTTTTTTTTTAACAATTTTACGTTTTGTTTTTAGTGAATAGCGAGCTTTAAAATTGACCTATGTATAATATCACAAACATATGTATAATAATAAAAAAAATTGGTGATTTTGAGTTTTTATATACATATCACAGTAAGCATTCGTCTTATAAGATATGTCATTTAAGGCATATCCAACTATGTATATAAAATGTATCCAATTTAAAATATAAAAAAGTATAGACATTAGTAACTATATTATGAAGTTCCTCTAACTTGATTACACCCACACGCAAAATAACTGGACAGTCATCGACTTATTAAACATATTGATAAACTTTATGCAGCGATTACATAAAACTCACTACCGGTTTTATAATTATCTTCCATACTTGAAACTTAATACGTATCCATGTAAAAGTGCGCGCTAATTAATTTCTCCTTCACTCTTCTTTAATTTTAAGTTTTGTAGATTTAGGTAAGGCACGATGGGGCTGATATGTCTTGACAGATAAAAGCCCCAATTTAAAAATAAATAATAAAAAAAGCTTGCTAAACAATTAAATGAGTTAGAGCAGCGGTTCTCAAACTTTTTTGGCGAAGAAAAAAGCCTTAATATAATTATAAAAAACTGATTTATATGTATTTATGAATAATCATATTGCAATGTAATATTACGTAATATTTAGTTGGAATATTTAGATGTAACCTTATAATCTCCCTTTGGTAGGTATTTTTTGCAGTATTTTAGCCCTAGGGTTCCGCGGAACACCACTTTGAGAATGGCTGAGTTAGAGTAACGAAATAATAGTGTTACAATCATGATTTAAAATATCAAAACTGAATTGATTTAGCATGCTAGATATTGCAAATTCTACTACTAAAAGGGAAAGTTAGGTCAGCATGGTGTCACGCATGCGTTCATGTAATATATAATATCATAATAAATTTATACTGAAATATTCCTACTAATATTATAAATGTGAATGTGAGTGTGTTTGTTACGTTTTCACGCAACAGCTACTTAACCGATCATCATGAAACTTTGTACACATATTTTTGGAGGTACTAGAAGTAACATAGGATACTTTTTATTTAAAAAAAAATATTTTTTACTATAGTTTCCAATTGACTATAGTTTCAGATGTTTGGAATCATATTGATTCATTTCTATTGAAATGATCTCTGATACTTATTTAATGACTTAAATGCGAGCGAAACCGCGGGTAAAAGCTAGTATTATATAAAATCTAAAACCTCTTGCAGTCTGGATAGAGATTTATCACCAATTTTTTTATCAAGTCGAAATAGCAGCGACTGGTCTCTCGGACCAAACTTTCATACAGTATCTGTGAACAATTTTTATTATTATTACGCATTGAAAATGTGAATAAGCTCTTAACATCTCATAAGGTACTGCATAAATAGGACCTGAGGTAATTCACGGCGTTTAACTAGTTGTGACTTGTAAATCATGGTGTGAAAGTGAAGTCTTGCATCGTTATTTATAGATATAATGATGTTTTAGGTGGTTGAATAAAACTTCAAGGCGTTGCTCTGTAATCAAAGTTTATTTAATTAGTAAGGTTTTTTTATATTTAAAATTTCATATTTCTATTTACCTGTAATCAAAGAAACGACATTTGAAGTCGATTTAATGTCAACACACACGACACGCGAGCAGTTTAATTTAACAAAAATGACAATTAGACGAACACACAAATCGCGTTCCGCACACAACAATTTATACTCTCCTCCATAGGCTATTACATCAAACGAATTCTGCCAACAGTTAAACTAAAGAAATGATACATTATTTTCTTTATATAGATATTATTTAATATGTTTTTGGCTATGTATTGCGTGTTGACATGTAACCTATCCATGTTAATTATATATGTGTTAATATAAAAATTAATGTTTGTCTGTATGTCCTTTATAGAATCGTAAACTATGCATTTGATTATGTGATGATCTTTAGCAAAGTTGTTGTGCATGAGCCCACGAAGGTTTCTGAGTTGGTACGACCAATTTTCAACAGATGGCGCCACTGTCATTCCAATGAATTTCATATATTGCCGTGACAGTTCATGACAGCTAATTAAACAGGCAATATTGTCATCAAAATGAATTAAATGTTTGTGTAATGTCTTTCCTTCAAATTTATTTTAGTTGGGTGAAGCTAGTGTGTTAATAAAATAAATAAAATATATTAACAGTAATTTTCTTTATTAAAGATAAAACAGTGATAGGTACTATTGTAGATTATAATAAGGAAAAAATATAGAATTCAATATATAGGTAATTGATAAGAGAGAATTTGTTATGCACTTAAAACTTGCTTGCCACCGGACTTATCTTGACATTAATAACTGTTTATTAGTACTAAAAACGAGACCGCATTCGTTGATTTTATTCGATTACTAAATTATAAAGTTTTCTTATATTGAGTCGGTTTGTCGACTTCTACCACGGCTTCGACTTCTCTTCATCCCTACGTGAGGAGAGACACTTCTCTTAGTATCTCTCTCTCTCTCTTAGCCACTATTAAATTTATTTATATTTATTCATGGTATGCAAAACAGTTCACAGCTAAAATTAAAAAAAGATGGGCATTACATCTAGTGGAACCGAGCTGTGATCCAAAACTATGCACACAATGGGTGGGTGGAAAATAATAATAACAAATTTAAAACAATATTAGAACAAAATTGGGTCTCTCAATAGAAAATTAATATCTAGTACTACATATTAAAATATACCGTTAATTATTGTTTTATTTACAAGTTAAAAAATTGGGATTAAAAGTGTCCAAGACGCAATGATCGGTTTCTTTATCAATCAGTCTTATAACTCCTGTATTTTACATACCTTATATTATACCAGCGGCTCTCAAACATACTTTGAAATGTGAAGCGTAAAATAAAGCGTGTACTAAACAAGGGTGTGTCCGCGCAAAATGTTAATACGGTGTTACTACAGCGCTCATATTCGATTTCAGTCGTAAATCTAGGCTGCCTAGAAATGGCTTAAGAGCTAACATTACAAATATGTTGTGTTCGTTAAAGCACAATTTAGTACTCAATTAAAAGACCTGGTAATGTCATTCATCAGAGCCTATGGTGCTGTAGTATTTATCATTTGAAATTGCAAATTTTAAAAACGATATTCAGGTTTCTTAGGATTTAATAAAACAAAAGTTTATATTAACACTATGTCTTTTATAATTGAAGCATTTGTTTTGTTTTGCCATTAATTGAGGGAGTTCCTTGGTGTGTATATACGGAGAGCAAACACCTCAAGCGCATCACTACATTGACTATAGTAAACTATAAATCATATATGAAACAAATTTTCTAATAAGAATAAGAAAATCTTAGAATTCGAATTGTTTTATTGGTCTGTTAAACCAATTATTAAAGAATAACAACTTTGTTCTTCCTAATCCACAGTATATTAAGCTCGATAGTTTCGACCCATCGAATATCCGGGATAAAATTTTTAAACATCGAATCCTAATTTACAATTTTTACAAATTATATTTTTATCCTTCAACAAAGGTGATATTAATTTGCTAAGCGTTTCCTTAAAATTATCATCCTTTTCCAAGTCATTTGCTGTTTTCCAAACGTTTTCGGCAACAGTGTCTTCTTGTTGTTGTTTAACATAAATGTCTAAACAATGTTTGTTATATTTATATTGTATATCAACACAAAAACATTTTTCAGGAGCACTATCCATACTATCTGTTTGTGTTACGCTTTCTTTCCCTTTCACTCCTTCAATTTTACTATCACTATCCCCTTCAAACGATTTCAAATGCAAATCTCTACATAGTGTCGAAGTTAAAATTGGCATTTGTTTGTATGTAACGACTTCATTACGTCCCCTGTCTATCGTATCATATTGTTTCCCAATAGCCACATCTCGTTTCACCAATTTCATAATCGATTCTAGATCTAATTCCTGGGAATGCTTTTCAATGTAGGTGCACAAAGTTTGGATGAACCAAGAGCCTTCGTCTGGATTTCGAAATGACGTGTTACCATAGTAACTGCTGTGAAGTAACAATATGTCAGCTTCAACTGGAATTGTATAGGGCTGCACTTCGTCACCAAAATCTGTCACTACTTTTCCAGCTTGAAACCTTATTTGAGCGGCCTCTGACATCTTTCCTCCACGACATGCTTGAACAATGAGGAATTTAGGCTTCGTAGCCAGCGACGGATTTCTGTCACTTTTAAAATAATTTAAAATTCTACCTTCTTTGTATTCCATATCTTTTGACATCAACGAACCATTATCACTTCCATGCGTCAACACTGCAACTCCTAAACAGCCATAATGGGAGAAGTCTATTGATCTAGTTTCGTTTAGTTTATCAAAGATTTCTTCCTCAGTCAAATCTGTATAAGTCATTATTTCAAAGTTTAATTTTCCGAACACTTTCTGTAAGTATTCGACGTCTTTTTCAGTGCCGTGTCGATCAGTATAACCAGGCACTTTCATGTGATTAAAAATGTATATACGTCTCTTCTCAAATGTCTCCAATTTGTATGTAATAGCATCAGCTGGTAACGGTCTTGTATTTTCTAATATAGATATTTGCGAGGTAATTTCTTTACAATATTCCGGTTCATCAAAATCATTATTCTTTGGAATAAATTTAGGTATAGCATCAATTTCAAGTTTTTGATCTGTTTCATATGTTTCACTATTATCCACTATATTCACATCTGATAGAACTTCAGTAACGTCCGAGTCTTGAGCTTCAGCTTCTGTTTCAACATTATCGTTATTGCTTGTTGTTTCACGATTCAAATGTTTTCTTTGTTTCTTTTTTCTTCTGCGTCGTATTGTACGAGCGTTATCGTGAACAGCATCTTCAGAAACAGGGTTTGAATCCATTTTAGCAGAAATATTTAGCAAGACGTCGTGCTAATATGAATACGTTATAAATATTAAATGCATATCAATATTAGTGTGGAGTGTGTTGATAAGATTAGATTTCAAATGGTGGAGTCATCGTCGATAATTTTTAACTATTGGATCTTCTTATCTAACTTTAAACTGCATCTGATGAGAATTAATATTTTACAAATTTAGATCATTTCAAAATTATATAAATTGAGTCGAAGCCGAAGCGACCACACGTATCCTGATGATGCCACGTGAAGTGGCGAAACGCATCGAGACAAGTTATTGAATGTTGGTGGAGGTTATTTTCCTTCATCGACCTAATGTATCGGGAATTATAAGCAAAATAATTTTAAATAATTGCCTTTAATATAGATTTCCGCAAAGTAACGCCTCAAACAACCAATTATATATAAACGTTATATTATTATTATCCTAATAGTCCCAATGTTCAATGCAAAGTGACCTAGTTTTAAGTAAGGTATTCATTTATAATACTAATATTCTTCTTTATGTCACAATGCAGCAACTAGCGTACTTATTTTTTCTGTAATGTGGTGGATGTTCTCGACATATACATATATATACCGTTAATTAGTTTTACTTAAAGCTGCGGTATGTTTTGTGTTCTGTTCGTGGAGATAAAAAAATATTTCAGTTTATATATCGATTTTTAGATACATATGTTATTCCCCCGAACTAATCTAATCTTCGCCAACTTTAAAATTATCTATTACGCATTCATTTGTTTTGAATGTATTTCTGGAAGGATAAAAATTCGTCTTAATTTAGGCCTCTACAAATGAGACGGCATTTATACGTTTATTTACATTATGTGAAATGTATACTAAAATGAACTATAGGTTAGGCTACTGCAAAATACCTAGATACCGATCTAAACTGCCTAGGCATTTGTGAATGGGGCTTACATTGGGTAAGCCAATCATATTCACACGGAATTCCACAATTTAATGTTCTAATTGAATTAATGTTTTTCTTATTACAACACTATTGGAAACATTGATTTAAATTTAGTAAAAACTAAACTGGAAACGATTACTTAATAAATATAAAAATATATGAACTAGGGCTTATGTCTAAAATGATTACTGGCGCTTTATCAGAGCATTAGGGTTGTCACTTTAGTAAAATTGAAAATTCATAATCGTTCTTACCTTTCAACATCAATTGAGAGTTTAAAAAACGGAAGACGAGTTCAAGCAAGGGAAAACAACACAATAAATTCTTGGATTGATCATAAAAAAAATACGACACTCGCGATTGCATTGCGAAGTTTGCTTAGAAGTTCTCTGGTCTTGCACGTTTTTATTTTAAATATTTATGTTATTATTACACTAACTATGTAAAGTAGAGATTGTATTAATGTCGGGTCTAGGTGAAATTATCGTGATATCCCCTATGGGTATGCTATTCTTTTTGTAGTGTGCTTTGAAATGGGGCTAGTGCCTGAGATAGTTTAAAACTAGTACCAGCGACCTCTTTCAAATATTACCCTAGAATGTATATTTTTAGTTTAGTTGATACTGTACGTTAGGATAAGTAACTTCCAATATTTAAATTAATGTTTTTCTTTTGTTTTATAACGTATGAGTATTGTATTCTGGACAATTTTCTTAACAAATTATTTGAAACAAATCCAATTCCATATTTCAAAGTGTTGCACCAATTAGGTTGATTTCTGAACTAACTGTTTTAGTAACTGAGTCGTAAAGTTGAGGTGGTCTGACAACTTCTAAGACGGGGGGCGGTATTCTTGTATTCTATACACATATTTAAGAACTTATTGGTACTGAAGGACTAAAGTATATACTTTCTTTTGTTTTTATTTATTCGCTTAGAATGCCTGTAGAAAATAAAGTAACGATGTTTTTTATAACCCAACTATGTATAACAGGAAATTACGAAAAAAAAAAAATTGCCTGCGGTTTGCTATCGGTCAACACACTTCCTGTTCAATATAACAAATTGTTTTTTATTATTTTATTATAATGCGAAAAAATAAGTGTTTTTATGGTAACTTACTATTTAAACTTAGATATAAAAAGTAATTTAGTAAATAGTTATAATACGTTATGTAATGAAACAAGAATAGCGCCCCTTCATCCAAGAATGTTAATGATCGATCGAGTTTTTCATACAATTTACAACACATATGGATACATGTTCTTGGAAATTCTATTAGTGAGGAACGAGACGATAAAACGTTTACTTTTTATAGTATATTTGAGTTAATGAATTAATATTGTGTTTGTGCAGCGAAAGTCATTGTCAGTCATAGTCGCTACATGCAAAATGTACACGAATAGTTGTGAATGTGCCTATTAGTCACTAGGTGGCGCTGGCTTCTTTCTCTTTACAGTAATGCCCCGCTTCACGCGAGGGATAAGTTCCGGAAAAAATCGCGTTATCTGAAATTCCCGCGACCATAGAGAAGTTGATGACTACATTTTGTTTATACGCACTCTTTCGCGTAATGCGGGGCAATTGAGAGCGAAATTTGAATAGGAAACCACGCATAACGGGGTCGCGTAAAGCGGAGTATTACTGTAATCACAACATATTTGACACTTCCGTCAAACCTTTATCGTGTCATTTTCGAGTTGTTCACTTTAAATTTTACTATGTCAACATTAAATGCTAAATAATGTCGAATTAAATTTAAACCTACAAAATGTCACTCATAAATTCACCAATTGAATAGTAGGACTTGTTCATTAAAAATACGTTGAGATTCTTTTTGAATGTTATAGAACATTTTACATATTATTATTGTAGATTAAAAAAGCATCTCATCTCATATTTAAAAAAAAACGATTAAATGACTAATTAAAATTTTTATCATTAACCCGTACATCAAATTGTCTTATTTTGACGTTGCAAACGGAAGTCGATATCATTATTTTTATCATTAATTAATAAGAAAATTAATTTAATATTGACCGATTTTATTAGAAAACCAATCAAAACTACTTTCGTTGTATTGACACACATTCCTCAGCACGATTTTTAAATAACGATGGAATAAGCCAGTCTTTCGATGCAAACGTGCAAATAAAACAATTATAAGTCGGAACCTAATATTTTGGCATTTTATTTTGTTTAACTACCTTCATAATATAATTCTCCATCTCATGAAAAAAATCTCAATAGTTTCTGAGGTACTCAATACAACAACGAAGAATTTACACAAACAAACTATGTACAATAACAACTTTAAATCGTTCTCTTGTAAAATTGCTATATTGTACACTCCAGTCCCTGCAATATGCCCGTAAAAATCTATAATAATATTATGTAGAGATAACACGATTGATAAAGGTCCTAATACGATATGAAAATAAATTGAAATACTATTTAGACTTACTAAATAAATAATAAATAATCTTTAAAAAATACTAAAGCGTAATAATTATGTAATAAATTTATAATATTTTATCAATAGTTTGTTGTGGCCTAACAGGCATCGATAAACAATTATTTTGACATCCTTAAATTTATAATGTGACTGGCAATCTATATATATAAAACTCAAAGGTGCCTGACTGACATAGTGATCTATCAACGCACAGCCCAAACCACTGGACGGATCGGGCTGAAATTTGGCATGCAGGTAGATGTTATGACGTAGGCATCCGCTAAGAAAGGATTTTGATCAATTCTACCCCCAAGGGGATAAAATAGGGGATGAAAGTTTGTATAAATCTTATTAGATTTTCGACGGATTGAACTGAAATTAAAGATTGGAGTTACTGTGATGAAGACGTTTTTACACACGCTAAACAAAAATAAAGCCGCAAAAACTATACCTAATTAATAATAATACTTTTTAACGGGAGCGAAGCCGCGGGCAACAGCTAGTAGTCTATATAGGGTTAAGTTTCTTTACATTTTTATGTACCTATAAAATCAACACAAATTTATCATCAGCAAACTTGATTAATGTGTTAGATTATTAAACTTATTATCACTTGGTGTTTAATGGCAAAAACTGGATCAGTTGATCGATTAGTCTTTGGATTTGTGGGACGAATAGTTCGATCTCAGTAGCCTCGTAATTTAGTGTCACGGACCTGTTTTCTAGATGACTTAAAAGCTAGTGCTGAAAGCTGTTTAACTTTACGAGCTTGTATGGAGGTTACTCAAGGCTTTATGTTCAGCCCGGTCCTCCTTTTGTATACATGTTTTTATAACATTTAGAAATTTAACGTCATATATTATGTATTTTTACATTCACTTTAGCTTCTAAAGTACTATTTATTTCGTCTCATATCGATATAAGAATATAAGTTTTCATTGTTCATCCGAAAAACTACAAACCTAACAGCGAAAGATCCCGCTGCAAGATTTCTAAGTCCACTTACTTGATTTATGTATTTAATAAATTATGTTTATTACAAAATAGGTAATTTATTGCGAAAAGAATTGTTGTGTGCCAATCGTAACAGTCTTTCGTGGGCGTCACAACAGGTACATGTCATACGAGATTGTATCGCTTTTCTTGCAGTTCAGTTTCTCTTCCGTAGACCAAAAGGCAATTATTGCCGTAATGTTGTAACTTACCAGTTTCACGATGAAACACCTCATTCCTTTAGCAATGGAAAGTAATTGACGATCAATTAATTGCTATAAATCTTAGCTGCGGTTTTTATCATTAAAGTTGATTTAATTAATTGTAATGCAGTTGGTATTACGTTATTGTATCTATATTGTGACTGTATATAGCATTTACTTGGAAACAGACACACATTTTTCATATTTAAAGGACCAGAGCCACAATAACAAAAGAAAAAAATGTTGGTTGTATGTTTTAGATCCCTTTGCCTTAAAATGGAAAAAGAAAAAAAAACTCTGTCTATTATTGTCTATGGTCTGTATTACCTAATTCTTTTTCTCAAAAAGAAAAAAAAAATAATCAAACAAAAATAACTCAAATCTACTAGATTCTTTTTTTTTCTGAATGAAAATTTAGTTTTTTTTGTTAATTATTTTATGTACAGGCTACGATTGGCGAGTTTCTTGTGGTCTTCTTCTCGTCATACGCCTTTCCGAAGCCATTATAGATTCTGACGATGAGCAAGCGCACGCCTTTAGTGCATATGCTAATAAACTATTTTCATTTCCTTTGTCAGCAGTTCAGAGCATCAACTCTAACAGTAGTGATTGCTCTCAACATATATTTTTAGTGGTAGTCAATAGACCGCATTGAATCTTAGCAATATAGTATATTACATCAGATAAAAGTTAATTAATTAATTAATCTTAACAAACGACATATCATCACCGAGCCAATTTGTCAGCACCACAAACGCCTTTCTCTTTTAAGCTACATTGATGTTTAGTTTATCTTTACTATTCATACTAATAGTAGCTTTTTCCAACCTATCATATCTGCAGTAGTAATTATGGGTAAAGAATTTATTAATAGAAAAACTGGAACCTAACATAGCGATGTCTAAACTAATTTTCCTCTGCCTTTTTCTCGTTTACTCGTTGATTGATTGTCGAGTTTAGATGGCCTAGATTCCTTTCTGATTTATAGCCTCTGACAATTGTTACTGACAATCTTGGTGGCAGTAATGAAAAATAAGTTTTAGATACATTTTGCATTGGGTTATGACAATGTATATAGAGAGATATCTATATACCTATATACATTCAATATTTATTGTGACAAAAATATTTATTTATTTTTATTTAAAACTTTGTACAAGAGTACAGGCGGGCTTAATGCTAGGTAGCATTTTCTACCTGCCAACCTATGTAAATATAAATATTTATTAAGAGAAAAGAAGAAATGTGAAGGGGGGGATACATAAATAACATATATAAAAACATAATAACATTACATAGATACATATACACATACAAATTGATACATACAATATAAGTGTGATGTCAGGAATATATGTTCTTGTATAGATATGCGAACAAGAGTTTTTTTAAAAACCAGCCTATTAGGGGACTCTTGTATGTACAGAGGAAGTTCATTCCACAGCCTAGCAGCAGAAAATAAATAATAATAATAATAAAAATCTTTGTTCCAATGTCCATAGTGTATTTTCCATATGTCAATTTTTTCTTTATTGAAATAGCTTCAAAATATAATTCTTCATCTCATGAAAAAAAAAAAAAACATTTTCTCAATGGTTTTTAAGATACTCAATACAACAACGAAGAATCTACACAAACAAATTATGCAGAAGAACAACTTTAAATGGTTCTATAAAATTGCGATATTGTAGATCCGACTATGTCAATAGCACCCGGTGATGTGTCTAACGCAGGGATGGTCAAGATCTTTGATAGTCCGAGCGAGCCATTTTTCAAAATTTGAATTAAATACGTACCTATTTAAAGGGCATTTAAAAAACTTACGGAACGATAATATTTAAAAAAATATATAATAGCACAAAAATGAAAAGGGAACTCGGAGAGCCACAAATAATCCTTCAAAGAGCCGCAGGTTGGCCACCCCTGGTCTAATATATATCTATTTAAGTCTAATTGGATTAAATTGTACTGGGTTGAGAAGTAATAAACTATTGTGATATCATTCAAAACAAATGAAAGTATTTTATTGTACGTTTTCCTTTTCACTACTTGACATTCTAAATAGTAGTAAATTAT
Organism: Tineola bisselliella; assembly: GCA_028551675.1. Classification (NCBI taxonomy): domain Eukaryota; kingdom Metazoa; phylum Arthropoda; class Insecta; order Lepidoptera; family Tineidae; genus Tineola; species Tineola bisselliella. The sequence continues at coordinate 85,877 of JAPWLS010001267.1, read as the reverse complement.
AGCTTTAAAAATGTACTACTTTTATACCTACATTATTTTTTACTAGCTAAAAAAAATTCAATTTATTATTGTACAGTCTTAGTACTTTTAAAATAATTACATTTGGTTTATATCGTACAACAGTTAACAACTATATTGTGTTTCCTAGTCGTAACCTAGTTTATCTACCTACCCACAATCCGTAATAATATTTAGTCAGTGAGCATTTGCCTCCGAGATATCGTGCCTATAAAGTAGCAATTGATAAAATTATTGTTGCCTTACCTTTCTAGGCTTAACCCTTAGTAGCCTGATTTACGAAAGTGATTTTTTTTTAACATTATTGTGTTTGCTTGAGGGTCTAGATGAAGGGAAAAATAGCCAAAAAAATCACAATGTTTATTTTACATATTTATTTAGAAAAAAAAACAGGTATCAATTTTGATACTTCAGGCATGAAGGCCATAAAAAAATCAGATATACCTATGCATGAAATAATGCGAAACATTCGATTGTTTTTATTATCGCATAACGACACTTTACACTTTTTACAGAACAGAAAATATATCAAATTTGTATTCAACAAAACTTTTAGTAAAATGTGTTTACTTGTTCACTTTGCCGCGCAAGTAATATGTCATAGATAAAATAAAACAATAATGACATTTGTTTTTTTTTTAATTTCGTTGGAAAGAATATTATACAACAGTAAAATACGAACAGCCAACCTATAAAAAAAACTAATAGTAATGTGAACATTCGGTTTAAAAGTTTGGTATCAAAATTGATACTCTAGGTTATTAAGGGTTAATCCGATTTATTAGCGGTAAACTAGATCTATTTCAGTTTGTATTAAGTTATACTTAAATTTCTGATTTGATCATATCTCTGAATTATTAACTATAAAGTCTTTATTATAGAATACAAATTTGTCTTTTTATTTTCATAGTAACACTGTTCATTTAGCGTTACTATGTGCTTTTTTAACTGTATGACTGAGATGATTATGTGTATGTTGGTGTGCTTATATAGGTACTAACTTGTATATAAACAATAATTAATTATATACGGAGGTTAGTTGAGAAAATAAAACACGTTTTTTTTCGGTAATATTTGATTAAACTAGTATTTATTATAATAATAGTTCCTGCAAAAATCTTTGTTTAATTAAGAGCTTGCTGATGTAAGCCGATAAAGGTCTGTTTATGCACTCGTATTTTTGTAACGCAAATCTTTCGCGTCAGGGGGGCTACTCAAGTTTCGTGATACGGCCGTCACTTCTGTAGCTTACGTGAATTTTGACATATAAGCCCGTAAAAAGTCCTGTCAAAGGTCCATAAAATAAGCCCTGAGTATCCTATCCGTCGTGAAGTCGCTGTCAAATCCGTAATTTCGTCAATTACGGGCTGTTTTCGTCCGAAGTTTGTGCGCCTGAGTAGCCCTCCAGATCAAATTATCACTTTTTGCAATTATAAGCAGTCATAATCGGATGCGTAGATCGTCGCCCGCTCCTCGGCTGCTTTGCTTCGATAACAAGGTACTGATAAGTGATAGATCCACGGAAATGACTGCCAACCAAACCCGGTTTCATATACTTTATTATACACGGACACATCTGGTTGTGGAACTAGTTCCTGATCCTGGAAGGGGGTTTGTCTTGTTACATCCTTTCTTCATTCGTTCACATTTATAAGTCACGTGGTCTAGTAACTGGGACTCGGGCATACTTGTATTAGTATGCAAGCTTAGTACTATTAATAATAATGATTCTTTATTGCGCTACAAAAATATGACACAATGACGAGCTTAATGTCATTCGGCATTCTCTACCAGCTAACCATTAGGAGAGGAATGCGGTGATTGAGGTGCAGGTTACATACACATACATACAATATCAATATATAAGTACTTATATAAAATAAATTAGATAATTGATGCATCATTATTCTGCACGTCAAGATAGAGCTTGAAAGAGTTCAATGTTGGTGATTGTCTTATTGTAAGTGGCAGCTTGTTGTTGTATAAAATTAAATTTAAACATTGTTTTTACTGGTTTTAACTATTCACATATAAATTGAGTTGAAACAACTGAAACGGGTACATGTGTAAGTGGAATTAAAAGTAATGTTGTGTAATGAAAAAGTGAATGCAAAATGTAATAAAAGATACAGAAGGAATCCGCCAATTTGCTCCAAGAAAACTTACACCTTTTTACATATGTAAATCAAAGAAACTCAGCAGCTCCGTTATCGGATATTAGCATACAAAGTCTCTGGTCGTGACAAAAAAAGACAAGCGTGAAGGTACGAGTGAAAAATAAACTGAAATAAGCAATGTATGGGAGGCTGTTTACTTGTTAGATCTAATAGTCTTTCCAGGAGATTCTCTTTAAATTTTAACCATTTGACCTTTGGGAAGTTCCTTTGAATTTATACATGTGGTTGTCTGTTTTTATGGAAATGTAGCTAGCTTTTACTATTATAATACATATGACAGTCTGTACATAAGTTGCAGCAATTATTAATTTTTGCAACTTAGCACTGTTTATTGCTTAATAATGAGGTATTGTTGTCGTTATTTAGAGTGTGATGAAAGACATTACACAAATATTTAATTCATTTTATCAATATTGTCTGTTCAATGTGAGCTGCCATGAACTGTCACGACAATATATGAAATTCATTGGAACGACAGTGGCGCCATCTGTCGAAAATTGATCGTACCAACTCAGAAACCTTCGTGGGCTCATGCACAACAACTTTGATAAAGATCATCACATGATCAAATACATAGTTTACGATTCTATAAAGGACTCACAGACAAACATTCATCTTTATATATATATATATATACTAGCTGTTGCCAGCGACTTCGCTCGCGTAATAATTAAGATATAAAGTACTATGAATTTTAACATGAAAAAGGTAGTTATTGAGACATAACTGTAATTAGTTAGACATAAGATGTCGCTGACTTTTTTGTAGATATTGATGTCCTCTATAAAACTGTAGTACATCACTTTGCTCTAGTGTCAATAATTTCCGCAGTGTACGCAATATAATGTTTTTTTTTCACACTTTGGGTTACATTATTGAAGTGTTCATACGAATCACTAACGTTTTTGAAAATATTCTATAGCCTATGTTCATCAGGGAGTATGTAGGATTCTAGTGGTGAAATTATTTTTCAAATCGGTCCAGTAGTTCCGAAGCCTATTCAATACATACACACAATCAAATGTTTCCTCTTTATTATATTAGTATAAATAGAAATAAAACAACAACATTCAACTGACGTACATGCAAAAATGTAGGCAATTGACGTCTATACTTTGTCTCAAACTCGTATACAAAAATCTAGAATTTATTATACACTAGCTGTTGCCCGCAACTACGTCTGCGTAATAATGAATACAATAAATCTAAGAAGATTTATACAAACTTTCATCCCCTATTTTATCCCCTTAGGGGTGGAATTGATCAAAATCCTTTCTTAGCGGATGCCTACGTCAAAACATCTACCTGTATGCCAAATTTCAGCCCGATCCGTCCAGTGGTTTGGGCTGTGCGTTGATAGATCACTATGTCAGTCAGTCACCTTTGAGTTATATATATATTTAGACTAGCAAATACAATATTCTAAATTTAAAAATTTGAAATTCATTTTTATACTTCATTGTGCTGGGGGAGTGGGGGAGTGGGGGAGTCTCAATAGGGCTTTCTGGTTATTTCTTTAGCGAGGTGTTTCGCAGAGCATTAGATTTTATTGCAAACATATTCGCGATTTACTATCGCTTTGCCAGTGCTGTGTGGGAATGGAGATTAAACTTTTTTCCATTCAATATTATTGCTTTTATTACTTCTTTTATTATTTTATTTCTTCGTAATATAAACTTACGATATTACGATTTTTATGTTCTTTTTATAATTCGTTATTTGAATTGAATTGAAACTATATATGTATCTGGGATGGTTGGTTTTGGTATCGAGACAATAAAACACGCTCTGTATACTATACTGCAAGCTTAGACATCAAAACTATAGACTACTAGCTTTTACCCGCGGCTTCGATCGCATTTAAGTCAGTAATAATAAGTAGCAGAGGTCATTTCAAGAAATGAATCAATATGATAACTATATTTTCTTGCTTGGCTGGGATTATCAATTTTTAAAAATTACTACATACAATGATGTTTACTAACCTAAAAATTCAAATAGTTTTATACTGCATAAAATTCCAAACAGCTGAAACTATAGTCAATTGGAAACTATAGTAAAAAAATTTTTTTTAAATAAAAAGTATCCTATATTACTTCTAGTACCTACTTCCAAAAATATGTGCACAAAGTTTCATGATGATCGGTTAAGTAGTTTTTGCGTGAAAACGTAACAAACAAACTCACATTCACATTTATAATATTAGTTGGGATAGCATGCCTATTATATAAACTTTACCAATTCCATATTAAACAATCTCGTAAAATAAATACAAGTCGGACTAACCATCATGATATTAAATAAAATAGAATTTTGAATGTTCATTAAGATAAAAATCAAAATTACACAAAAAGGTCGTTTTCATTCCCTAAAGTTGGCGTTTACAAATAAGCGCGCCGTTGCAGATTTCGCTTTTCAATTTCGTATACCGTTTTTAATTAAATCGCGAGGTTGGTTGCGCCCGCGCATTGCGCGTGTCAGAAAGTATTAACATCTAGAGTGAGAGGGCAAATTGCGGAGGATGACTTCCTTGCATTTCTTTGGTTAAAACAAAAAATAAATAAGCCTGCTGCAGTTATTTCGTTGGCATTTCGCTGAGTATTGGTGTAATTTTGACGGTATTTGTGGAAGGAGTTGAGATCTTCGGCATTCTTAGGGTATACATTATATTATCATACATAAATCCTGTTTAACTGCTATCTTAGAGAGTTTTTAATGTGTTAAAAACAAACAAACTTTATTTGCATAACTTTTGGCTATCCTTACTTAGTCGCTTTGTCAGAAACTTCTATCTATTTATACACGTACCTACAATCTACATATCATCATAATATACACTCACGCCCGTCTTTCAAAGAGGTGGGCAGAATAACAATATGCAAAATCCACTATTCATACTTCATACATGTAAAGAGTTCATTGTTTTAAAATTGCCTCAAGTGATGGGTTAAAGAGATCCCCTGCCCCCTCCCCTTGCCCCTTGTCCCCTTCCCCCCTTCCTCTTGACTTTGACGTTACGTATTAATATGTAAGAACGGACGTCCAGTTACCTACCTCTTGACATGCAATTTTCGGACATTCATTTATCAAAGAAGCACTCGTGTTGTGCGTTTATGTCGATAAAATTATATTTATCGATATGTTGGCGATCGCAACCTCCTTTTGATTGTTATAAATTATAAGTTTTTATAAATAATACGACTGTCAATGTCAAGCAGTCCTAATAAAAAACTGAAAAGCGAATAGTGAATTTTTCTTTTACACGGACTCAAATCTAAATATATATAACTCAAAGGTGACTGACTGACATAGTGATCTATCAACGCACAGCCCAAACCACTGGACGGATCGGGCTGAGATTTGGCATGCAGGTAGATGTTATGACGTAGGCATTCGCTAAGAAAGGATTTTGATAAATTCCACCCCTAAGGGGATAAAATAAGGGATGAAAGTTTGTATAAATCTTAGATTTTCGACTGATTGAACTGACATTAAAGATTGGAGCTACTATGATGAAGACGTTTTTACACACGCTAAACAAAAATAAAGCCGCAAAAACTATACCTAATTAATAATAATACTTCTTAACGGGAGCGAAGCCTCGGGCAACAGCTAGTATATAATATATTGGGAAATAGCAGCAATATATATATTTGTGTTTAATTTTTGCAATTTTGTTTCTAGTTGTGCAAGTTATTTGATTATATTTATTATTAAAAATAAAATTACTAATAAAAATATAAAATGTTATCGATATGTCAGTTATTGTACATCATTATGTGTGAATTTCAAAATCCATCCCGGTGGGATCAAAACAATTAATTTTGACTCGACCTAAGTTTGAATTGAGTTCAACTGAACCCTTTGTTGGCATCACAGTTAATCAATTTGTTAACGATATTTGTAAATTTAATTTTCTGTTTATTCTTTTAAATAAAGATATTTTTTTTAATATTAGGCGACATTGTCAATTGTAATCTATATAAGCGAGTTTTTTTCGAAATAGTCTTCCTATCATATGCTTTTCCGAAATCTCCTCCGTAGATTCGATATACGATTTAGTATCATTATATAATCTGATTTTCATACAAAAGGACCAGGATTTGCAAGGCATCTGCCACTGTGCCGGCTTCATATCACGAGTGCTCACAATTGAGATCTTGAAGACCTATTTGCGTTAAGTGACTTAGAATCTTATTAGAATAAATATATTGAAGTTACACGATGAACAAAATTCTTTCCCGAACACATATTTTAATCGAATTATTTTATCTAATAGCTATTCCCTTTCCAAATGAACAGACAAGCTTTCACATAGAGCTTCTGATAAAAATAGAACGTACTGTCACTAATGACATATAGAATTTGGAAGTAACAAAATTTTAATTAAAAAATGCAATAATAACGTTGAATCATACTAAAATGTTCCGTAATAATATGGGATAGAGGTTTGGAAAATTATGGGGATAAAAAGTTAATGCCGGTCGCTCCTAATGGAGGACTCGGATGATGATGGGCAAAAAGTGGCGCGAAATTAAATGTTATACTATGTGTGTGTATGTTATATTTGAGTGCGTTAATTAAGTAATTTATAATAATATTGATATACACAAATAGAAATAGAAACAATTGTTATTACCAAAATAAAATTATATTATTTATATCTTTATTATTCATTTGTATATATAATATTTTGCATCCTACTATGTACTTCCTGATTTACTACCCTAAGGTTGGTTGTGTTAGATGGCGAGAGCGAAACTTCACTTTTTATGTAAAGATTTATTTATTGCTTAAAACTAACAGCGTTCTCTGGTCAAGAGTTACATATCGAATCTCTATTATTGAATATTGTGGACCGTTTATATATCTTTTTGTAAATGAGTTGTAAAGTCCACTTATTAATGATGTACAAAGTCCACTTCGTTAATAACTTAAAGCTAATGGCGAACAACAGTGAAGGCTATTATAAAACACTAGCTGTTGCCCGCGGCTTCGCTCCCGTTAAGAAGTATTATTATTAATTAGGTATAGTTTTTGCGGCTTTATTTTTGTTTAGCGTGTGTAAAAACGTCTTCATCACAGTAACTCCAATCTTTAATTTCAGTTCAATCCGTCGAAAATCTAATAAGATTTATACAAACTTTCATCCCCTATTTTATCCCCTTGGGGGCAAAATTGATCAAAATCCTTTCTTAGCGGATGCCTACGTCATAACATCTACCTGCATGCCAAATTTCAGCCCGATCCGTCCAGTGGTTTGGGCTGTGCGTTGATAGATCACTAAGTCAGTCAGTCAGTCAGTCACCTTTGAGTTTTATATATATAGATTAATGAGTTATTAAAGAAACTTAACTAATTAGCTTAATAAACAATCATTATCACATATTGACAAATACTAATAAATTATACTATACATTATTTATACAAACTATAATATAACACCACACACATAACAGTTGCCTGGTAGAGTTCACTGCTTAGTGATAAGGCCGTCTTTTGTTTTATTATTATTATATATTTTTAAATCAAATTTATGAACGACTATGTTGGTCCCATGTAAACATTTACAAAATACACATTTCCTAATTGCTACTATGACTTCATTACCTATATGTACACTCTCCAGCAAAGGGGTCAGCATACTCACATCTTGTCTACTTGCTTGAATTGTTTAATTATTCTAACTCTGATTGTGCTGAATTAAGGAATTTATAAAGATTAATTAATAATGATAAATAAATACGTAATCAAAATATCAAATAGATAACTTTTAAATAATATAAAGTATGGAAAAGTATATTTATAGTGATGTCAAGGGATGTACATTTATTTATTAATATAAAACATAATATAAGATATAAAAGAACTTTAGAGCTATACATAAAACTGTTCATCAATGAAGGACGCGTTAAAACTATAAACAAAGATGTACTCAATAAATGTAGTTAGGTAACCCGAGGTGGCGATGTCACCTTCAGTCTCGGCTAGGGCTTAATGGCCTCCCGTTAGGTTACCCGTTGCCTTTATGACCTAACTGTTTTAGTACGCGATGTCTCACTATACACTACTAAATTGTACTATTTATTAGAACACTCTCACAAGAATGTGTGTGCTTTTGTTTGTTCGAATATCACTAAAACTAAATTTGTACTGTTTGTAAGTTATTCGAGTTATATAAATTGTTCTTAATTTCATCTCATCAGGCCAGCATAGTGGAAGCGTCTGTCTACAAAGATTTCTATGTGATAACAGTTGGTTATCAAGCTCCGACGTAACTCATACAAAACCTAAGTCTGTACAGTTTAAGTGCGTGCAGAGGAATTTTCAAATGGATACAGTTCTTGTAGGTATTTAAGCGATGGAAAAAGAAACGATCGCGGTATCGTGAACAGCGAAGGAGATATCTGCATCTCATTCACACATTGCTCAACTTCGACACGATAAGAATATAGTTGTCCCTTTCTAATAATTGTTTCTTCTAGTCCAAAGTCCAATCTATATCCATTTGAAGATTGACGACTGTGCTATCGATTCTTGAACACACTGTTTCCCAGTAATAAGAACGAAATGGTTTCGTAAAACGCGTAATTTTTATTTAATTACTTCGCTTAATGTAATGGAATCTAGAACAAATTACTTAAAGAATAGGTACGACCTATACTCCAGTTTTATGTTAGATCCGCCAACTGTTCGTCCAACTGATCGTCCAACTGATCGGGGAGTTTGATACGGATCTGTGTGGTGTTGAGCTTATTGAATAGCCGCGGATTGTTGCCGAGTCATATACAATTTGTTGGGTTATGATTGACACGGCGGGGTGGCTCATGTAGTGATGTGAAACTGTTCGTATCGATATATCGAGAAATATATTGTTTTTGATATTTATAATATAGTTCACAGTCTTAAAAATCGCGAATAATATTAAGATATTATATTTTGGAATAATAATATTTATACATATACTTATAGATAAGACAAATATCATCGAAAATTTACAAAACTATAATTTAAATTAATTTTATCGATGTATTAAAATAATAATTCATCCCATCACTACTAAAACACGGATAGATACAACATCCACGTGTGGAACTATAAAACCATTTTCTTCTCTGTAGGTAATGACCTCTATATAGAGGTGTTTAATGCTGTTCTCATATTTTGCTAGTTGTCGATGATAATATCAAAAATTTAACCTTATTGATTTTTTTTCAACTGTACTTGTGGCATTTTGGTGGTCTAAAACTGTCTTCATTTGTCAAAAGGTTGTGACCTTTCTGAACTTGTTTTTTTTATTAGGAATTTTAATAGAAACATGGAACTGCCTGATTCTTTACTGAATTTAAATAAATTATGTGGAAATATTTGCAATAATAATCAACTACTAATTAAAACAACAAACTAATTAAAAGTTGCATAGCGGAAAGTACTTTTATACTTGTATTAAATCGAACATTTGTGTATACTTACATTTAATTCGTACAGGCATATGAAAAACGTTTTAAGTAAATAAGTAACACAAAAAAAAGAAACTGGTTTATTACATTATAAGACGGTTACTAAAAATCAATCTCAACATTACTTTTAAAATTTGAAATTAGAACAACTACATTATGAAATTCGAACGCCACATTCCATATTCAAAATTCAAATCGATCTTCGTTCCGTTGAAAGCTAGTGATGTGCGCATTATCGAAAGCTCATCCGTTTCGGAGGCTATTTTAAGTGCGCTGCCCTTAGTTCAGACCTCCTAACGGTCCAAACTAGAAAGCACACGATAAATTATACATCTACACAAGTTAGACATACAAATTTGATATTTAACTTCAAAAAAATAGGGTATATATTTTTAAAACAGGACAAAATTGTGTTAATAGTGTTGTGGCTTCACTATGCGTCAATCATACGTCGTGTCATGGCATAGTGATGTAATAACAACAGATGTAATATCGAGGAATTTATTAGTTTTTTATTGTAATTAATAATATTGTAGCTTTTTTGTTATTGACGTTTAAGTTGCTACCAATAACATATTTTTCTAAGAATTTTATCGTTTTATTTATTTATTTAAATGACGAAATCAGTTTTACAATTATTTCTTACTAGAAAATTTAGTGTCAAATTTATGTCCTAGCTTTCTAGCATTCTTGAATTCCTAGTTAACCTAAATGTAGTGATGATTCCTCTACATAACAAATAGCAATGTTTATGTGCAACCTACGCTATATATTTACAACTGTTGGAACAGCTCTCACACGTACGAACATTTATTACTATCACTCTTGTAACTCGCTTTGAAATTCGAAAATACGGTCACTATATATTTGTTAATTCTTTTTTTTGGAATGATCACAAATTAACTTTTAATCTTTGTAATGTAAATTTATTTATCTATACATATGTCAGTTTTCTCGAAATAGTTGTTTCAAAACTAACTTAGTACTGGCTTAGTATGTAATAAGTTATGTGCAAGTAGCTATTATAAGTATTAGACAGGTACACCTAGCTGATTTCCCCAATTGTAGCAGACCAATATTTAACACTGTTTCATTTTCATTTTTCATTGGCGAAAACTTTAATTTACTTTTTTTTTATTTCCATGTGTATGTATTCATTGTCTTTGTATTTAGCTGTTAATTTTCCTGATAAATAAAAACAAATAAAATTAAAATGTGAGTTTGGTGAGTGAGTTACTCAATTCCGTGTGGGCTGTGTCCTCAAGGCTCCTCTGCTGTACCGTTATAAGGTTTCTCGTAATCTCTAATCGGACAATTACTACAAGTCGTTCGAGACAAAAGCATCTGTCTTGTACATACAATAAACATAGTGACCACTCTTTAATGTCGCTTTCATTTTGTTATTAGAATGGAAGTTGGTGCTTTAAATTGTTATTAATTATCAAGTTTTGTATTTGATATCTTACATTGTTGTTGTTTTGTTATTTTGTGTTCTTAATAAAAATACCAAAATTTGGAATTGTTATTTATTTGAATTAGAATAGTAGAATTATTCTTTATAAAAACATTATAACAATTCATTAATCTCAAAAAAAATTCATTAAAAAATTTAACAGAATTTTTAAGGGAAAATAAGTACATGTTAATCTAAATTCTAATTACTTTTATTGTGTATCGTAATAATAATTAAATATTTATTTATTTAATTTAATTTACTATATGAGTTTTCACAAATACGAATTTCGCCAAATAATATTCGATAGAATGGGTTAAAAGAGTGGTTCTCCAACTCGTTTAGCAAATGTCATATCTAATGTTAATGATATCAAGTAATGTTTTATGTGTTGCATTCTGACTGTGTTTATGTTCTTTTCTATTGCGAAAGTTTGAGATACTGTTGAACATTTTCGTATTTTATAGAAACTTGTTCGACCTATCGATGGCGTTTGTAATTTCTTACTATTTATTGGCTGTGTGACTTTTAGGAATCATTCTGTTGGGAATAAAATATTGTTGAATTGAGTTTTACGTGGATTATATTTAAATACTATTTTCGATAGTTTTGGGTGGTTTTGTTATTTTTGTCCTGATATCCACCGCACAGGACTAGTTTGAGGCCAGGACATTATATTATATTAACTAGAAAATTTTGCTGTTTTTTAACTGATACATGAACCTCCCATAAAGACAGTGATGCACCATAAAATACGATAATCGATGTATCGAACGAATAACGATACTATGTAGTAATCGACAATTAACTGTTAGTCGTTTAGTACCATCCCTTTTCTTGTTCCGTTGGAACCTATATCCTTGTTTTGCTGACCATACATTTACAACTTTGTAAGCCTGTCCGAGATGAATTATTATTGGATATACTAGCATGATATATATGGAAATTTCAATAATAGTAATAATATAAATATTTTGTGTATTTCTTTGTATATATCAGGTATAAATAAATAAATTCTTTATTGCAAAAAAAATGGTAATATTTTTTTTACATAGGCGAGCTTAATGCCGTCAGCATTATCTACCAGCTAACCTTTGTTGGTGTAAGCGGTGCTGTTCGGTGCAATGAAAAGAAAATAATAACTAAATATACACAATACATACATTATTAAAAGTAATAAATAATAATATATACTTAAATACATACATATTTATGAGGAAAGGTTATAAGTGAATTTTTTTTTAAATTTCAAATGTTGTGAAAAATCCTGAAATCTGCGATCCTTTAAAATGCAGTACAAAGAGCCAAGGCGAAGTTTCATTCTACGAGAGCAACTCTTATCTTAACAGACTAGTTAAATGGCATGTACTAAAGTGCAAAAGTGGACTAATATATGGACAATAAATAAACACCTACCGTTTTCACACAAACATAAATTTATTTAAAATGTCAAAACCATTTCATTTGTAAAATCATAGTATAAGATTGAAATACCAAACTCGTGTTCCGTGGGATTATCACGAATTTAGTCTGGCTTTCGAATCGCGCTGTCACAAGTAAAACGCATCCGTTAGCAATCGGGATCATGCATTTTTACTAACGACTAACGAGCACCAGCAATCTATCAAATGAACGAAAGATCGAGACGTTCGAAAATTAACAAAAAGTATCTAAAATATTGTAGTTCCAAATCCGCACGCGGTGGCGCTGCTCAAATTTCCATACAAATCGCTTGAAGCGAACTCGGTTCGAAAGCCAGACTAAAATTCGTGATAAGCCCACCGGTGAAACAAATGCCAGCGCAGGACTCGAACCCGCAACACATATAGACGTGTTTATCTAAGCTAATTGCTTAATCACGTGTTATTGTTTTATTCTAGTATTTTTTATTAAAAACACTAGCATTTTTATTTAGTTCTAGCTTTTGCATTAGCTCGCTTATGTTAATTTTTTTTGCATTATAGAATTAATTTTTATTTTATTTATTTTTTTATATTAATTATATTAGGTCTGTCCTTATTAGACGGTGCTACTTTAATTTTAAAAATAAAAAAAAAATCCTTTTTTTTGATTACATATTTTTAAAAATTGTGTCTATAATTTGTGGTACATTCTATTAATGCTTTAAATTATTAAATTATTATAACTTTAAATTATATTCTTCAATATCTTTGTAGGTAGGTCCTATAATTTTAAAGTAATAAAAAAAAATAAAAGAAAACTGTTTTGTTGGGTACCAGGATTCGAACGCTAATCACTCCGCCACAGAGACATTCAATATAAGTATTTTAAATTCGAATTCACACGGAAATACCAAAAGTTTAATACAATAAATGTCAGACAGAAAGCTATGAAATAATTTAAACCATTCTTAGCCATAAATATAGGATACATTCCGTTTGGAACATGCAACACTATTTTAAGGTTAATACCGATTTAACATAACAATTTGGTCACAGGTTCAAAGTTCATTTCTGTTTCATCATAACCTATGCAGCTGTTAAAATGTAATACCACAATAATAACGCATGTGATTTCAAATTTCGAACATCATTCCTTTTTTTATAAATTATGAATTATTATAAATTTAAGAATGGAATCTCAATTTATTGTGTATGAAATTGCTAAACTGTTTTAAGCTCGCCAGTAATTTTGAATTTCGAACATTACATTGTTCCTTTTTTTAAAAGTGCAATTAGAATGTTAGTTTTTTAAATTTAGTGACGAAAATTGCTTGAATATTTTAGACTAACCCGTATTTGTAACTAACACGACATTTTACTATAATGATAAACACTCAAGCCTCCTTCTTTGTAAAGGGGTAAATAGATACTGTATTTTAATCCGTTTTATATATGCGACAAGAACCTTGTAATCTATTTATCGTATATTTTTCGGTATTTTTCTTTCAGCTCGTTTAGTACATAATTTTTTTTCTTAGGTTTTAAATAACTATATCTTTCAAAGCGTCTATTTAAAATAAGTTTTTCTTTAGTTTTTTTTAAATTCAGTATATTTATTCCCTTTTCGGGTATCTAAGCTTTAGTTACAACTTAACGTTTTATTTTGTGGTATATTCGTGAATATCAAATAAAAGTTGTTTTATCATGTAAATATTGTTTCGTTTAATCTCGTTTATTCCGTTTGATAGTACCGACACTCGTGGTGTTCTTTATCTTTATATTTCTTTTTGAGTACGTGTACAAAATAAACAAAAAAGAAAACATTTTTGGTATAAAGCACTTTTGAAGACTGAGGGTTAGTCCAGTCTATCGTGCTAAGTGTGTAAGATGTTACGTCTGGACATAAACAGTGGACATCTCAGCGTAGATAAATGGAATAAATTTTAAATTTTTTTTTCTTTATTTCCAGGTAAGACGGCCCTGCGTGTACTATAAAAAGGTTGTACGAAAAAAAAGTTTATTAATTTAATTCCAAATTTCGAAAAGTTAGCAGGCACGATTGCTGCAAAGTTTTCGAAATGTCGAATTAAAGTAATTTAAATAATAATAATAATACTGGTAAGCTGTGATGGTGGTAAGCCGCAAAATCATCTTCAAATTGTTTGAATTGTGTTAACCAATAATAACCTTCGAATCTAAGATAGAAGATAAGAAGCTTAGATAGTAATAAAAGAACATTTTTGTACTGAGTTTTAAACGTATTGTTAAAAGAAAATACGTTTAAAAATACACATTTGAACATGCAAATATTTAAATATTTTAAGTACTAAAAAATTCATGACTCATAAACAGTCTTTTAAACACAGTAATGCCCCGCTTTACGCGATGGATATGTTCCGGAAAAAATCGCGTTGACTGAAATTCCCGCGAACATAGAGAAGTTGATGACTACATTATGTTTATACGCACTCTTTCGCGTAATTTAATAATAAATTTGAATTTCGCGTTATAGTGAAACCGCGCATAACGGGGTCGCGTAAAGCGGGGTATTACTGTATACATTATATTTACGCGGGGAAATCTATTAGAACGACACAGGGGTAGACAGTGTCAGGGTTATTTCGGACTCCCTTATAGTTTTGTTGGTTAAGATCTTCAGATTTTTCTCTGCTTATATACCACATTCTAGCTTTACATTTTATCTAAATACATTGTAGACATAAACACTATGTGTTATATTATTATTGTGAACAATATTAACCTTCTTCCACCTTTCCACAGCTAGTTCTAGCTCCAAGAATTCTAAGTTGATTTTTGTTTCGTGTATTAACAGGACATATCTGTTTAACCTGATAAGATGCCACCTGTATTAAGAGAATGATTGTACCCTCAAAGAAAAGATAAAGAGTTCTTTTTTCAAAAAGGATGTACGCTTATTTAAGCGGAAGTGTGGATTTGATAATGCATCGATTCATTTGTTTGTTGTACCGACAATGTCTTTAAGACGACATTGAGTAGTGATGCATGTAGTTATTTATGATCTAACTAGTTTAATAATTTATGTGCTTTACTGTTTTGTTTTGGTTGACTTAATTCCGTAGACTAGTTAGTCATCGTGCCTAAAAAGAAGTAAAAACGCACGGCCTTTCTGAGCACATGTATCGGGTTCTATTTTCGATGCAAATAAATTATAAATATGATATGAAAATAAGAAAGTACTTATTTGTTTTGTACTGTTCTTGTCCTGATATCTACAGCATAGGATATAACAAATTTCAGGGTGTTGTATTATATATGTATTATTATTGTCATTGTGTGTTGTTAAAGGTGTTTCTCTCTTGGGTAGTACAGGAATCAGAGCCAAAGAGTGTTGAGATGTAAATATTATTTATTGGTTACATTGTGCTATGTTGACTGGAGTGAGCTGACTGCGTGTCCTTCGTCCAGACACGTGCCGTTACATGTGTAGTTCATATGTTTATCTATATTTGTACCTATTTGTACCTCCCGGTATTTCTCTTATGCTTTGCTCTACATCTCAAAGTTGGTTGCCTGGAAGAGATCGCTTCTTAGCGATAAGTATATTACTATATTGTTAAGTAATAAATAAATAAATAATATTATTATTACTTTAAAACTTAAATTTAGTTAGCTTATAACTAATTACTTGATATAATATATACTAATAAATATATAAAACAATTAAGACTCATAAAAGTCCGTAACGACATCGCATTGAAATTGAAAATGCAACTAAAACGAAAACAATCTCGATAAGAAGGAGCGGTGACAACAGCTGTATAAATAAATGCATCGCTTATAGCTCAAAAAAAGAACTACGATATAACCCGACTACGAATAAATACTATATAGACTTATTTAAACAATACTTTATTAGTTTCATTATATTAAGCGACTTTATTAGATAGATCTTTATAGAGAAATTAAGTTGTTTTTGTTTCTTTCATACTTATCTTGTTCAAAACTAAATAGAACGAGACAAAAAATAATTCGACTTATTCGTTGCTTAGTTACGTTTGTAATTGGTTGGGTTATCTACCAATCTTACTTTGGGATAATTAGATAACTATATATGACTAAATTTTGACGGCGGTTTGTAAATTTATATGTGATTCTAAAATTGTTTAGTATATTATTTAATAGTATATATTTAATATGTTTACACACAATCTGTGCGTACATTCAAGACGCATCTAATGGTACTACATTTGTAAAAATCGGATTAGTAGTTTTGGATGAATTAGAGAATATGTGAACATGTTAACCCTTCTTTGCCGTGGTCGGTTTAAATAAAAAAAAATTATACGAAGGTGTCGACGGCGTTATCTTGATCCGTGAACTCTGATCAATCAACGCCATTCGGGTATTAAAGAAGAAAAACAATACTTTTAGAAAGAGATAGAGTTATTGCTGTCCTTTTCATCTGGTTAATAACAATTCCCTAAAGATTTAAAGTATTTAAATTAATGTAGGTATATACATATTTACTCAAATTTCTAATATATTCGTCCCATATCTCAAATCAACTATTTTTTTTTGGAAAAATAATTTAAAATATTTTTATTTAGTAAAAAAATATTAATTTGTGTTTAAATGTTAGGTTAGGTTTCGGAATATATTGTTTAGTTTATTATTTTATTTGATTCTAGAAGTTTCAAGTTCAATGTAGAAAATCTATTACTCTCGCATTTTAAACGTGAATTATTCAGTAAAATGGCAGTCAGGTCATAAAATCATATTAACAATACAAAATATAAAATTGCTATACACTTCCGTATTATTATTTTTTTCTTTTAATATTTCAATAGTACACTTTGAAAAACGACTGTTTAATAGTTTGTTTTTATGTTTAGTAGGCGTTTCGTATGGCTTAGTAGTATTTAAATTCAATCGCTAAGGCCCAGGGGGGCTACTCAGGCGCACTTCGCACGAAAATACGGACGTTTCCTACTCAGGAACACTTACATAATCATTCACGAAATTACGGATTTGACAGCGACGTCACGCCGAACAGGCCACACAATGCTTATTTTATGGACATTTGTCAGGAGTTTTAACGGGCTTATGTGTCAAATTCACATAAACTATAGAAGTGACGGCCGTATCACGAAACTTCGGATATGCCTGAGTAGCCCCCCAGGTACAGTCAAACGCAGAAATATGTAACCATCTATTGACCGTCTTCCTACTGATGTTAAGCATGATCCATGAGTGAAGATTCTACTATCGATTAATTTATAAGACAAGTGTGTATTATCCAGGTTGATTACAGTTGTTGCAAGTAAAACTAATATGCTCAAGCATAGACTCACTGAGTAGAGTTCAAAACTTCAAATGTCACTCAGCTGTTTTAAACAAAATAGACCAATCACAACGTTTTATCAATTACAATAGCATTGTGAGTGGAATATTTTACGAATTAACTCTTGTCTAATAAAATACATTGATTTGACTAAGGGCTGGTAACTCAATTCTGATAAGTCAGCTGTTAAACTAAGCTTTAAAATATCATATGGAAATAGTCTTTGCGATCAATATATTTTTGATTTACTGGTCCTAAATGAATGAAAAATTTAGTAAGAGCATTTTATTTATAAATAATATCGCAGCTAGATTAAAAAGAGTGTCTGCAAAGATTACGAAAAATCAGACTAAATTGCTAAAAATAAACGCAATAGTAACTCGTATAGCTTTTTTGGTTAGTTCATAGGATCACGCAATAATTTCGGATATTACTATAAGAGCACTTCGGTTTGCAAAAAAAAACTATTATTATAGTCTCGAAAGAAAGATATATAAGAGCAACGTTGAATCAAAATACACCTATTGTTGTCGGATGAATAAAGCGCTGAATTTGATGAAGGATTTAAAACAAGAGTTAGTATTAAGGTTAATGGCGTTTATCGTTTAATCTGCATGCGTGCGCTTAAAGCGCTACAACGATGAATGTCTTAGCTCGCTTCACGTGGGAATGCTGCGTCAGTTATACTCAAACTTTTATTAAATTAACTATTTTACGTTTCAACTAAAGGAAAATAATTTAAAATACCTCATGCCTATAGTAAGTCGTGTTTTGTTTTGATTATTTGGTATAAATATTATAGCTTGAAATTTTTTCTAAATAAAATTACATACCTATATTATTTTCCTAAATTAACGCTTACATACCGAAAAGACGAAATATATTGAAATGAAATGAATATAGTTTATTAGCATAGGCACTAAAGGCGTGCGCTTGCTCATCGTTAGACTCTACAATGACGTCCGAAAGGCGTATGACGAGAAGACCACAAGAAAATCGTCAATCATAGCCTGTACATAAAATAATTAACAAAGAAAAACTGAACTAACAATCCATAAATCATGGATCATAAGAATTAAAATTAGATCAGATCCACGGTGCAACCACACAGGTATCATCCCACAATAATATGAAAAACTACACTGCTGAATTTTTATCTATCTGGTATTTTCTATTTTAAATTAAATAATATATTGGCGTTTATTTAAAACAGTTTGAGCATCGCTGGCGTGTTATATAGACTCCTATGATAGGTATCATTGGTCTAACGGGGGTCTATACATAACTAGGACGATCCTTTGCCTGATTATGCGTGCTGATTAACTCTATGTGGATGGGAATTTAACCTTTCGTCTGCTCTTTATTACCTTTTCTTCATTATGATATCTATAATTTTTACTTCTGTTCTTCCCAATCAATGTACCACTTTCTAAATCAAAAATATTATATAATATCTTTTACTCATGAAATTAACATCTTAAACCACTATGGCTCTCTCCTTCTGTATATATATATATATATATATATATATATAATCTAAATTAAAACACCTACTCTTAAAACAATAAAGGATTTATGATATATCACAAAGGATGGATGAATGTTGTGATTTGTATATGGGTATATTTGTGATTACCGAACTTTGGTAATATGTACCAATATCTAGGTATAACACATGTATATACAGGAAATGAAGGAGGGGGAGGTAACTACTATCATCAATAAACGCATATATATGCTGTCAAAAAACAAAAAAGTCTCAAAATTCTAAGAAATTGTGTCATTGTGTCATTGTTTTTCCAATTGAAAATCAGAAAGCGGTCAAAATGACTTCTTCGGGCAATCTAGTGTTAATGGCTTAGCAATTAAATAAATAAATAAAGAATAGTAGACGGACTGATGATGGTTATTGAAGCGATCTAAGTAGTAGACCGATATAAAACCCCGATTAAATAAATTCCCCCTATCAATCAAAATTCACTTACGATTTATAATTGATGCTCGCAGAGGTGCATCTTAGAGGCCTAATTGAAAACCGCCTGGTTTGTAGAACACTTGTCCGTTATGCGAACTCCCTCGCTGTCATCAAATCTATTATGCGGGCTTTGTGCGCCGTACCAAATGGATATATTACAATTATTTTGTGTATAAATTTTATTTCTGTTTCTTTTGTTTTAAATTTTTGTTTTTGGTATTTCATTTTATTATGTTTATCTTCTTAAATATTTGTTTTTGGTATGGGCGTTATCTTTACTTTTTGGTTGGTACTTTTTAAAACTATCAAAATCGTTGCTCTGATCATTTGACCAGAAACAATTTTACGCTAAATTAATTTCAAAACGGTTTAACTTAACATGTTAATTATTATTAAAAAAAAACATTTTAAATACTTAGTAATTATTTGGTAGAAGGATTAGTAAGAATAGTGTAGATACATTTTTCTCGTAATATGATATTGGCGTAATGAAATTAGCTTGTACTTATTTATTTGGTACAGTGTATGCGCACACGCAGGCGTGGCGGTATGCGTCTATCATATTGAAAATCTGTGGAAACTACGAGTAAACCGCTACTTTTGCCAGTGACACATCTTTGATAATTGATCTATAAACTGGTTTATTTATTGACGTGGCTCTTTAACTAGGTTGAAAACGTTAGACATGAATACGTTACTTTAATAAAATAAAATAAATATAATGTTCTAACTTCAAGCATTAAAAAAATAGTAGCCAATAGAGTAAGTGGACTGTATCAAATGAAAAATCTTAAAATTGTACTTACACTATATTACCAATCTCTTATAATCTAAGCACATCCGTTCCCATTCGCAACCAACATCCAAGTCTTCATTCGCACGTCTTACGTTCCTCTTTTGTTTCATTCCAAATTCAAATTGACAGATTTATTTATAAAAATATACATACTTATATACTATTGACATCGCCGCCGCAATCTCTTTTTTGTCGACAACAATATAAATAATATAAACATTTGGTCTTATTAACGTAGTCCCTGTGTTATTGCAGTAATTTATTAAAGTGTTAAATAAAGGGGTCAAGTTCTGTGTAGGGGGTCATTCAAGTATTACGTAAGCGCTTGAGGGGGGCGGGGGAGTCTTTGCTTTGCTTATTTTTGATGATATGGTGGGTGGGGGGAGGGGGGTGATATCGTGATTACGTCAGCAATTATATCAATAAAAAAAAGAATACATTAAAAGAAAAATGCATATAGGTACCAATGATTACGTAAGCATGGGGGGGGGGAGAGGTTTGCTTACTTTTGCTGACAGGGGGGGGGGGGGGGGGTAAATAATTGTAAAAAATCTGCTTACGTAATACTTGAATGGCCCCTAGTGCCAATGTAAATTTCTTATAGTACTTATATCATTTAATACTTGCAATAATCACATACATTATCCTTAGTTCATACATTTCACACAATTAAAAAAAACGTATAATTGCTTTGGTATGATCAATTAAACATTATTACAATTCTAATTTGAAAGCATGAGTAATCTCGACTTAGGGTATACTTCCTTTATAAAAAATACACTCTAATTCCGTAATGCATAAAACGCCATTACTTGAAAATGATAAAGTTGTAACCCTTATTAACAATGCAGGGAAGATGGAACCGTGTAATTCTAAATTATGTTTTTACAATGGATGGATTTAAAATACATAGAGATCTGCTATCGTTATCGCAGGATCGCTACGGTTTTATGAATTAGAACCCACGTTTGCTGTCGGCATTAAAAAGGGCGCTATTCTCGAAAACAGCTGCTTTTGTTTTTTGTTATAAATTTAGAACTTTAAAATCTGAAACGTTTTTGTTGTTATTATTTTTATGATTATTAATGAATTCATATATTAAGATATACTTATAATCACAATACTTTGTTATAATAGTCTTCCATTCCATAATTTTCGATGTTTAATAGCTTCCTTTGTTTATTATAGTCAAATATTCCAATCAAAATCCAATTTTAAATCGATCCGAAAACTTTCCCACACAGAATATGCATTTGTAATAACAAAAGACATATGATTGGAGGTTCGCGTAGAAAAGTAAGGTACTACTTATAGCACTGATAATCTTGTTCCAGACAGTTGACTCACAAAAGATAATTAAAGTATTAATTTTTTTTTAATTAAAATATATTTATGTTTTTATACTTTTTTCATTCAAACAGAAACTTGTAGTGAAATTGGTACTGTTTAATATTTATAAACACCTATATAACTACTCAAATCTGTAAACATTTTATAATTAAATTTTATTTTAAAATAAAAACAAATTCTATTTTCAAATGAAATATTTAAATGTCACAGTTACAACAACAGTGGCTCCATCTAGTGGTGAGAAAAAACATTACGCTTATAAATATTATCTCCACGATGCCGGCTTGAGCAGACGAATGTGCTCCGGCAAATTGACAGGGCATACTCCTGTCAGCGTAACCCAATTAGTAATAGTGATCAACTTAGAGAAATAAAATGTAAATACACTCAACAAGTCATTAATATAGTAGTTAATTTCTCTGGCTTAGGGCTTATTAAACATTCGCTCTGATTTCTAACAATCTACTTATAACTTTGTTGTGACAGGAGTTAAGTAGACCAACGCCGTCTTACGAAGCCCTGACTGACTACACGTGTCGTTATATCAACTATTAAAGTGTTTATTTATTTATCTGTACTAATATTATAAAGAGGAAAGATTTGTATTTTTGTATGTTTGTAACAAATTGACTCAAAAACTACTGGACCGATTTCAAAAATTGTTTCACTATTTACATTATCACTGATTAATATAAGCTATATAAATTACAGGAAAGGAAAATCCTTACTAAAACTGCAAGTGTATCCCAAAGTTGCCAACAATCGCCATAAAATGTCTTTCATCGCATGCGCTGCGAAAACTATTGATGTTTGAACAAAGAAATGTTGTGCAATATTAAAGAACATATCTACAAAAATTGTCTCTATAGCATGTGTCTAACTATTGTAGTTATGTCACTAGTATCTACTTTTTAAAAGTTAATAGAAATTCCGACCAAAATCAAAAATATGAAACATCATTAAACTTCATAATACTTTATATCTTCATTACTGCGCGAACGAAGTCGGGGGCAACAGCTAGTTATTAATAAAACAAGAAGAACACAAATTTCAAACAACAAATGTCGTTTCGAGATGAACTTGCGGGCAAAGCGGTGGTGACTGGTTGAAAGCTCAAATAAATAAATAAAACTGAATTTGCTATGTTCCGTAAGTACGTACGTATCTCTAGTTACAACTGAGTTATTATTCGGTCGACTGGTTTAGATTCTCAGGCGTTTCCGTAGATGCATTTCATCCTGTCATCAGTTCAAGCGGTAGCTTGCAGGTAGATGAATTTGATATTTACGCTAGCAATGTCAACAGCCTTCTTTATATATTTGTTTTACGAATAATAAAATGCATGCAAAAAAAAAACAGCAGTCAGCAGCTTGCTTTATACGCGATTTACTAAATTCTTTCTTTTAGCTTACATGAAATACGTATAGCTTGATACCCACACAAAAAAAATATGACCTGGAGGTCTCACTATGTGTACTATATGTTTTTAGGGTCAGTTCCATTTCAGCACATCTGGGCTCGGACATAACCTCAAATTTGCTATATTTTTTAAAACTGCTAACCCTATGGCTGCCTGATCACCGGATTTGGATTCAGCGACCCAAAAACATATAGCACACATAGTGACACCTCCAGGTCAGTTTTTTTTCGTGTGGCTGTGCTTTTGAACTAATAAATTTTAATAATAAAAATTTCGCTATTCCAAACAAACGCAGTAATAAATACTAAGATTAAGTAATAGATAAATCGTAAACTAGCGGAGTGAGTCCAGGAATCTGACCCAGGACCTCGAATTAGACACGACCATAATTGCAAACACAAATCATTCGCACTTTAATAATGTAATAAGTAATAAATGGTATAGCGTGAAAATCAATAAATAAACTAAAGGTAACCCATTACTTGTTTTAAAATATCATAGCACTAGTGCCCCAATAAAGGCTGCGAACAGTTAGCACCAATAAATATAAACCACTGATATATATTTTATAGATTTGCAATTGCGCGCGCGCATTTATAACGGACTCTATCCTTTGGATTTATTGTTTGAATTGATTGATAAGAATTACGTTTTTAAATATCTACAGCAGTCATTCTCAAAGTGTGTTCCGCGGAACTCTAGGGCTAAAATATTGCAAAAAATACCTACCAAAGGGAGATTATAAGGTTATATCTAAATATTCCAACTAAATATTACGCAACATTACATTGCAATATGATTATTCATAAATACATATACATCAGTTTTTTATAATTATATTAAGGCTTTTTCCTTCGCTAAAAATCGGTTGTCTGTAAAGTCGGTTTACTGACGATAGTTGAACGTGACAACGTCTTAAGAAAATACTGATGGGATGGTAGCATTTTTCAAAAGAAAATTTTAATTTCATTTGTTTAATAGATTTGTATGTATATAGAGAAGGAGGTAATTGGAAATCACAATGAAATTGATCAAGTTAGATTTATTTATACGCATAACGCCTCAAAGCGAGGTAACGCCGCATGAGTCATGTTTTTTCGTGCGTGCAGCCGGCCAATCAAATTATAAGACGTTGTCACGTCAAAAAGTTTGAGAACCGCTGATCTACAGCATTATAATTGTAAAAATGAAAACATTTTAATGTTAATTTTTATATTTAATGTTGCCAGTATAAAAACAACAGCTACCCGTCTCTTGAGTGTCATACAAGGAGTTAGTCTGTCCATTATATATATCTCAGTGACACAACCAAATGGAATTCCATAAGAAAATGAACTTAGTTACAAAGATGTAAAGGATTGAATCGTTTATGAAGGTATAGCTAATGTTGATACAGCACAAAATGCTGCAATAGAGAGAAGAAATGGTGTCTTTCTAGAAACTGGTTTGCAAGCTATTAAACCAAACTCCTTCACGGATGCAAATGAAATTAACAGAGTAACTGTATATTGTAAAAATATTATTCATCAGGGTGTTTACGAGTTCATTGAATCTTTTCGTTTAATATTGCACTACGTGTTTAATTGTAAATACGCAATGGATTTGTTTTTGTTTTTAAAAATCATTTTTTATAGATCTTTGATATAACATGCGTATGTGAAACAAAACACTGCTACTTCGATCAAAGACATGCCATATAAAATGAGCGACAAGGTAACAACGTCAAGTATTGAATTAAAATGCCATATGGTCTGAGTATAGGAGTAAATTATAATTCATAAAATCATAATATAATTATTATAGTACAGGAAAGAATGTTAAAACCTAAAATGAATATTTAAATTCGCCTTATTGAGCTGTAGAAATAATTGATCGTAATAACGAAGCTAAATACATATTATTTACACGTATTATATTTATTTTATTTACACACAAAGATTTATAACGACGTGCATAGAAACGTTATAATTTTTGCTCCAACACTTGATTGTTATTTGTTCTCTGACAATGATCGTTATACCCCGTTTACTGATGAAGCTAGTAAAGCATCTACAGTCAAACGAATATTAAAATTAATTATCTAAAACAGTGGTTCTCAACCGACGGAATTCTAAACGTGTGCTGCCAAATTTTAGATATATAATAATGTTAATTTTATTAAATAATTTTATTTAAAAATAAAAATACATTTAACAAGAAAGATATTTATTTATCCATTTTTAAAAATATTTTATTGTTTGTTTTGTTACTCGTTCTTTCTTAGTGACGGATAAATTGTCAAAAAACATCAAGCTGAAATTTGGCATTAAAAATATTCTTATTATTAACTTGTAATTAATCCTTTAATAACCGAACTGTTATTTTTGTAGTACATACTATTTTATTTCGCATATTTAAAATTATTATCATAAATTAAAAAAACTATTTTACGCAGTATGTTATAGGCAAGTAAATATTTTTCAAACTTATGTTTTTCTTTGTGTGCCGCCAAATTTTGAAATCGTTAACAAAAAAAAAGTTGACAATCACTGATCGAAAATATCCCAATGTGAAATAGCATCTAAAAATGTTACTGGACTCGTGTAAATAATCTTTAACGTGTAGTTGTCAATCCAGTTACGACGGGATAATGTGCAAAAATAGAGGTTAATGACATAATCAGCAGATTATTCATGAGATCTCTTAGATGATTCGAATTTGCCATTAACAGAATCGCAGTAGGCGTTCGAGTAAATTGCACCATTATAAAATATGCTATAAATTATTATACATACATACATTTATATAGTATAACACTTTTACTTCTAGTTTTTAGATGTTAAATTGTTTTTTTAAACTCTAAACTCCATGTAACATAACACCCACTCTAAATAACGACAAATTCCAGAAATTACTAATTACTGCAACTGTGTACGTTCTTTATACTTTATTACTAAATACATATGTGGCGGTTGTCTCAATAAATTATGAAGATTTTAGGATTTTGACATTTCATTTGTCATGCCTTTCTTTTGTTTTTTTCCCGCGTCTTTTTGCATTGTGATAATTATATTTTTTAAATCCATTTTAATCCGCTGTATTATTTTACATAAGTTTCTCTAAACATATGTATTACAATAGTAAAATTTAGAGACAACTCTTAATAACGCCGTAAAGTCCATATATGTCGCTATATAAAGTTTGTTACATATGTATGTATATATTTCTTTCAAATTAATCACATATAACGCATACAATTAGTTTTAAACAGCGCGGCAATGTTTTTCTAAGAGCTAAATCCATCTAGTAGTTTATTAATTTTTGTAGCGTTAGCAATAAAAACAGTAACGGTAAAGCAATTTATTAAGGTATTAATAGTTTTTATGTCCGCGGACCAATTGAAATTAACTTTCGCAGCTTCTTCCATCAAAGACACCTCCCAAATTGCATGTAACAGTTTAGTATTAGGACAGTCATTAATTAACTTATTAATTGTGATTTACAAAAGTTGCGAGTTCAATGTGCATGAACTATAATTAATTGATATCTATTATTTAGTTGGTTAGAAAGCGGGTCAGCTCGGCCGGTAGTCCGCGGCCCATTAGTCGTCCAATACATGTACTCGAGAGATAGTCTATCTGGGAACGCTTTTGTCCTGTGATGTTCCAAATAGTTCGTGTTTAATGGGGATATTAATTTACTTTTACACCAGCTGTTCTCAAACTTTTTTGGCGAAGGAAAAACTGATTTATATGTATTTATGAATAATCATATTGCAATGTAATATTACGTAATATTTAGATGTAACCTTATAATCTCCCTTTGGTATGTATTTTTTGCGGTATTTAGCCCTAAGGTTCCGCGGAACACACTTTGAGAATGGCTGTATTAGACGATTGTATAGATATGTATATATGAACGTATTCGATGAATTGTTTATCTTCATTAAGATCGTCTTTCAACTGTTTCAACACGCTTTATGTTTTTCAAGGAAATAGCAAGTCGGGTAGTTACAAACTCCGCATGCAAGGGACCAAATCATCTTGTTTTGGTGCTTCCTCACGACAGTCTTATCTATGTCTTTTTTATGTCCTTGCCAATCCTCTGCAGTACCACGTCCCACAAAGTCTCCACAGAGGCCATATCCGTATGGAAATGTGAGCAACATTTTTGCTTGTACACAGTTCGTTTGCATCTAATATTTCACTAGCTAGGGCATCTTATTTATGGTCTCGGTTGAATAAGACGTACCTGTCAAGTTACAGGCTCTCTAATGACACGTCGTAGTATACCCGTGGTTATGTGGGAGTTAGGGTTTTTTGTGGTGGCCCTAAACGAACTCGACGTGAGCCGAAGATTGAAGAGTTCGGAAGCTTCTTAACTACACATAACTGACACTTATAGTCGAATATACATTTCGCCGTAAATTAAATTGACATTACAGACGTCTATGCTATTTATGCTAATAAAATGCCTGATGTAAATAAACGGGGATTTAAAGATGGTAATAAAAGTATATTTACTGGGAACACTATACGCTGGGAAGGAGAGAATGATTCTAGGTATTAAGAATGATATTTCTAGATAAATTGAAGCTCTAATGCTCACATTAGATCTCATCTGACCGTATTAATGTAATATCTTTATCGTATACTAGCTGTTGCCCCCGACTTCGTTCACGTAATAATGAAGATATAAAGTAATATGAAGTTTTATGCCTTTTATGGCAATTTTTTGGTTACATTATTGTAGTTTTAGTAAGGATCCTTTTTTTCCCTGTAATTTATGTAGCCTATATTGTGATCAGTGACAATGTAGCATTCAAATGGTGAAAGAATTATTGAAATCGGCCCAGTAGTTTTTGAGCTAATTCGTTACAAACATACAGAAATACAAATCTTTCCTCTTTATAATATTAGTATACATAGATAACGGTTAGCACGTTAGCCGTTTTGAATAATCGAGTGGAGTTATTAAGTCCGGGAGTATGTCAGGGATATTGTTAGAGCTCGAGGCAATAGCTAACCCGGTCTCATGTGTGTAAAGAACTTAACAGTTTCAAATAAACAGAGAAATTATTTAGTCTGTACTTATAGCTTAGTTGTAGGATACCAACGTAGAATTCTTGGAGTCAGAATTAATTATAGAAACAAAATTGTAATCCTAGAAGGATCTTAGATGTAATATACAATGATTTGCTGAACATGACGTAATGTAAGCCAAATTTTTACTACTATAAAGGCAATACTAATATACATCTTTTCTTATTACCAATATATTATTTTGTTTATTAAACATGTTACATTAATTTGAGTTATATTATAGTTAAGTTATATTAAGAAAAAAAAACATAGAACGAATGTGCAGCTCCAAGACAAACCAACACTGGTTTTTGATGTCGAGACAAGAAACTGTAAAAAAATATTTTAAAAATAAACGTTTTATTTATTACTAGCTTTTACCCGCGGCTTTACTCGCTTTTAAGTCATTAAATAAGTATCGGAGATCATTTCAATAGAACTATTTTCAATATTTTACTATAGTCAATTGAAAACTATAGTAAAAAATAATCCAAAACTATGTGTACAAAGTTTCATGATGATCGGTTAAGTAGTTGTTGGGTGAAACGAACAAACTCACATTCACATTTATAATATTAGTAGGGATAAAATATATCGAATATAGTTTATATAGAGAAATCCTAATCTCCGTTTCTCTGAAGACCTGCGACCTAGTTGTTTAGATGAAATTAATTTGCTGTAGGCTACATGTAAATTGGTTTCGCTTTCTGGTTTCGTTTAGTATGTGGATATTTTTTTTTTTGATAAAATCTACTCATAACAATTTTAAAGCGCTGTCTTGGGTTATTCATAACGTGGTTGAACTAATCTGAACGAAAAAATAGTAAACCATTTTAAAAAATACGTTTTTTCGAAACTGTGGGTAGTATGAATTTTTTTTAATTACATATCTTATTCTTATTATTTTTTAATTCTTTTTATTACATATATTCTTTTACATCTATTTCTAAATATATATAACTCAAAGGTGACTGACTGACTTAGTGATCTATCAACGCACAGCCCAAACCACTGGACGGGTCGGGCTGAAATTTGGCATGCAGGTAGATGTTATGACGTAGGCATACGCTAAGAAAGGATTTTGATAAATTCCACCCCTAAGGGGATAAAATAGGGGATGAAAGTTTGTATAAATCTTCTTAGATTTATTTCATTCATTATTACGCATACGTAGTTGCGGGCAACAGCTAGTTAGTATATATGCCGTAATGATTATTGAGTATGATGAAAATAAATAAAATAAATTAAAAACAATTGAAATAAATATCTGCATAATAAAAAGACAGTAGGTACCTATCTTGTCAATAAAGTCAATGTCCATTTGTCGAGTTCGTATGGACTTAATGCAAGTATATAAATATTATATAGTTGAAATATTTCCTATAAATCACGTCCGGAGACTTAATAACATTTAAATGGTTTGCGTTTAGTTATTGCTACAATTCGAATGCTACTGTACACCTTCGGGGCGAATGATGTAATTATACAATACCTGTATATGTTTACTGCTCATGGGAGAAGTAGGTCACGTGATAGAGTTCCCAAGCAATTACTATATTACCTTCTATTACAGAGGCGAGGGGTAAATAGAGCAGGAAGGATATATGATTTTTAAAGGTGTGTGACAAGGACGACATCATATGTATTGTGTCGAATTTTATAAAGTAGGAGTTACTTTTATTTATGTACTACCCTTATAATTTTGTACTATTGGGTGACTAATGACTTTTTTTAAATTTTCTACCTGCAGGCTTTCGAAAAACCTTCGTATGAATATAACACAAAGTAGCATAGAAATGACTAATATCAAAATTAATATAGTAATTATAATAAAATATATATTCAATTTGTGTTATTAATTTTTACATAAACATAATCCACCTACAAAATAATGTTAATAACGACGTGGACATTAATTATAACCACATTCGTTGTTATACATAATTATGCAACTTCTTGGAATATCCTTGTATTATGAGAAAAATAAATCTGATGCGAATTAATACCAAATAGTTGTATTAACGTCTTCTCCCAGGTCTAAATCCAGCAGTAGACTTCCTATGGCTTAGGTGATGAAGTTTAATAGTAGTACAGAACTCAATTGGTAGTGTTAATAAAAATTCAAGTAAGACACTAGCACCTCTGCATAATACCATCCCTACATTATACAAATAAAAACTGTATAACCAGATGTGTGTTCGCGAACAAGAGAACTAGAAATACAAGAATTAAAATAAAGGACATGCAGAGATGCGTATATGTTTGCGACAAGGGATATCTATCAACGACATAAGAAATTGTAAGGGCTGTTTTACATTAACCGATTTCGCATT
This sequence comes from Tineola bisselliella, assembly GCA_028551675.1. Taxonomy (NCBI): domain Eukaryota; kingdom Metazoa; phylum Arthropoda; class Insecta; order Lepidoptera; family Tineidae; genus Tineola; species Tineola bisselliella. The sequence goes on along the minus strand of JAPWLS010001267.1, from coordinate 55,109 downwards.
CATTTTAATATGTACACACTTTTCGAATTTGGAATCATTTTAATTATTTTTATAAGAGTTGCACCCACCGTGGACGTAAGCCGCGTAACGACTTTTAAATAAATTAAATCAAGTCCTGTGGGCTTATCACGAATTTAGTCTGGCTTTCGAATCGAGGTGTCACAAGTAAAACGGATCCGTTAGCAATCGGGATCATGAATTTTTACTAACGACTAACGAGCACCAGCAATCTATCAAATGAACGAAAGATCGAGACGTTTCTAAAATTAACAAAAAGTATCTAAAATATTGTAGTTCCAAATCCGCACGCGGTGGCGCTGCTCAAATTTCCATACAAATCGCTTGAAGCGAACTCGGTTCGAAAGCCAGACTAAATTCGTGATAAGCCCACTCAATAACCTTCTCTTCTGGAACTACTTTTCACTTCAATATATATTTGTTAATGAATACAATTTTAACAATATATATTATACTACATACGTAAAGACCGTTTCAAAAATCTCAATCTACCCCAGTAAAATTAAAAGTCGTAAATTCAAATCGACCTTTATAAAATCGTACAATCCCAGCTAATTCACCATCAATGCAATATATTAAGTGACCTTTTCCGCATCAGTAGGTGGCCGTACGCCATCTCTCATCTCCCAGTGTAATGTTTCACTATTGCACAACGATCTTCAATGCAAATTAGGAATGGATGCGGTTGTTTTTTATGTATATTTCTAAGTGTGCACACTTTATATTTAATTATTTTTTTACTAATTTAAAATTGCATCACTAAAGAAAAACAATTACATATCTATATAAATATTAACGAAATAAATTCATAACACAATTAAAATATAAGTGTCTGACGTCTCTGTCGCACAACGGCCACGTTCGTATAGGACTGAAGAAAAAAGGATAGCCGATAAATATCAACTTGTGTGTACATCACACCATTGAACATGCTAAAACATCTGATAGCAATTCTAATACGTCGGCAGTTCTCTTTTCCATTTTTGTTCAGTCAACTGTGCACAAATAAACTTCTAGACTTCAAGTTAAATACTAAACTAGCCTCCCCAGCTCATTCTAATTAAGCAGCCAACTGAGATTTATAAGATATGGAAGCATTAGCTAGATTTATTCCGAATACTAAACACTGAGATAACACTAATGGGGTTGCCTGTACTTCTCACTAAGTACCGTTTGTATCTACATTGTACATGATTTCAACAAGCCATTGTTTTAATTTTTGATTATTTATTTAGTTGCTAACTCGAGGGAAGAGATATATGCAGTCTGGCAATTACAAAGGAATACCTGTTCTGCTCTTGCATAAAATTACTGTTATAAAACGTCACAAATGTCAAAAATTCAAAAAAGGAATTCTATTAAACAATGGACGATCGTAGTTAGTGTCTTTCATAAAATGCCACATCCATATCAAAATTAAATTATTGTAGTTTTTTTTTAATACTTAATCCATTTTCAAACATCTTCAGTTAATCTAATTTTTTTTTCATATCAGAATCTTATCTAATAAAGTGTCAGCGAAACTCGTAAGTGTGTACTTTGCGTTGATATGTCACGTGTTATTAAATAATTATTTATTTTCTCATAGGGATTATGTATATTGAAATCGTAGATTACGCGAGTTATTATTTAAAAGGGTTGTCAACTGTCTTTTATTTTGACGTAAGTGTTGTCAGATTTTTAGATTCTGTTTTATCCTAACATTGGGTTATATTTAGCACGTATAATATCAATTAAATGTACCTTTCTTTCACAGTTGATTTTCTATCAAGGAAATGTAACGCAAAATATTGGACCATGTACTGGAAAGTTTTAAAGTAATTATTTATACTAATAGAATACTACGAAAGTATATATATTTAAACTTGACTTCTCCCAAATAGGGTTACTGCATCACACAATTAGACATAAAAAAGATAATTTAATTTATGTTATTGCAACAAGACAGCCCTGTTTTAGAGAGGGCAATGTCACTCGCGTCGGGAAGAAGAAAAACAACTCTCAACCAGTTATGAAAATTAGGTCTAGCTTTTGTATTCGGGCTCGGCCTGCGCGTGGGCAGTGCGTTGACAGTATTTCAAATTTCTATCTGCATCTACGCGTATATTCACGTTATATAACAAAATGAGAGGTGTAGGGATTTTTGACTATTTTTAAAGTTATCACATCGTAGGTAGTCTCGCCACGATCGAATTAGGAAACAAAAGACATGACAATAAAACAAAAGACATACAAAATATGTAATTTAAACTCGGCTTATTCCAATTATAAAATATCGTGGGAATTCATTAACTTATACCTGTACATTGTAATAAAGGAAAGAAACAATAATAATTTTCCTAATTCACACAAAACTTGAATGGAGTTCCATTAGAAGTAATTATTATGTGTAAAAAAAACGTACACTTTTCATAGTATATTTGTAAGGCCGTTTACACATTAAACAATAAGTGGGAGACATAATAAAGATGGTTATTGGTACCAGTTATTTATAACCTTCGAGAGTTACAAAAATCATACACGTAAACCTTCTCTGTTAACCAATATATATTTTAGTGAAAACCTAATGAAAATCCCAGCGATAGTATATATATATATATATATACAGAGGCGGCTCGTCCTAAAGAGCGCTGGTGCAGTGCACTCCCACGAAAATTACAGAACTTATAATACAGCGGCGTAGATATAGGTAATATAATATACTATTGTATAGGCATAGTAGAATAGAATGAATGTAATGTAAGGATAGTATGTAATATGAAGAAATATAGATTACTTCTGTAATTTTCGTGGGAGTGCACCGCACCAGCGCTCTTTAGGACGAGCCGCCTCTGTATATATATATATTATAATATATTATATTATATATATTATATAGTTACATGGATTTAATGTGTATACGTCATAAAATAAATGCGTTTGTGGCTAGATGTCATCATAACGGTTCGTAGTAGGCCTTAATATCAGTGAACTACTTTCAAAAAACATTAAGCTACAGTAACAGATAAAAAAATTCATGTCCAATCACGTTACAATCACGTTTTGTGTCGAATAAAATAAATAAATACGTATATACCATCACGTTGCATACACCCGTGAAATGGCCTAGCTGGGAGTGTGACCTTCTAATTGTGATAACAGTTGTCACCGCTTAAGAACAGCTTTTTATGCTATTTAAAAAAAAAGAATTCTTTTTTCTAAAATCACAATGCCATAGTGAGTTTTTCTATTATTTATAGAAATGTGTAATAGCGAAATTGTATACCGTAATTACAGACTATCCAATTTCAAATAGAGTCAGTACATATTACGTCATAATATCTTTTATTTACCTCCGAGTTAACTTGATCGTGTTTACTGTCAACAAACGACTTCGATCTCTTCCGCGTTAAAGACCAAGAGCTGAACTTGGATTTACAAAACTGTAATTTTACAAGAGAGTAATTTAAAATTGTCATTGTGCATAGTTTGTTTGCGTAGATTCATCGTTCTTGTATTGAGTATCTCAGAAACTATTGAGAAAATGTTATAAATCAAATTCATATATATTTTTTTCTGTATTCATTATCTATTTTGTTGGCTGGCAGCGCCCTCTCGGCGACAACCGGCGTAACTAGGAACAATTACGTGAACGCACGCCCTCGGATCACCGCCGACAAATAAATCGTGTACCATCATTATAATCTACATTTCATCGCAATCAAGGGAAGAATCAACTCATACAACAGACCAGCACCTAAATTTAGCACCAGTACCTTTCTTTCCCATTCCTGTGGCTTATCACAAATCTTAGTCTGGCTTTCGAACCGAGTTCGCTTCAAGCGATTTGTATGGAAATTTGAGCAGCGCCACCGCGTGCGGATTTGGAACTACAATATTTTAGATACTTTTTGTTAATTTTCGAACGTCTCGATCTTTCGTTGATTTGATAGATTGCTGGTGCTCGTTAGTCGTTAGTAAAAATTCATGATCCCGATTGCTAACGGATCCGTTTTACTTGTGACAGCTCGATTCGAAAGCCAGACTAAATTCGTGATATGCCCACTGGTTACTCCGTCAGCCAGCATTTTATATTACTCACTCTATGATATGTATTTTTGTATAACCTATAGTAAAACTAAGTGTCTACGTCTTATTATACGTTCCTATTTCGTATCATTTTTACATCAAGCTCTCTGTGTATATTAATTTGTTTCATCGTGTTCATGTAACGCGATCTTCAGCTCTTCGTTTACTATTTATATAATGGTATGAAGCTTAAACGTGTTGACTCTATATGTGATATTTGAAACTTAGAAAACCCTTCCGAGAACTATGCATTTTTATATAGGTAGCTATAGCATATATGTACATATTTATAGAACACAATAAATAAATTAAAACAGTTATTATTGACAAAGGTTAACTGGCAGATTTTCTGGCCGAAAGGCCTTAAGTTTGCCTTATTATTAAATAATTTTTGTTTTTTTTTATTGAAAGCCCAACATATGACCACACTCCGCCTGATGTTAAGCTAGAGTGCGGTCCATGAGTATAGACGATTGTTACCACAGACAGATGTCCGCGCGCAACAGTCGACTCCACTATGCCGGCTTGAGGAGACGAATGTGCTCTGTCCAAATTAACAGGGCACACTCCTCTCGTTATCCCGGCTACTTCCAAGCTGATCCCGAAACGCGATTCGTTAATTGTTACTTAGAGATAGATGTACCCGCTATGCCGGCTTGACGAAACAAGGTTCCAGATTAACGTTAGGTGGCGGTTGATTACAAATACAAGGAACTATAGTAGGCATATAAAACAAACACTTTAATTATACAAATTCATTTTGTGAATAAAAAGTATTGTTTAAAATAAAACAGTTGAAATTAAATTCTTTTGTTTCATTATACTCTGTATCGAACATGAGCATTAATTCTACATTTTAAAATGTACAAGTATTTTGTGTTCGTAAGCTTAACGTGTCAACACTTTCTACGGGTTATTCTCGAAACAGATTCAATTGCAATACGAACGTTATACGTGCACTGATAATGATAATAATAATCTTTATTTCCTCAAATACAAAAGTCCTATATACAATATTGCACGCACTATCTACAGAACTAATCCAAGGACTTCTGTAGATAGTGCTTTTCCTCCGTACATTATTACCAAAATGTATATTGTTATGACATTAGTATGTAAGAGGACTATGCCAGTATACAACAGCTAAATCAAATTGATAATTATTAAATTAATAAATTTATTTCATTTATATTTGTATTGACGAGTAAAAGCGCTCTATTGGAGTCCATTTACTAAAAGTAAATAAATAAATAAGATATCTCAATTTATATATTTATATATATATTTATATAAAGGGCTAAAAATAAATAGCACCTTATATCTGGAGTCCACAATTTTGAAATAAATTGAGAATAGACCCACTAAGTTGAAGGTGCGAATGCATGTAGGTATATCTGCGGAAGGGACACCCGATACCTTTCTGCGGTTTGGTCCAGTGTTCAAACTGTGGTCACACTTTGATTTCAAAACGTACCCCCATGTTTATTTGCAAGCGATTTATCGTGGGATACGTTCAGAAGTGTTAAAAGAACACTTCATTGAGGATCGCTAAAATAATGTCTCAAATTTCGTGTGTAGGTTTTTTTGGTAGTTTTTGAAATTGTTACTTACAAAATATTTTAATCTATCGCGTATATTTTGTAACAGACTAGCTGTATCCTGCGCGTATTGCTACGCCACCAACTAAAATAAATTTGAAGGAAAGACATTACACAAATATTTAATCCATTTTTGTTTATTTGACGACAATATGCCTGTTCAATGTGAGCTATCATGAATTGTCACGGCAATATATGAAATTCATTGGAATGACAGTGGCGCCATCTGTCGAAAATTGGTCGTATCAACTCAGAAACCTTCGTGGGCTCATACACAACAACTTTGCTAAAGATCACATGATTGATTCTATAAAGGACATACAGACGAGCTTTCATTTTTATTTATATAGATGTTTAGCGTTAGGGAAGCAGTGACTTATCACGTCACGTCTCGGATCTGCTGCCTAGCAAGCCATCAGTCACTTTCGCCTAAAGATCACAGCGTAAAGTAACAATGGAGTGTAGTCACTTACCAGCCAGGCTACTTTAAAAAAAAGTTCACATGGATTCCGTGACATCGGCCTTCAATAGGGCATTTTACTTCGATACAACTAAACGTTTTCAGTGTAGTTAACTATTTATTGTATCAATATATAAACAAAAAGACCTAATTAGCATTTGTAAAATATTTTAAATCGTCTCCTTTATGTGAACTATAAGAATCGTGGCCTCTCGTTTCTTTAATTGATTGTACTTCGGATATTTTCTTTTTATTTGACCTTTTGAATAGTCGATGCGACTGTACTGTTTTGTTCATTAAATACCTTCTTTTAAATTATTACCATTTTCAAATTGAGTTTTTATAAATAACTAGAGACGACAGTACGAACTAATTTGTTACTCTATCAAGATTGGTCCAGTGAATTAATTACAAATAAATGTTCTTAACTTTCATATCTATCTATTTACATATATCGAGATATGCCCCATGAGACTTATCTATCATATTAAGCATTCATGTTGATTAAGTATTGACAGCCTCACTGATTGGGTATATCATATTTCTAGTATATTCAATTATATTCAGATTTTTTTCATATTAGCCTAACACTCCGCCTGATGTTAAGCTAGAGTGTGGTCCATGAGCATAGACAACTGTTACCACAGACATATGACTGCGTGCAACAGTCGACTCCACTATGCCGGCTTGAGAAGACGAATGTGCTCTGTCCAAATTAACAGGGCACACTCCTCTCGTTATCTCGGCTACTTCCAAGCTGATCCCAAAACGCGACTAGGTCTTGAAAGTGGTGGTACTACCCCGAGAAAGGCATGCTGGGCTAACAGCCTCCGTCTTCCTATCACTTTTAGTAATAGATAGTTTTTCCATACTATTTTTGTTTTTATAATTTACTAGCTGCTGCCAGCGACTTCGTATATAAAGATGTAAAGTACTATGAAGTTTAATGATGTTCACACCCCTGTCGCAAAATCCTTTCTTAGAGGATGTCTACTAACTACCACCAAATTTTTTCTTGTAATTTATATAGCCTATATTGATCAGTGATAATGTAGCATTGAAATGGTGAAAGAATTTTTGAAATCGGTCCAGTAGTTTTTGAGCCAATTCGTTACAAACAAATCTTTCCTCTTTATAATATTAGTATAGATTTACTTATATATTTATAGCACATAAGGATTCGTTTTCTTGTATGAAGTCGCTAGATCATATAGAAACTTATTTGTTATCATGTTTTCTAAGCTCATGGCGCCATCCGCTGTCGTGTCATCCTTAATCTATCGATCTAATTTGCATTAGAAAGTTTTCTCAGTTGCAACTCATTTCAATAAATCAGAACTTTTTTCATATAAATAATTATCAATCATTTATACTTTTCACATTATTTAAAAGAATTATTTAATAACACTACATTTCCGCTACAATTCAAATTCAGAATCAACGAGATTTCGAAAAGGCATATGACGAGAATAAATCACAAGAAACTCGCCAATCATAACCTGTACAATATAATGTTAGTAGGTACAATTTTTGCTTAGCTTTAATTAAGCATCTAAAAAAATCAATACAATTTTAAGACATTTAGTTATTTTATTAAGTAATTAATAGTTTTGTATTTCCTATATTGAATATTGTAATAGTAATTTGACGGATTTTGGTTTTTAAAATTGATATTCTATTCTTACATCATTTGTAAGTTCCTATTGGAACACTTGGACTTGTAAAAATACATTTATACTTAATAATACAATATAATTAGCTACAGCTGCAATAAAAAGTAATAATGATTAATTTTTAAAATCATTAATAATCGTTTCATTTATGAAATAAAAATAGTTTATTAACATAGGCACTAAAGACGTGCGTTTGCTCATCGTTAGACTCTACAATGGCTTCGGAAAGGCGTATGATGGGAAGATGGTCTACAAGAAACTCGCTGTCTCCTTTTTCAATTAACTACTATTCTTACATATTAAATTTAATCATAGAATAAAATAAAACAATAGAATTTTCGTAATAAAAATTTAAAAAAAAAAGACAGTCGCGTTTATTTTTTGTTTAATCTTCATAGATGGTAGAGAAAATGAAGTTGCTTAGATAGTCTAAAACAATAATTGCGCCAAGAGCATGGTGAAGTGGTTAAAGTTAAAAAAGAAGATTGTCAACTAATTAAATTTCAATTCCAGTGGGTTTGAGCGTTTTTTTATAGACCATTAACCGTGCGATGGACGTCCGTGTCGCCGCGTCGGTCACTCGTTCTCTGTTTAACTAATAGCTCTACAAATCCATCGTCCCTGGTATTGTTCCTTTGCTCACGTTTATTTTCTTTTAAAGAGCCTCCGTCGCCCCTTATTCTTTCCCCTTTTTCGTTTATTTAGCGTGCGCAGTTTTTAAATGGCTTATGTTTGATACCATTATTGTGTGCCAATCACCTTGAATTACAATGTCCTTTACCGTGGACCGAACTCACTAAGAATGTTTATTATTTTTCTTACAAATCATGTACTTATTCTTTTTCGTTTAAGTAAACAAGGCAGATGTTGGCTTGTCCTTTATTTAGATGAGCTGAATGCGTTCTCTCCGTGGCTTCTGAATTTAAATAGCTTACATCTGATGTCAAAAACAGATGTAAACGATGGTAAATTATGTTTCGCTTTAACTGTATGCAATAGGAGGCCGTCTTTATACTGCGACTTGAGATTCGGCTCCTTTGATCGTATCTCGCTTTTGGTTTTAATTCATACTAAAAATATTAAGTTGACAACTCATTAAAAATGTACGTCTAATTGAGACATTGCAATATTTTTATATCACGTTTGGACGTCGTGGGTTCAGTTTAGATATACACTTGTTGCTGAGTGTATAATAAATCTTTTTGTGAGGGCTGTTATCTTTATCGGTAAAGTAGTCGATATTTGCGATGTCGGTCTGTGAATACGTTTCTGTAGTAACGTCTTAAGTTTTTAATATAGACTTTATTGAAGCTAGCTTTTATTCTTTTGTTTTTTTTTTAATATATGTACAGATACAAAATTTAAAAAGAAATCTTATTAAGTCAATGAAAAAACTTCACTGTTTTTATGAGATCATCCAGTTTCCAAGAAGGGAGAGAGGGATTTCGATACATCTCCGTTGTTCCAGTTTGTTTAGCATTCAACATTGTAGTTCTATCGTTTGAAGGTTTCCTTCGAAGCATAACGGAGATGTGAGGTCTCCGAAGGAATCATTAGATAAAATAAATATTGATTTTATACTTAAGAATTTCTTTGATTGAAGTTAAATAAGATTTTTACCGTAAAACAAATGTTTACAAATTATTCGCCACACGTCTCTTGATAGCTCTTCCCTAATTCGATGTAATATTGATTAAATAATTGATATTAAAATTTCTACTATTTCAAGTATAAAAAACGAAAATACAATGCTCTAATATTGATTTCTGTTAAGTTATTTGCAAAATACTTTTACGCTCTGTTTTATGTGAGTTTAAATTCTTTTGTTCAATACTGTCTTTTGGGTTGTTATCCATTTATCACGTGTGCATTTTTGTCACAGAATATTAGCATTAAAATCGCCACATAATTATTTATAATAATAATAATAATAAATTCTTTATTGTACCAAAAAAAATTACAAAAGGCGAACTTAATGCCTTAAGGCATTTTCTGCCAGTTAACCTTTATGACTAAATATTTTAGTTCAACTTTATCAGAATGGACTAATTGGGACAATGGACAAAGGACAAGTACAATTGGGGCTATGTAAAAAGACTAACTTAATTATTGTAAATAGCAAATTCTATGAATAAAAATTAACTCATAATTTAGTTGTATTGTGGTAATTTCTCTATTCGCCCATAGATGGCGCTATACGAAATGTAACACTACCTTTTGAAGATAATTGACACCAATTACAATACCATTTGTAATTAAAGTTATTTTATACTGTGACCAAATAATACATATATAAAATCGTGTCATAATTTCATAGCGACTCAATAGCAATAACCCGTTCGGAGATATCAGTTCGGCTCTCACTCCAGGCCTTTCATTTATCTTGTTATTGGACGTACAGGCAATTAATCAAGAGTAGGGTGTCATGCCTGTAATATAGTGTCGATAAGTTCCGAAATAAAACGATGATTTCTTTGCTAATTATCGACGATGTTACGGGTTAAACTTTGTACCTTTTTTTAACACTTACAGAGTGAGATGTTTTGTACGACGATTCGGGACTAATTTGTCTTTTATTGTCGTGTGATTTATTACTTTATTTCTATGTTTAATTGTACTTTTATGCTTCTATTGAAAAAGTGTATTAATCTTGTAAAATTTAAACAGTGGAATTCCAATTTCGAATTTGGAATTGTTTATATACAGTACATATATGTATGTCAAAAACATAACTTTTCACAATCTGCACTTGATATACTGCAGTGATAATGATATTTCTGTAGATATTATATAAATACAGCCTAAACTCTATATAGCGACATTTAAGGAATCTTTTTTACTACGCTATTGAGAGTTGTTAAATGGAGAGGAGAAAAATCGATTTTATTTTACTACAAACATTGATATTGATATAATTGCTGCAGTTCTTAGCGCTGTTTATTGCTTAATAGTGACGTATTGTTGTCGCTATTTAAAGTGAGTGTGATGCTATATAGAGTGTGTCGTTAAAAGGATAACAAGTTAAGCTTACAAAATACAAGTAATATCGATTAACAAGCAATTAATATTGGATTATCTATCAATCAATAAATGCAAGTAATTGATCAATAATTAACTACATTTTGCCTATTGGTTTGTGTACTTCCATTTGTGGTTAGCAGGCAAATACTAAGCAATTAGTTGTATGGTTATTGGTATCTACAATTGATAGCCCAAGTTCTAACTTCAATGTTAATTGAATTTAACTATGTACTTTATAGCTGCATTGGATTTAACGACCTCTGTGGATTTACCTGTTTTTTATTTGTTCTTTGACACATGTCCTAATTAATTCTTCTTTTATTTCAGATGTCAGCAATAGACCCGGATTGTGGTGTCAACGCAATCGTGAATTACACACTCGGGGATCCCTTCATTAGAAATCCCCAATTCAACGTGAAGCCAGATTCCGGTGAGCTCTGCGTATCGGGCCCGTTAAACTACGAAAATGTTAAAGATTACGAATTTCCTGTTATTGCCACGGATAGAGGTAAGAGTTTTAAAGTTACTTCTGATAGAGGCAATAAACATTACATTGAAATTACAGCGCTCGGACACGCTTGCTGTAATTTCTATGTAGCTCTGTAATGACAAGTTGCCTCTGTGGATAATTGGAATAGTTATTTTATTTATTTTGTTTTTTATTATTATTATTGGAAATCATATAAGGGAGGTCTATAAACATATTGTTTAGTGCAGCCATTCTCAAAGTGTGTTCCGCGGAACCCTGGGGCTAAAATACTGCAAAAAATACCTACCAAAGGGAGATTATAAGGTTACATCTAAATATTCCAACTAAATATTACGTAATATTACATTGCAATATGATTATTCATAAATACATATAAGTTTTTTATAATTATATTAAGGCTTTTTCCTTCGCCAAAAAAGTTTGAGAACCGCTGGTTTAGCGTTTTCATAATAAAACTTTGTTTTGCGGAAACATTGTTATATTATAAATGGCTGATATATGTGTGGTTGCACCGTGGATCTGATCTAATTTTAATTCATGTGAGTTATGTGATATGAATTGTTATTTACTTTTTTCTGAATGACAATTCTGTTTTTTTTTCGTTAATTATTTTATGTAGGTACAGGCTATGATTGACGAATTACTTGTGGTCTTCTTCTCGTCATACGCCTTTCCGAAGCCATTGTAGAGTCTAACGATGAGCAAGCGTGCCTATGCTAATAAACGATTTTCGTTTCATTTCATTTCAATATTATTTAATTAAAGCAATCAGATAATATGTAACTATTTATTTATAAATTTCAAATTCTTGTTTCCTAATTCTTGTTTCGTCAATCATATTATTAAAAATACAATTTTCTTTAACAAAATAATAATTCATGTAAATACATACATATATATATATATATATATATATATACAGATATGCATATATACCTACTGGTCACTTGCCTTGCCAAAATAAAATTCCGTAAATGTCCAAAGAACGTAGCCTCTGTACCGTCCCTTGATTTATCGGTTGACGGTCCCAACTATTATTTTCTCCTTTTTATTTGCTGAGAATTCGCACGGATTCACAACTTTGTCTCTCGCCGCTTTGCCTCTAACCGAACGATGTGGCAAGGATCAACTTCTAAATGCATTTATTTTATGTAATTTATTTATTTATTTGAACATTAAAAATTACAAATTTGAATTAAAAAACTATTTCATGGAAAATCTTTGAAACAACCTGTACCTATATAAAAATAAACAAAATAATACATATAAAAACAGATGGCGGTTTCTTAAACCCACCCGTAATTATAAAATTAATTATTTATTTTCTATTTTTTATTATATTTTATATTATTTTGTTATATATTAACATATTTTTATATTAATTTAAGTTATATTTAGAATGTAAGACGAATGTGCAGCGCCAAGAGAAACCAACACTGGTTTTTGGCGTCAAAGCAACTAATTTAAAAAAATTTAAAAATAAACGTTTTATTTATTTATTTATTATTATTATTACACAACAAACAGTTAACAAACCCACACATAATAATGACATAAAGTGTTATTAATTAAATAATAAATAGCGTTTCTGTTAATGAATTAGTTTTTGCGAATTTTTAGATTCACTTATAACATTGAAGATGGCTTCAATACATTTTCCCGCACACAAACGATACATTTTTATATTCAACAGCAAACAGAGTAAAGGCGACATTCCTGCGAGCCGGGAACCGTGTCGCGAATAGTCTTTTTAGAATCGACAACATGCTCTCACAATAAACATCGGAGTGAATTCGATCCTAAGGACTCCCGAGTTCAATTCCCGGGAGTCTCGATTTTAATTTCTCTCCTCTATTTATATATACCTACATACATATATTTAGATACAATATTCTAATTCTTCTACGTTATATTGGCTATTTATTTTATTTATTTTTTTGCTAGTAATATTCTTCAATATATCTACTTTCTTTGAGATATATAGAGGCAATAGTTACTAATATCGCTAATTTACACGCTTCCTAACTAAATTCATGATTTACCAAGTAATCATTACTATTATATTAAATATTATTAATAAATAATATAATGAAATTACTTTTAGTGATTTTAGTGACCAATTGCTCTTTTAAAGGAAATTATTTAAAATTATTTTGATTATAATTCCCGCTACAACATTCAATAATTTGTCTCGCATCATCAGGCGGTTCGCTTCGGCTTCGCTTCAGTTTCCTTTAATATGGATTTCCGCAAAGTAACGCCTGAAACAACCAATTAAATTGCTCTTTTGTTTCTATGAGTTAATTTGTATTAGTACTATTATTAACATTACATAGAGGTTTCTAAAGCATTTCAGCTGTATTAGTCATAGCAATATTAGTGGCTGCAAAGATGTAATTTAAAAAAAAACAAAATTACCACATCTTAAACAAATGAAATCATCTTCGTGAATAAACTTAGACATTATTCTGATACAAAGTAACATCACTAATACATTCTCTCTCTATTCTAAATTCAAATATCACGTATTTATACTATTCCTTTTTCATTGGTTCATATCATTGACCATCCAATAAATCAATAGTCTGTCAATTAAATAACGTTACAATAACAGTACGGCAACAACAATCACGAAACCAATTTATTTACAGGCGGACTTTCAACGACTGCTATGGTGAAGATTCAACTGCTCGATATCAATGACAACGTCCCTACTTTCACTGCAAGGGATTACATCGTCTCCTTAAGAGAGGGGCGGATCTCCTCAGTAGAGACCATTGTTGCGGTCTCAGCAGCTGATGCTGATTCAGGAAGATTTGGCACTTTAACTTATAGAATTGTAAATGGCAACGAAAACGATGCATTTAGAATCGACCAAAATAATGGAGAGATTTTTGTTAATAAGCCCAATGTGCTGGTGCCGCATGGGAGATATCATTTGGAAGTGTCAGCTGTTGATGGAGGTGGCCTTTCAGCGCCGCATATGGCCAATGTGCATGTCAGCGTGATGCCAGCCAGCAGCTCAGTGATTTTTGATAAACCAAGATACAATTTTCGTATACGAGAAAATGAGCGTTCTGGAACTAATGTCGGGGAACTCCGTACTTCTGGTGACCGCGGTGAGTGCTTGAATTTTTTACATTAAATAGAAATATGCTATTTTAAAATTACTATCTAAACAACAATGAATGTTATCTTTAAATCTATGATACTGTAAACCTGTCGACTACTGTCCCGTTTCCATTTTCTATGTCTTCATTGGAGAGATTTCTTTATAAATTTATTGAAATCGTGCATCCGAGATGTTCCAATACGGATCCTCAAATATCTAATCGCCTATTGTCTTCGTTCACTGGATCACGATCTCGTTGATATGCAACTATAGTTCGCGCCTCCGCTTCACTATTTCCAATATCGTTTAGTTATATTTGTACTTTCTTGTTCCCGTTCGCTTTTATTCACTACATTGTTGTGATCGAATATACTGAGTCATATTTAACACCACACCGTTTCAAACGAAACACTTAAGTTTTACGTCTACGATCCGAAGTTATGTTCGACGGTAACTTATTATAGATATTTTAACCTCCATTTATTATGCGAAGGACTGTTGCCTTCAGTTCAACGTTAACAAAGAATAGTTATTTACTAACGTTATGTTCACTTTTCATTTCCTGTTTAATAACGCGTATTTTCTATCAAGAATACCGCGATAAAATCGACGCATCTATCAAATTAATCGGAACACATTTTGGTGTTTCCATTTGGCGTGCTCTTTGTGATGCACCGCAGCTTTAATGAAACGACCACAAACGGTCGAAACAATCGGATTCCCTTTATTAACATCACCAGTAAGTCATTCGATGTTATGGCCCCGCCCTGCCGCAGCGAAGGCCTTGATACGAGCGCAGATTCGCACATGGAGCTGCGTGGACTGAACTTTTAATGGACATGCAGGATTATATATAATTTGAAGATGAAATGCCTGCCGTATTGGCCGTGGCAGTCATTATTGGATTTTGTACGGTGCCTCCTGTTCTTACCTGCCATTTTTGTTAGTGTTTTTTTCTTCGGCGTCCAACATTCGCTTTTAATCGAATAATTAAGATAATTAATACGTAACTACACATTCGCTCATAAAGCGAATCGTAAATATAATTGAATTTGTTGCGAAATATTGAAAGTTAGTGATATACTGTAAAACAGTGTTTCTCACATATGTCTATTCTACAGCCGCTCATTATTCATTTAGTGCACACCCGAGCTGTCAGAATATGAGGGAGTTGATTTCAAAATATAAACACGGGCTTCTATAACTTATCCTTTTCATTTGTTAGTTTCATAGCTCCGTGCCTGCATCAAACTATTGGCCAATAAAGCGTGCGGCTATCGGTTGTGGTGCCGCGTCAATGCTCCGTTGTGCGTTTCGCTAACATTAAAATATACTAAGTTTATTCTGTCCGATGTTCGGGCACTGTAAATCACTGAACGCGGCTTGCTCGACCCTAGTACCTAACCGTTAGGCACGTGAGTCGACGCACTCCATTCTATGGGAAGTTGTACTATTGTTAGTCGATAGATAAAACGGGATGCTGCATTCACTGGTAATCCTATTTGTAGCTCTGATATGTACCACAAATATTACATTATCTAAATCAAAAATCGTTGCTACAGCTTTATTGTAGAAGTATCTGCGTGTGTAATCAACGTTCACTCGGTTTATCAGATTAGGCAGATTGGCAAAAATTAACTTTACCCTATAAAATATTAGTTGTTCGACGAGTCGCTGCGCACAATCGAGGCTTTGGCTCTCGGTTTAATTAGAAAGAGGCCCATAACAGTTACCCGTATTGGTAGAACTGCCGCCCATTTCAGATTTATTGCCACGGACTCGCCCGAAGATAAATATCCATTAATTAAAAATATCAAGCGATTTCCCCGAGCGAGCGTGTGTGTTAAAATGTTAAATCTCATTGCGTACGTGCCTCGCAATCTACATGAATTCGCGAATAGGTTACTATGTTAGTTCAGATATATATATAACTAGCGGCTCGGTACGTGCTTCGCTACGTATAAAGTGAAATATATAAAAAAAAATTGGAACATCAAATTCATGCATCAGACAGCATGAATGACATTTCACAATGACAAAATTTTTAATTACTGTCAACACTGAAAATAGTTTCAATTTGACAGCACAATCCGCCATTTATTGAATTCATTAGCTACAAAAAATGTGATAAATGAAAAACCGCTGTACCGATTTTGTGCTAACTTCACATAAACCATCTACTAAATAGTCCGAACAAAGCCTAAACATTTGGCTTGGATAGGTGAGCCCGTTCTTGAGTTATAAAATTACAACGAAAAGTGCCACTTATTTTTATATATATAGATTGTTTTCGTTCGCAATCATTGATCATTGAATCGCGCGCTCATATAAATCATAAATGGTGTGAACGTAATTGAAGGCGACGCGTCTGCAATAATTCAGAAATTGATAGCTATTATTAAAATCAATTACTCTTTATGTATGACTCGTGAGAAGACGAGCGATAGAAAACTCTATTTCAAATCCAACCTCAAATGTTATGTAAAAAATAAACGACGGAAGGTCCCGCTTCTTTTTTGGCCGCATTCGAATGTCACCCATTTATATTGTCGGATCGGAAGATCTGTTTGTGCGTCTGTACGGTGGCGAGCAAAACGAACGAGATGCGTACGAAGTCCAATAATATGAATAGCATTACGCAAATTAAGGGCGATAGTCGAGACCAGATTGTTGTGGTGCGTCCGGTGAATACCACGAGATTCAACGTTTTGTTGTTGCATTTTTTGCCTTTAAAAACTTCATTGACATTATCTCTATCATGCTATTATGCATGAGTTTGTCTCGATTAGTTGTTACAGATGGCGAATAAGTATGTAAAGATGCAAGACTTAATAACGAGTTTTTTACATCTCATTGTTTCCTTTAATTTAATTTATTATGAATTTATATCGTACAAAAATGCGAGCCTTTCACCGTTCCACTCTGGATATGGGTCGTTCGTTGAATTCGGCAGTCAGCCGCAAGTGGGTATAAATCCAATGTCTGGGGTCAACAACCCCTTGTCGAGGACAGTTTTTGCTGAACAAATTTTAGACTTCTTTTTTAAAGGACTCTCCTTCGAAACTTCTGCGGTACCTCAATTATTTTAAACTTTTTATACCACGTTATTCGCTGTAGTTAAACTTAAATGGTTGTTTTCAGGATTTATGTCGAGAAAGGAAACTGTCCTTGGCTCGTTTACTTGTGCCATCTCAAATTACTAACCAATTATTACGACAGAATGCAATTATCACATCAGACAAGAATTAGATTGTTATAAAAACAATTACGCCTACAACGTAACTTGGTTAAACAAATAAAATTACAGCATAACTTAAAAGATTTATTAGAAAACAGACTTACATTAATGTTCATACAAATAATATAAGATTGAGTGGTGCTATCATATCAAACGTTGAACACAGAGCTGTCAGCTACCACCATAATCTTAGTAAATGAGCCCCTTGGCGTAGAGTGAAATTCCTTTCATCGGATGGAATATTAATTACCGTAAGGCTTCCTCTGCAGAAACTAGATCCAGTTATAATCGACGGTTTCGCAGACGACGTCTAAACTGTACATCGATTCCTGTCGATAATCGTTAATTATATTCTCTTTGAAATTAAATTAATAGAATAAGAAATGTTCAGATGAATCCGGTCTTCTTGTGTCTGCGATGTTCCATTGTTGTGTCACTCTGTGACCGAATCGGCTTTTGTGTTTTCTTTTATTATTATTAATTCATTTGTTTTTTAGTATTGTTAGTATTTAGTTGTGACGTCACTGGTCAATCGTGTTTGATCCATTTTAATAGAAATTGTATATGAAATAGGTTTTTTTCTAATGTTTAGTTTAATCTGAATGTCGTATTACACTAAACTTAAATCTCATTAAAATTACAAACTCGTAGTACGAAAATGGGTTTATATCTATCAATTTTTAATTGGCAGTTCTCACGACGATTTAAGGGTTCATTGTCGAAATTTTTTGCGATTCGTTTTTACTGTGATTTTTTGTTTGTCGTTTTGGGCCGTGCCACGTTGACGCCGTCAGATTGATATACAGTCGCGACTCGACGCATTCGGGAACAAGCCCGCCACTCTTTGTTTGTGTAACTGGTCCTCCGAACTCCCTTCCCTCCTCCTGCGCCCCCGAACCCCTTTGTCTTTCCCTCTTTATGCAGTTGCTGACGTGAAATGGCGATTCCTTATTTTCGGGCTCCGCGACTTTTAATAGCTTGTGTCTTTAATGCAGACGCTCACTCGCTGACGTCCGCCATCTCTTCCATTTCAATTGTTTGTTTCTCCTTAAATTCCTCCCTATCTTTGAGATCGCATTATTAAACCGGCATATCGCATGGAATGGAAATTGTATTTAATCTGCATAATATCATTTATTAAATTATCATAAAGTGTCATCTAAAAACGTATTATATGCTCGTCCGAGATTATCGCATCGCAACCTTTAATAGCCCGAAATATTGGTCCTTCACTTTTAAGTCCGTTGAATCTTTATTTACAAACCAATAAAGTGTGCAGCTGTCAGAAGCGCTTACGATTTGGTCCAAGTGCGCAGTCAATTCATTAAAGGTGCGGGCTCGAGTCACGTCGGCCAGTACGGCACCGATGATTTCTTTTTCTCTCAGTATTACTTAATAAATTTGCATCGGGCCCTTCTAAATTGAAATCATTAAGGGGACGGCCGATTATCTCGCTCACGAGGGAGCCGCGTTTAGCTGATTCAATTAAGAGTTCGCATATTCTATGTGGATTGTTTTCGACTCTTGTATTTAACTTTTAATCATTGTTCTATTTAATTACTACTTATGGTATTTATTTGCGATAGTTCACTGATAAAGTTTATTTGCATAAAACGCAATGGCTGTTCTTTGTCGGCTCCGAGTTTTACTTCTTTTATTATTCCGTATGCGATGCACTTTTTATGGATAACGCGTACCTTCATAAGATAATAATCTATCGTTCTGTGGAATTTATAAGGCAATGTGAGAGATTTTAAGCATGCGTGTATTTTTACTAGAACTTTATTGAGAAGTTATTAATAGTAATTATAAGTTAGATAATCGTCCCACCCAACGCAACATGGTATACCTACGGCATCATTTCTCAAGTGGAGGATCAAGTTTGTTTTCAAAGGGGGTCGCAGTCTGTTGAAAAATAATAAATACAAACTACATATAGGTACAAAAGATTAGCAATACTTTTTACTTAACTTTTTGGCATTTTCGTGGATCGCGACATAAAAATGGTTGAGAAACCATAGTATACGGTATTACAGAAACTAACGATAGTTAACCAACTTCTCAAATGAGTTGCACTAAAAAGATAGTAACTTCAATATTTATAATATAAAATATTGAGCAGTCATTTGACCAAAAGTAATTTCTAAATTTGCAGTCAAATGACGGATTGTTATTTTTGTAAGTCGGATTTATCTGCCTCCTTATATCAAAATAATATTGTGAAACGAACAAACACATTGTCTAAAGAAGACATAAATACTTCCGGGAAGAGAACGAACCCAAAGCGAAGATCATCGACGATTTTACGTCGAAAGTAAAATGATACTGCTACATAAATATTTATGATAACCATAAATACTGAGCGGTCAATTTTGTATGCTCGCCTCAATCTAGGAAATTGAGATAGAGTGGCTTCGAAACCTTAAACCGAACGTTTTAGTGTATACCACTATAATAAAACAGTTTTTTTTACAAACATCACTCATTTTTCCCATGAATTTTTAAGCTTTGTTTACTATTAGTCTTTCTTGCATTTAACAAACTCAATTTGACTCTTTTTATAGGGGAGTGAAAAACTCAATTATTATTTTACAGGATCTGTTACTGTATTCTGATTTTTTTTAAATTTATTTACTTTTAGTAAATGGGCTCCAATAGAGCGCTTTTACTCGTCAATACAAATATAAACGAAATAAATTTATTAATTATCAATTTGATTTAGCTGCTGTATACTGGCATTGTCCACTTACATACTAATGTCATAATAATATATAATAAATCTACTATGATGTAGAAGAATAGCTGCTGTATAGGGGCATTGTCATCCTATTGTATAGCTAAGGGTAAATATAAAATGATATTGGTTATGTCCAAGCTTTATTATCAGTAAGATATTTATTATAATTATAACATGAAGATTATTAAATTCAATTTAAAAAATCAGTTGTTTCACTCCCCTGTAAAATGACTTACATTGATTTAGGTGGAGTTGTTTGCTAAGCGAAGACGTTTAGTTTTTTTTATTGACAATCCCTACTTCCCTACTAACATTATAAATGTGAATGTGAGTTTGTTTGTTACGTTTTCACGCAACAACTACTTAACCGATCATCATGAAACTTTGTACACATATTTTTGGAGGTACCTACTAGAAGTAACATAGGATATTTTTTATTTTAAAAAATATTTTTTTTACTATAGTTTCCAATTGACTGTAGTTTCAGCTGTTTGGAATCATATTGATTCATTTCTATTGAAATGATCTCTGATACTAGTTAATGACTTAAATGCGAGCGAAGCCGCGGGTAAAAGCTAGTATTAAATAAAAACAAATTCAAAACGGCGTTTGGCGTTTGTTTTTTTTATCGTGACGTAATGGTGAAGGATGTAAACTAACATTTGGGAAATCAATACCTTTTTGGATTATATTTATCCGTCTATTGTTCTCTCTTCACAGGTAACAATGTGCATTACTCAATAGTTTCCGGTGATGATAAACATCAATTCAGCGTAGACCCCTCATCAGGTTCCATTAGAACTTCAGGAGTTTTGGACAGAGAGACTAAGAGCGTGTATTTACTAAACGTACAGGCTGCTAGTGGAAACCCACCTGACATTGACCAGACTCAGGTATCTACATATATAATTAGTCTAGATGAGCCATTCTCAAAGTGTGTTCCGTGGAACTCTAGGGAAAAATACTGCAAAAAATACCTACCAAAGGGAGATTATAAGGTTACAACTAAATATTACATTGCAATATGATTATTCATAAATACATATAAATCAGTTTTTATAATTATATTAAGGCTTTTTCCTTCGCCAAAAAAGTTTGAGAACCGCTGGTCTAGATAGAGATTCGTTTCAGGTAAACAAATATGTTACATAGGCGATTACAATTTGTTTTCTACAGGTCCAGATAACTGTTGAAGACGTTAACGATAACGCGCCAGAGTTCTCCAGTTCATCGGTAAGAGTTTCTGTACCAGAGTCCGCTGCAATAGGTTCAGTAGTGTATGCAGCTAAGGCTGTCGACGGGGATGAAGGTCGCAATGGACAATTGACTTATAATTTAGTATCAGCTAGTGGGCCGCCCAATACGTTCGCTGTAAATAGCCAATTGGGTGTTATTTCTTTATTAAGGTAGGTTCAATTGTTTTTTATAGTAGCATATGACCTCACTTCGCCTGACTATTTAAGTTAGAATGTGGCCCTTGAGAAAACTAACATCAACTTTTTTTTGAATTATAAATGTTTAAATTATTTAAAAGGAAAAAAAATTTAAATGTGTAATTTTCTTACAGACCTCTGGACTATGAAAATCTGGTTCGTCACAATTTAGTGATAATGGTCAAAGATGGTGGAATACCATATTTTACAGCAAATCTAAGTTTGGTGGTCGACGTCCAGGATGTGAATGACAATCCGCCGGTTTTTGAAAACGGTTCCTATGAAGCCAATGTTCTGGAATCGGAACCTATTAATTCTAAGGTAAGTGATAAAGACAAAAGATGATTCTGTCTTTTCAATCAAAATTTATTGATAATAAACTGTAATCGTTATTTGACCAGAAGAGGTCGTGTAGATTTACAGAGTTACTTCGTTACTGTAAAAAGAGTATTTGTAATTTAAACATCTAATTACAGATATTAGAAATCCTAGCTGTCGACAAAGATACAGGGAACAACGCAAGAATAACTTACAGAATAAGTGCAGACTCTTCGAACAGTACTATAGACGATCATTTCGGCGTACAACCTAACTCTGGCTGGATTTACCTCGCAAAACCTTTAGACCGCGAATTAACGTCTATTCACAAAATGTCGATAACGGCAACAGATAATGGCATACCGCCTTTGTCGAGTATAACACGCCTCATCATCAATGTGATCGACACAAATGACAATGGACCAGAGTTTGAGAAAGCTGCCTATGAGTTTCAAACTGAAGAAAATCAAAGAGTCGGCGCATATGTGGGTACCATAGGCGCAAGTGATGCGGATTTAGGTGAAAATGCAGCTGTCAGATTTGGATTATTTCCTTCGAATACTAGCTTTTTAGTTAATCCCGTTACTGGTGAGTTCTCATTTGATTTTATAAAGGTTCATTAATGTATACGTCAGAGATGTGGTTGCAGTTTCCTTTGTTCTAGGACCGCTGTCTTGATTAATGTGTCCTTTTATATCAGACTACTAGGTATACCAATATCACCAGTGTAGTTTTTCATATTATTTTGTAGGCTAACCTATGTGGTTTTACCGTGAATCTGATGTAACGATTCATGAATTGTTATTTACTTTTTATAATTCAGTTTTTTTTTGTTAATTATTCCATATACAGGCTATGATTGACGAGTTTCTTGTGGTCCTCTTCTCGTCATACGCTTAAGTCATGGTAGAGTCTAATGATGAACAAGCGTACGCCTTTAGTATTTATGCTAATTAATGATTTTATTTTCTTTTCATATATTTACAATATATAGTATATATGTAGACAAGCGCGAAAGGTAAAAGAAAAACGGAAGTGTAAAAACAAAAATAAGTCAATATTGTTTTGTTTAAAAAGTAAAAGACAACGTTGTTTTTATTTTATTTATTAAAAATAGCTTTCAAAGACAGGAATCTGCTTGTGTAAACACTTCGCTAATGTCTACTGCACGTTTTCTTGCAGTTAAATGTGCATATCAGAAAAGTTCAGGATTGTGTGTCCACTCGGTAACTGTTCTTTCTAAATTAAATTTTACTACTTTACAAAGATTATATATTTTTTGATTACAATTCGTTATTTAGAAATTTAATAATACATTACAAGAATTAAAAACAATAGAGATATGTATAAACAAAAGAATACAATAATAATAATGAAAGACGTGCTAAAATTTTATAAATAAATAATAGGTCGACTATAGACGCCAAGGGTCCAAGCACGCATGGACTATTTGATCAGTTAAACGAATTATTTTGCTGTAACCCGTCCCGCCACTCGACCGATGGTATATTTTGTTTGTACGCCGCGAGCTGCGGTGCTTTGAAAGATAAAACCCAAAGTATGTTATTGCAGTGGGGCTAACTCTCAAACGCAACGGCAAACAACTAAAACAAACATTCCCATATAACGATCATTTATTGGAATATTAAAGCTATACCTACACGCTAGCTTATGTGACAGTTTTACATTGGTTGCTTGTATGATTGTCTGTACAAACAAATATTAAAGATACACAAACGGCGCAAAATAGGCTAATTAAAACACTATATCACTACGACTACCTAACATCCACACTAAATTTTACAAAGACACCAATTATATAAATACAACAACACATGCATTCTTATAAGAAAAGTCATATTCAATCAAATTAATAGAAAAATTAAATTTAACAAAAAACACATAAATTCAACACACGAAATAAAGATCAGATGAAAATCTTGGGACCTAGAACTAGCTATGGAAAAAGGAGTGCAGGTCTATAAATTGCCGATTATTATAAGTAATAATAAAAATATTTCTAAATTTAAATATAAATTTAAAAAATATATAATGGGTCTCAATGCCTTGTAATGGTGTTTCAAATATTCTAGTATAATACGATATAGTCTGTGCACGTTAAGTTTATTTATAAATTTTATATACGTATCTCAATTAAGTGAATTTATATAATTTTTTTTGAGTGAATAAATGTCTTAAACCTTTTTCTAAGACATATGTATTGTCGAATCAAGGCGATATGGGACAATAAATAGGTTTATTGATTTCAAAATGTATGATATAAAGTTATATTCCCTGCTTTTTTAGTTTAATAGGTTTTACTATACAAAGATTGATTCGGCGAATAAATATAAAAATTGCTAATAAAGTTTCGCTTCTAATTTGCTTGTTTACTATATGCAAAAAGTAGACACGCGCCGTTTTTTTTCGTACGATCTATATAGCTAACTATAATTAAGTAATATCTATAAAATATATATAAATTATTTATTGAGAATGTGATATCCGCTGGTGTCACATAGGTAATTATATCTAAATGATCTTGTTATCCGGTCATTTATTTCGCAATCGTTTGCGAAGTGAAGATTTAAATCGAATCGATCCGAGATAAGTTTTTCGATTTTGCCGTCCGTCGAAAACTCGATATGGTGATCGGCAAAAAAGGGGGTCGTTATAGAGTCGAATTCGTTTCGAAGAATAACTGACTGATGAATGGGGGATCGCTTCGTCTCAATTTGGTTTATCGACATTATCGATCAGAACACTCCTCACACCCTCGAAGCTAGTTAGCGAATCCGCTCACCCTCAAACGACGCATCCGAATTCGTAAATCATTTCTGACATCTGTATAAGAAAGAATGGCGGTCATTCTTAACCTCCGTCGTCCGTCGCATTGGTTGCACTGAATTGCACTCCCAGTACGGTATCTAAATCAAGATTCACTGAAGACAGGTGCATGTCCATGTTGCATTGCATTGTCACATTTAAATGTATTTTTCAATAAATCCACTGAAATTTCTTAAACATGTTTGTATAGTTAAAATCACTTCTCGGTATGTTAAGCTTGATTTATGATGTTTTTTCTCGATGTAGCTAAAAGGTTTTTCTGTCGCGTACGCCTTCCAGTGGAACAAGAAATGACTCTCCGGGAGGTTCTGATCGGGCTGGTATGAATTATGCACGTCAATTGGGAGTAATAAACGTCGTCGCATGCGCTTGCGCCCTGACCCGCCATTAACCATTATTAAAATATTGCGTTGTAGGAGCTTCACTATTCTCTCGCGTGTTTTATTACATGCGGCAATGCAGCCGGCTCAGATACTGTCATCAGCTATTTAAGGCTCTCATATGTTACGAATGTCCCGGCGCGAGTGTTTCGCCGCATTATTTACAAGTGTTGCGCATGGCTACGTTAATGCCAGCCTTGTTTGTCGAAAGGGTAACGGCTTAGATTAATGCCGACGCACGCCGCCTCACTTTATAATTCTAGTTACTTTCTCCCGACATTCCAGTATTTGCCGACGGAAAATAACGATTTTTTTTGCAATGGCCCGCATCGCTCATTACACGAGCCGCCGCCGCGTCTTATTATCTGTCCGCGCGCAGACGTCGTTACTCGTCCCATCCCATCTCGGATGTTGCCTTCATTTAGAATCTCCCATCATGCCGTCCCTCGCCGAATTCGGAATCGACTCTCGGATAATCATAGGTATTGTGCCTCGGGCGATCTCTTTTATGAATGCCTAATATCAGGTTCACTGCATACCGTAATTGGTTTGAAATTGACAAAATTCCATAAGTTGTTAAGATGGGTCGATAGTATGATATCATTTACCATCTGACAGTAATTAGTTCCAATTTTTTTAAGTAACACGAAACTTTAATCGCATTCTCATTTTCAGGTGTAATAACAACGAAAGAAGTTTTAGATAGAGAATTTAAATCATATTATTCTTTATTCGCCGAAGCCAAAGATCAGGGGACGCCATCAAAATCAACAAGGGTTCCTGTACTAATAAAGGTCACTGACGTCAACGACAATTCTCCTGAAATAATAGATCCGAGGGAAGATGTAGTTAGTGTGAGAGAAGAACAACAACCAGGAGCAGAAGTCGCAAGAGTAAAGGCAATAGACAGAGATAACGGCGTTAATTCTTCTATTGTATACTCTATTCTGAATGAAAGAGATTCTGACGGTTTTGGAATATTTGTTATTAATTCAAAAACCGGTGTTATTAAAACCAGTACAGGTAATGACAACAAAGAGAATAAAGCATAATGAATTGTTTTCTAACTAACCTAATATTTTTAAAATACTGTTCTTAACCATTAATCCGACTAAAAATAATTCACAAGGAATGGTATTATCTAAAGCTAACTCCCAAGACAACTTGGAATTGTAAATTGTGTTAATTGATTTTCTCTTTACAGTATTAGATCATGAAGAGAGATCTATTTATCGACTAACGGTTGCTGCCACAGACCAGGGCAAGCCTCAAAGAAAAACTATACGTCAGTTAAAAGTGGAAGTTTTGGATTTAAACGATAATAGACCTACATTTACTAGTTCTAGCATGTCATTTAAGGTCAGTATTGAATAGCAATATATTTTATGGAAATGAGCGAATTTTGGTTCATTAGGGTTGAATGAACCAATTTCAATACTAACTGTCATTCAAAAATCATCGCTAAGAATTTCAACTCCATAATCCTTATAGCATAAGTCCTTCCTCACGATCCATCCACCTCCAACTTCAGTCATGAAAAAACAAAACAAAGAATAACTTTTAATACATTTAATTAACTTTTTTAGATTAAAGAAAATACGAACATCGGACACGTAGTAGGCACAGTTTCATGTTGTGACAGTGATATTCAAGAAAACTTAGTGAACGGAAACATTGTGAAGCATATATCATATTTTTTATTACCATTAACTAACGACCACTCACCTGGTACATTTGAAATAGACAGAAGAACTGGTTCTTTAGTCGTGGCAAGACAATTAGACAGAGAGATCCAAGATGAATATAGATTAGAAGTAAGGGCTTTAGACACTTCAGCTACGAACAATCCACAAAGCAGTGCAGTTACAGTTAGAATTGAAATAATAGATATTAATGACAATGCACCCAAATGGTCAGATGACCCTATTAAATTGGACGTATCTGAAATAACGCCTGTTGGAATGTCTATTTACAATTTTACTGCAAGTGATGCTGACGCTGGAGTTAACGGAGAAATTAATTATAAAATTGTTAATACACTACCTTTGGGTAATGTTTTTAGTTTAGATCCCTTGACAGGGACACTAACTTTGAACGCTCCTTTAGATTATGAACTAATTAAAGAATATTGGTTAGTTATTGAAGCTACTGATATGGCAGATGATTCGAATGACCGCTTGAAAACTGGAGCCACAGTCCATATTGCAGTGCTAGATGCAAATGATAATTCACCTAACTTTGTGTCAGCAAACAAAGTTTCTGTGTCTTTGAATGCACTTCCTGGAACTTTATATCAAGCTTTAGCTATCGATTTGGATTCAGGAGACAACGGGAAGATTTCGTATTATATTTCTAATGGAAACGAAAATGGTTACTTTTCTATGGAATATCATACGGGAAAGTTAGGTCTATCTAATAACTATGCAAACGACGTCACAAAAATAAGACCTGGACAGTATAAATTGAACCTTACCGCATCAGATCATGGTGTTCCTTTTCCAAAACAAAGTCACATGACATTGAGCCTTTTTTTACAAGAATCTACGAACACTCCACCAAGATTTACTGAAGCTTCCTACAGGGTGAATATAAGTGAGGATATCCGTTCTGGAAGCTTCGTTGCGAGGATCATGGCTAAATCTCGAGGGAGTTCAGGTACTTATTTTATTCAATTTTTGATATATTATATTTTCATCTTGAGTTTTCTTGTAACCACGACATTAAGCCCTATAAAGTATTTTAATTTAGTTAATATTATTTTTTGTTTTAGGCAATCTAACCTACTCAATACCTCAAGGATTAGCTGACAATAAATTCACTATAGACGAAAAACGTGGAATTATTACAATAAATGGTCGCATAGATAGAGAAGTTAAGGACCAATACGTATTTCCTGTTTACGTGACCGATTCAAATGCCTTCCAAACTTCATCTAACTTTGACGTGGCAACCGTCACCGTAAACGTGTTGGATATTAATGATAATCCGCCTGTTTTTAAATTTGGAACATGTTATCCTTTGGCTGTACCAGAAAACAATGACGTTGAAGTTATTCATACAGTTGCAGCGACTGACAAAGATATTGGAGCCAATGGGGTTTTGACATACAGTATTACTTGTAAGTAATTATCAGACTTAGAAGGCACAGCAGAGACGACTGCTGCTTGCAGACATTCACCTGTAACAGCAGTTATCTCCACTTATGACTCCGCTCTCTAGTTCTCTCTCTCTAGTCTCTAGCAGCAAAGAGATTGTAGTCACATGACGAACTATTTTAACTAGTTTAAAAAATTACATAAAACATACAAAACCAAGGATTAGACGATAACGTTTTGTACATTATTTAAATAAAAATTTATTGCAAAAATTATTCACTTTTTCTACTAATAGAAAGGAAAATATAAGCAATTATTTTTAATATATTTGTTTTTGGGTCTTGTGGTGTTATGTGTTCTTGTCTTCTTAGCCTTTGTACTCTCGGTGATTTTCAAATGGATACAGTTTTTTTGTATGTATATAAGCGATAGAAAAAAAGACGATCGCGGTGTCGTGAACAGCAAAGGAGATATCGCCACACATATGTAAACTTCGACGAATGAACGCAGGCGACAGGATAACAATATAGTTATCCCTTTCTAATGATTGTTTCTTCAAGTCCAAAGTCCAATCTGTATCCATTTGAAGATTGGCGACTGCTTAGGTATAATATTGAGTTTTAAGTAGTATAAGAGTATGTAAATTTTATTTCTTTTTCAGCTGGAAATATTGGCAATAAATTCTCAATAAACTCATCAACCGGCAAACTGACAGCAAAAACATTGGACAGAGAAACCCAAGCTCGATACCGGCTGACGATCACTGCTTATGACCATGGAACCCCAATAGCTTTACAAGGGGCCTGTAACATCACAGTCATCGTCGAAGACCAGAATGACAACGACCCTGTATTCGACACTGGCCATTATTCTGCTGCAATTCCAGAAGATGTGCCTTTAGATACGTCTGTAATTAAAGTCAGAGCTTCGGATGCTGATATGGGATTAAATAAAAAAATTGTTTATTCATTGGCAAATGAAAGTCAGGGGTTGTTTAGGATTGATAATAGATCTGGAGTTATTTTTACTACTGGGTAAGTTGTAGTCACATGTAATGGTTTTGATACTTCTGTACATGCAATCAAGTAGTATTTTAAATGTTTGTTGCAATGCTCGTTCCAGGTCTTTTGATAGAGAAAAGCAAAATGTTTACCACTTCGAAGCTGTAGCCACAGATGAAGGAAGATACATAGCTCGTTCTCAAAGAGTATCAGTTGAGATAACAATTCAAGATGTAAATGATAACAAACCAATATTTACTAAATATCCTTTTAAAGAACAAGTTGCGTCACTGACGCCACCCGGACAGAGTTTACTACGAGTCACGGCAACTGATAATGATATGGGTACCAATTCGGAAATATTATACGAACTCGTGGATAATTTGAATCAAAAATTTCGTATAAATCCAACGACTGGAGTATTAACAGCTACGCAAAGTTTAGCGAGCGAAAATGGAAAGCTAATACATTTGAAAGTCATAGCTAAAGATAAAGGAAACCCACCTCAAAGTTCGGTCGGACTAATTGAAATAAGAATCGGAGAATCATCAGATCAAACTCCCACATTAAACTTCCAAAATTCTACATATGACGTCACAATACCCGAAAACCTATCCTATGGGCAAAATGTGTTACAAGTGACAGCATTGAGAAGTGATGGAAGACGCCAGAGGATCATTTACGAATTCGGAAACGGCAATGACCAATACGCGTTCGAAATTGACTCGAACACCGGCGTTATTAGAGCAAACAACTCCGCGCATCTCGACTACGAGTCATATCCTGGTCCTAAAAGAAACCTCGTTGTCGTAGCACGAACAGAAGGCTTCCCTGTCTTATACGGATATTGCGACGTTATAATAAACCTTCTAGACCAGAACGACAATGCTCCTCGGTTCACACAACAACAATATATCGCAAACGTCTTGGAAGGAAATACCAAAGGCGAATTTGTAGTACAACTGTCTGCTAAGGATAGCGATGAAGGAGTTAACGCAAGAGTACTATATCACATTGTAGATGGAAATCATGATAACGCGTTTATTATTGAACCGGCGTTTTCGGGATCTGTTAAAACAAATATAGTGTTAGACAGGGAGATTAGGGAAACCTACAAACTGACCGTCATTGCGACAGATGAAGGCGTTCCACAGATGACAGGGACGGCAACATTGCGAATTAACGTCGTTGATGTCAATGACAATCAACCCACATTTCCACCACCAAACGTTATATCAATTTCTGAAGGTAATTATTAATATATTTATTTGCCTGTATAGAAGTTATGCTAACAAAATCCACAAATTACTACTGCACGCATAATTACAAAATTCTCTAAATCTTTTATTTTAACACCTAGATTCTTAAGCAAGATAATTAGCTGAAGCTTAATTTATTATTCTTATTCGAGACTAACATTTAATAATTTTAGTATCTAAGAATATGCGAATTTGGTTTAATAAATTAAAAACTTAATGATTATGATTCCACTATACATGCTAGCGTAGATACTTTCATACATATTCGGTTTATTAGTTTAAATCTTAGTTAAGGAGGATATTAGCATTATTCGATATGGGAATATCGAATTACACGTAATGTGTACTATTTGCCCTTGTAAATAGCCTAGCGAATAAATTGGAAGAAACAAAAGCTTCGAGGAGATATTTTACATAATTTGTACTCTCATATAAACGGACTCCTGTTTTTCGATTCCAAAGCCGAGATTAAAATAAAAGGGACTCTTTTAAAATCAATATTTATTGGATGGTATTACTTTTTTTTCAATTGCACGTTTTAGTTGAACCTCCCCAACAACGACTGCATCCTTTTTCTTTTGTTTAATTTCTTTTTTTATATCATTGTACGGCGACAGACGTTTTGTTTTCAAGAATCTGGTTTTGCGGTTCGTTAAAACTGCGATCGCTCTTCAAAAAACTGTTAAAAGTACGGTTAGCATATTCACTTTTTTTTTCACTCTAATGAAGACTAATTTTTATGCATTTTATTTACATAACGCATTTTCTATTTTCTTTTGTTATTTCTTGCTATTTTAATGTTATTAATTAGTTATCTTATAAAAACGCAATACGTATAAATCAAGTTACATTACCTACCTGAACAAAATCCATCTAGTATATTTTTTTCGACAATCAGTAAATATTAGATTGCGTTCAATTGGAAATTCAAAGTAGAATAGAAAAGACAAACCCAACTGACAAATACGATTTAATTAATCACTAGTTATCGAATGGATAATCATTAGAATTTTTATTTTAATATCCTTTGGCATTGTTTCTTTTAATCCCACACGTCACACTCATGCGTAGCTTATGTACTTATAATATCAGGTAATTATTATATTTCTGCATTCATTATTCACGCCCTTATTCATTTTTTCAGGCACTGAAGTTGGTACAATCTTAACATCAGTCACTGCAAACGACGTCGACACATATCCAGCTTTAAAATACTCCATAATACAAGAAGATGACGTATTTTCCATTGACCGGTACAGCGGAAAGGTTGTTCTAAATAACAAATTAGACTATGAAACCGTGAAAGCCTATACAATCAACATAACAGCTTCTGATAACGAGCATGTGGCTGAAACAAAATTGACAATCAAAGTCAGTGATCTGAATGATAATTCGCCGGTTTTTGAAGAGATTTTCTACAATTATGTTTTATCAGGTTTGTTTATTTTTATTAATAAAACTCTTAGTATCGTTGGTTCTCTCTACCATCTGCTATTCGTCAAATGGATACAGATTGGACTTTGAACTAGAAGAAACAATCATTAGAAAGGGATAACTATATTCTTATCGTGTCCAAGTTGAGCTATGTCTGAGAGGGATGCAGATATCTCCTTTGCCGTTCACGACACTGCGATCGTTTCTCTTTCTATCGCTTATATATCTACAAAAACTGTATCCATTTGAAAATCGCCGTGTTTACAATTCTTTCGAGGAAAATATGTTATAATTAAAGCAATTAAAATTAGATTAAAAACATTACCCACGATCCATAGGCATTATAGAATTGTAGAAGGTATGACGGATTTAAAAGAGGTGTAGATAAATCAATAAAATTTAAATTTACAGAAGGCACGGGTTCGTTAGAAATTGCTACAATTAAAGCTGAAGATGTCGATGACAATGGAAAGATAAAATACTCATTTCTGGAACCTTCTAAAGGATACTACATAGAGTCAGAAACGGGCGCAATCTTCGTTAACTACAGCGCTTTGCCAAGTAATAGACGAGATGCACTTATAGCTGTCGTTGCAACTGATAATGGGAAACCGAATAAAAGCAGCGTGGCCTCTGTAAGAATTAGTTCGGGTGCTTCGTCTGAGATCAAGCCTTTTATTGGACAGGATACTTATAGGTAGCTATTTATTTTTAGTTGTCAAACAAAATGATGTGGCTGCAGTTTTGATGCAGCTTGCACTAATTACGCATGATTATATAGTGCATGTGCCCACGATAAGTTTGTCAATAATTGAAATATTTAATTTGCACTTAAATACGCTATACTACTTTTGTCGTTATTAAATCTAATATTTTCAGATATCTATTGATTAAATTATTTTACCTATATTTCAGGATAACTGTCAATGAAGATACAGAAAAGGGTACATCTCTCCTTCAAATTGGCAGCATAAATGATGTTCTTAAGAAGTATAATCTACAATTTCACATCATAACAGGAAACGAGGGTGATCTATTCGACATATCCATGGAAGGAGCTCTAATTTTAACTAACAAATTAGATAGAGAAACTCAAGATTCCTACGTACTTGGTCTGGCTGCCATTGAACAGGGAAAAACATTAGTGTACAATCAAAACAAAACGTCAGTTACTGTTTTTGTGACCGTAGCAGATGCTAATGATAACCCCCCAATATTTTCTACTAAAGATTTTGAATTAAGTGTTAGTGAAAACGTTAAAATTGGTTACACGCTTACGCAATTAGCAGCTACCGATGCTGATCTACAAGGAACGCCTAATAGCGAAGTGAATTATAATATAACTTCAGGAGACGATGATAAACTATTTTATATTCATCCAAAAACTGGGATTTTAGCTGTTAACAAAAGCTTAGACTATGACATAGGTTCTAATGAATATAAATTAGTAGTTGTCGCTTGTGACCAGGGAATACCCTCCTTGTGCAATTTGGTTACGGTGAAAATATCTGTGACAGACGAGAATGATAATACTCCAACATTTCCTGTCAATGAGTATTTTGAGAGCATTCCCGAAAATGAAAGAGTTGGCACATCAATATTTACTGCAAGGGCTACCGATTTAGATAAAGGCCGATATGGAAAACTAAACTATACCATAGTACCAGCAACGGCTGACTTTACACACGATGACTCCTGGAAACTATTTCAAATAGATGTCGCAACTGGTTTGGTAAACACAAATGCTGTATTTGATTATGAACAAAGAAATAAATTCACATTTTCAATAAAAGCTTTTGATTCTGGAGGCAAAAGTTCTACCGTAAAAGTGAGGATAGATGTTGAGAGTAAAGATGAGTTTTACCCGCAATTTACACAGAAAACTTACAATTTTGGTGTACCAATACCTAAATCTGGCTCATTACATTCTGGTTTTATTATTGGACAAGTGACTGCCACAGATCGTGATAAAGGCATTGATGGCAGAATAGCATATCAATTGTCAACTTCACATTCATATTTTAAGATAAACAGAACTACTGGTGTTATTATTTTGAAGAAGAAAGCTGAAACATTATCTAGTCTGTTTGGCCAAGACAAATCTATAAGTTTGGTTGTAACTGCAAGTTCTGGACGACAAGGCTCTTTAACAAATAAAACTGCAGTAGAAATATTACTCGATCCAACAGCGATTGTGTCTGAAAATGCAATATTTAACGAGAGTGCATCTGTTGCACCTGGTAGCGGTCTCTCTGATTGGGCATTAGGACTACTAATTGCATTTATTTTTATAATAATAATTTTTGCTGCTGCATTTCTATTTCTACACATGAAAAATAAACGTCACAAGAAAATTAATAAGCCGGGATTAAATTCCGAAGGAGTTGGAGCTTCAAACAGCTACGTAGATCCGAGTGCTTTCGATACTATTCCTATTCGTGGGAATGGAGGAGGTACTAATCAATTTGCTCCACCGAAATATGATGAAATACCACCATACGGACCCCACACTACCAGTTCTAACTCTGGAGCACCAACTACTTCTGAATTGTCCGGATCAGACCAATCAGGATCTAGTGGACGCGGTTCAGCCGAAGACGGCGACGATGGAGAAGATGAAGAAATAAGAATGATTAACGAAGGCCCCTTGCAAAGAGACTCTGGAATGCATCGCCAAGCTGAAAGAGTGGATGATGATAATTTGTCCGATGTATCAGTGCATAATACTCAAGAGTATCTAGCTCGACTCGGTATTGTAGACAGCGGCACAGGAGGTGCTGCTTCAACTTCTTCAAGAAGATGTTCTGAAAATGTACCTAATAAAGACCCGATGCTTCATCATGCCAATATCGACCCAATGCACATTTTCGACGAAGATACAAATAATGAAAATGATATAACTAATTTAATTTATGCAAAACTAAATGAAGTTACGGGCAGTGAAAGAGGTAGTAATGCTGATGACACCGCTGCTGTCGTGGAAAGAGCGATGGCATTAGGTGCATTCTCCAGCAATGGAGGTGAAAATCCAGTCGTTCCTAATCAGGGTCCTTCGATGACCGGAAGTCTTAGTTCGATCGTACATTCCGAAGAAGAGTTAACGGGTAGTTATAATTGGGATTACTTATTAGATTGGGGTCCACAATACCAGCCGTTAGCTCATGTGTTTTCCGAGATAGCTAGGTTAAAAGACGATGCAGCGTCATTACAAAGTGGTAACAGTGGCGCGTCAAGTGTTAAGAGTAAAGGGACACTACCTAGTGGAAAGACAATTCCTCCTCCTTTGTTAACGACAGTAGCTCCGAGGAGTTGTCCTGCGCCATCGTTGTCATGTAGACAACCTCAGCATCTACTGCCGAGGTCGCCTATTAGTCATGATGTTCCTGGAAGTTTTTCGGCTGCTACAGCAATGTCACCATCATTTTCTCCTTCCCTATCTCCTTTAGCTACTAGATCTCCATCAATGTCACCTCTAGTTGGGCCGGGACTGCCGCCAATTCCTGGTAATAGGAAAACTACCCATTCTACTTTAAGATTATGAAATGAATTTGTAAATGTGTTATGTATGTACATATCTTTAGCCGAATCGTTAATCGGTTTCGGTTTAAACTATTTATTTTGTACCGATATAATCGGTTGTTACTATTGTGAATGTTTTAGTTATATTAGTAAAATGTGGATTTGTAAAGGGTGCATTCAAATATGATTCAGGAAATAGCTGTGCCGTTTTCGCTGCTTGTTCATAGATGGCGCTGCTTAAAATGTGACACGCATCCAATCAATTCGATAAAAGTTACTTTATAAACCGGAATCGACACTGTTGAGTTATGAGAAGTAATCTCAGACAGGATCATCTGAAACATCTTTACGAAGAGATATATGGATTGCAATGCCATCTATCCATTACTAGTAGAACTATTCTAGGTTCTTAGGTTTCCTCTCAATTTGCAAGCACCCTATTTTGGTACTAATTTTACGTAATATAATGAAACGCAGGTATAGTTATGTTATATAAATTAGAATTAACATTTCGAGCATACTGTTGAAAAAAAAATTTTGCTCGAAATGTTAAATATAAACGCTTATTTACCGATTTTTCCGGTAACTGTAAATAAAACATGTATTTTTTTATACATAATAATTTTGTATATACCTAATTTTATTGTAAAGAAAAATTAGATTTTATTTGTATCATAAACAAACGAAGACTGCCATGTTTTTTTTACTATAAATAAAAAAAGCTTTACTTAATATTATAAGATTGTATTATTTCTTCGTTGTACTTTATTTTTTATAATTCACAAAAACTTTTTATCTATAATATTATTTTAAATGTACATCTGTGATGTTTTTATTAGGCCATTTTTTGTTATTATATAAATAGGTAAATCTCTGACTTCAATTTTTGTTGTTATTAATTTAAAACCATCAATACATAAGTCGATTTCACGTACACTATATAAACCGGCGGGTCCTACTAACATAGCTGGAAATAGCTAGTTTAAATAGCTATTTAAACTAGCTATTTTGTAAATCCAAACATTTTAATAGGACTCTGTCATTGCTGCAGTATTTTATGAAATATTTTTCGCTAAATTAGTTGTACCTACATGTATATCTGAAAAACAATCATTGGTCATAGTATCAGGAGCTTACCCAAATTTTCATAAGGTTTCAACGCCATGTAAATAATGTACTTTTCTATTTAGCATCTGATTAGTTTTAAGAAAACGACTGTTCTTAAATTTGTAAACCTTAATAAAGGTTAATGAAATATACTTTGTTTTTTATTTATAACTTAACATCAAATACTGTAGTTCAACGAAAACAAAAATTAGCTCGTCTTTGCTGACACTATCCACTTCCATTTCTTACGTATTAAAAAAAAATTCCTGCCTCTCAATATTTAAGTTAAAATTTAAGTAAGAAAAAGATAGAACTACTAAGAAAGAGATAGCAATACATGTGTAATTGAACATTAAAAGACGGGTTCGAATTTTGAAAAGGCGAATTTACCAAACTTCTTAGTAGTTTAATTCCATTTACGAAGTACAAGTTAGGAAATTAAAATGTCAAGGAAAAATAAATAAAACATTTTTTTTTTTTTCATTTTTAATATCACAGTTCAAACAGTAAGAAACTACAAAAGGCTGTTTGCAAATTTCTGTGCATTCTAATCAGCATCAAAATAGGAGCTTTTCCAATTAGTTTCCATATCGACGCTCACATAGTATATTAATTAATTAGAATTTGAGCAGAAGGCCGTGAGAATTGACTTTTGCATCTACATTCAAGGCAGCTAATTTACGTTTCTTTCCAAAATATATCTTGGAAAAACCTAACCATTTTAGTTTAAAATATCTAATTTTCAATTAAAAACTTGGTTTGGTGGAGCTTAAATAAAATAAAAGAATTACCTTCCATAATATATTTTGGAAAAATTCATTGTATTATAAATATATATTATATCTACTTGATTAATATATTTTATATAATTATTATTTAGACAAGCCATTGGAGCGAAGATCCACGAAGACATGAACAATTGAATCGTGTCACGCGGTCCCTTCCAATGGCCATATGCCCGATGATCTAAATGGCATGTGACTCTAACCTAATTTAAAATTACTTATTAATTAATTTCATATGAAAAATGCAATGTAAAAATATAGTAAGTAATTTATTATTCCCACGACTTACTACTAATTATTTTTGAATACATTCACGCACACAATTGTGTTTCGTAATTAATTTTCGAGTTATATTACAAATTTTCGATATATTTTTTGTTTATTTTCGTCATAGGACAGAAATTCCTAGCTTCTTCAAACACAACATGTAAATGAATTGATTAGAACTGGATTATTCTAGCTTTAACTGGACCACATACATCATAACACACGTACTTTTGGAAATTTAAAAACAGCGTTAAGATATTGGCTTAAATCTATTCAAAAGAAAATTTAATAGATTTCGATACTTAAGCACTTTTATCAAGGAAAAAAATTCAGTATAAATTAATTTAGGTTCTTCCCAAACAGGTTTCTCAACTTTACAAAACCGTTGTATTTTTAGTAGCGATTGTAGCAGATAGCATTGTTTGTGATCCAGTTAACTCTCATAGTCTTTAAATAAATGTAAAAAGTTGTTTCGTAATATTTATTGATTTCGCGTCATGTTTTATTACATTTCTACTATCAAATATAGAACATAGGCCAGTGATTCTCAACCACTGTGCCGCGGCACTTTTGTGTGGCACAAAATTCTAAAAGTGTGCCGCCAAATTTTAGATATAAATAATGTTAATATTATTAAATAATTTAATTATTTTTACATTTAACTTTTTCTTTGAGCCGCAACAAGGTTGAGAGTCACTGACATAAATGTTGCTATTTCATGTCTAATTTATCCGACATAGCGATAGCAATTATTCTATGTAAGCCGTTACATGTCGGACTATTTAAAAAAAATGTCCCTAACTTTACAAAAGATATAAGATTTAAGCGCAAGTACAGATAATGCGGTTGAGTACTTTACCGCACGTTTTACCGCCATATCTGAACAAACACTTATAAATGTATTTCATTACTGTTTACACTTTGATCCTACATATGTCCTATAACTGTCTTTTAAATCTAAAAAAACATTAAATTCTTAAATTTTAGTCTAATTTTTATTACATATTCTTAGATAGTTTCATAGATCGAGTGAAGAAAACCAAACAAATTGGTTCCAAAGACACTTTAAAAGGATGGATTACCGTGCTCTGTGCATCTTTTACTTTGAGACTCTGAGTGAGGATTTTGTTATAAAAATCAAGTGCAGATACTCGGAGCAGTAGACACCCACCATAAGAATCAAACTCGATCTTTGGTACATTTGGTAAGGTGGAGAAAAAAGTTAGGAAAAAAGACGAAAGTATTAATTCAGTCTTCCTTTATTTTGGAGCGAAAATCATATAACAATTTAAATAAGTATATGTGTTTGTAAAAATATAATGTCACTCCTTAATATTGGTGGAAAGTAAAAGACCGATTCGACTAAAACTTCTAAAAAATCAGCCTTTTTGGGGACGTAAAAATATTTTAACTGAAGAAATTAAATTTGTAATTTTTCACACTGAGTCTTAGGTCTGTATTCAGAAACGAGACTCGAGCGTAGTTTGATCTGTAATCTGGTCATTACTTGAGTATAGAATCCGTGCTCAAGAACGTCGCTTATTCCGAAAAAAAAAATGATAAAAATTTAAGGCAATTCCAGAATAAACGCTCCACTAAAAGCCATTTCTAAATACGGACCTTAAACATCCAATAAAAACATTCCATAGCTGAAAACAAATTAGGGATTAATGCCAGTACCAGAGACACTAATTGGGAATTTAAAAAACTAACTCCAACTCCAAAAAAAATTTCAATCTTACTCAAATATTAATTATTGTCATATTGACCCCCCAATAGAAACAAATAAATCTTCAAAAAAAAAAAACTTCAATGTACCGATATGTATCTATTTAAACTGTAAAAATGGATATATTATTCCTCTTTTATAACTCATTTCCATTCGTCATAAACCCACAAAGAACTGTACTATGTGTTTTTATATGTTTGTAAAAATACAAAAAAAAACAAAAAACAAAAGACAGAAGTGAATGAATTTGAGAATTTCTTTTCACTCAAACGACCACACAAGACTTACAATCAATGTAAATATGTCAGCACTATACTTATAGTCAGTGGCGGCCTTAGGGGGTGGCGAACGGGGCAATCGCCCGGGGCCTCGCTCTTGCAGGGGCCTCGTTTTTAAGAGTTTCTTTTTTAAAAGTTTCAATGTAAAATATTTTAAAACTCAAATTTTATTTATTTGTATAACTTTACCATTTCTCGTCAAATATGACGAATACCTAAACCAAACAACCAGATCTACTTTCGCACACATACTTTTCAAGAAGGACAAAGGGCCTCGCAAAGACCTGCTGCCCGGGGCCTCGCAATGGGTAAGGCCGCCACTGCTTATAGTATTTCCGATAAGTAAACCAACTATATGCATTAATTTTTATGATCCATAATTTATTAGCACATTGTAAGCCTCTAGGACTTCTGATGGCGTGGGTATTTTTACACTATTGATTTACATATGCTATAAATTGTGTAAATAGTTATTGAAACATTATAATATAATATTGTAATACATTATAATCTATTAATTAACATTGTTTTATCAAATTAGATTGAATTTTGCCTGCTATGCATATCAGCTTATCGGAAATACTACAATATTGCAAATTCATTATAGGCAGTATTAAAGCCCACAACACACAGTAAATAATTTCACCGACCATCCAATTAGGTAGTAAGTCCACGCAAGCATAGACATTACTTTTGTATAAAAGAACATTAGTTATTTTTTGATGCTATACAAATAAGTATAAAGATGATGTACTATAGAAATAAAATTATTGTAATTGATTTGCGACCAATGAAATTACTTTTAAAAAAACGGAAATTAAAAAAAAGTGATTTTTGTATGAAATCTAAGCCTAAAAATCTTAATATTAAAAATGCCTATATTAAATTTTAACATGTCCATGGTCTAAGTGTCCTATATCAATATATTTAGTTAATTAAGTGCCTAAAACAATATTTAAGAGATATTTTTAAAATGACTTCTTCTTGTATTAATGGCTTTAGATATCTATTAAAGACAATGTCGAGTATTCGGGCAGCAGTCCAATAAGAAATTATGAAATTTTAATTCACACGTAAACCCTCATGTGAAAATGACAAACTTAACAAAAAAAATCGGTTGTCTGTAAAGTCGGTTTAGTGACGATAGTTGAACGTGACAACGTCTTAAGAAAATACTGAATAGTAGCATTTTTCAAAAGAAAATTTTAATTTCATTTGTTTAATAGATTTGTATGTATATAGAGAAGGAGGTAATTGGAAATCACAATGAAATTGATCAAGTTAGATTTATTTATACGCATAATGCCTCAGAGCGAGGTAATGCCGCATGAGTCATGTTTTTTCGTGCGTGCAACCGGCTCAATCGAATTATAAGACGTTGTCACGTTAAAATAATAATGAATTATATTGTCAATAATGTTTTAAAGTACCATTTACATCGTTTAGGGCATGCCGCCCTTTTAAAAATAAATTCAATGTTTTTAATGTCCAGGCACTTAATTAACCTAACACCTCGTAAATCCTACAAATCTATCAATAGTGCCTTTTCTACGCAACAATAGGGTTAATAACAATCTACGCTATAGATCAAGGGCTTACTTTATAATAAAATCACTTTGATCCACTATTTTAGCTGCATTTTTAAAACACTGCACTCTCAGCGCTCGACCATAGCGTGAACAACTGACAGCAAAAAATTTTAGTGTTACCTCAAAAAGTAGTGTTGATATTATAAATAAATTACCCATATTTGTGGGGTAAAAATTATTTTGGGAATAATTAGAAACTGCCAAAATACCATGGGATATATCCTGATAAATGTAAATTTTATCATAAAAATAAGCCCAATAAAACGTTTCACAGCTTATTTGACGATAAATATATTTTTACACACTTCAGGCTTCTATTTTATACCGTATAAAAATAATGTTATAATCTTAATTGTTTGAAATGTTGATGTTTAATTTATATTTTTTATATTAACTAAAAAAAACATTCCGTTTTATTATTCTCATTTTAAGAGAATAATGAAAAAAAAATTATTCAAAAATATTGATATAATAATATAATTTTTAAAACGTCTGAAATAAATATATAACAAAATATTTTATTATTATTTTGAGAAAAGCTTTAACATAAAGATATATATGCAATCGTATACAAGAGCTAGTATTTAAAAAAATAAAATATATGTTATGCATAAATATATATCTACATTACTAATAATAAAACCAATAGATCTCAAACTTTAAAACGTGGATAAAGTAAAAAATAATTGAATCCTTTAAAATTC
This sequence comes from Tineola bisselliella, assembly GCA_028551675.1. Lineage (NCBI taxonomy): Eukaryota > Metazoa > Arthropoda > Insecta > Lepidoptera > Tineidae > Tineola > Tineola bisselliella. The sequence continues at coordinate 12,949 of JAPWLS010001267.1, read as the reverse complement.
CTAGTTTGGAGACCGTTGAAAAATCTATATGAAATACATACATAGTTACTAATCTGAGATTAAATTATTTTTGTCTACTAAGTGTTATGTGATCTCTTGATCTCGCTTGAAATTTTTCGCATACCTCATTCGAGAAGTTAGCGATAACTAAATGTGTTTGACAGGACTGTCAGTTTTATTAGTATTATTCTGTAAATGCAGATCTATGACGACTTCATCGGCTTTCTTCAGCGGTGTGAGTACGCCCACTTCTATTTCTGTGTTCGGAGTCGCAATATGGCCATTGGATATTATTGGTTCCTGGAATATAATCTTAATATATGAACAAACGACGTACATAATGTGATTTAGAACTAGTGTTACCAGATCCGTTTTTTTAAATATCGGGATCTCAACGTAAAAAAAGCGGTACTGGGACGAAAAAATATCGTATATAAACTATATATACAACTTATACTTTATATAAAAGCCTTAACTTAAAAACAAAAACATAATTAAATTTAAAAGGAGCTTCTTTTCTCTGAGATCAATCAAACAAATAAACAAAAATATATTATTTATTAACTGCATATCTTGTCTAATATTTTCTTCAAGGAATCAACGATACACTAATTATTTTTATAATTAACATAAATTATTTTTTATAGATACTATAATGAAAAAGTGGGATGTTGGGCGTCCTGCTCAGGGGTGGCCAAAAAAGAGGGACATCTGGCAACACTATTCAGTGGGCTTATCACAAATTTTAGTCTGGCTTTCGAATCGAGCTGTCACAGGTAAAACGGATCCGTTAGCAATCGGGATCATGAATTTTTACTAACCACTAACGAGCACCAGCAATCTATCAAATGAACAAAAGATCGAGACGTTCGAAAATTAACAAAAAGTATCTAAAATATTGTAGTTCCAAAACCGCACGCGGTGGCGCTGCTCAAATTTCCATACAAGTCGCTTGAAGAGAACTCGGTTCGAAAGCCAGACTAAAATTCGTGATAAGCCCACTGTTATTTAATTTATCTATATGCTAATAGACCTAATAAATGGCAAGTTTTTTTAAATTCTCTACCGTTAAACAACCCAACAGTATATTAATCCCAGATGTGTTTGCAAATAAACCAAACTTAAAGGAGATATGTTAATTTACCAGAGCAGCAGCGTCACATGCCATGAGTTCCTTCTTAGACAAATGCTCGACGACAGCCGCCGCGTAACAATCACCAAGCATGTTATTCGTAGTACGGATACGATCACTGAAAGAAACAGTGGAGTAACGAAAACAGACATTTATAATTGAAACTATTATCGTTATTCATTTCTTTCGACGATTCTAATTTTAAAAATTCTATTGCATTTGTTTTACAAGCTGTGTTAAATTGTATTTTCTTTTGTTTTATTTTAAAAAATGCGTTTGATTATAATTTTTTTATTACCAAACAATTATAATAACAACCTCCAAAACGATTCTAATTAGCGTTATCCAATACTCGGCTATTGGTTAACAATAAGAAAAGAAGTTACAAATAAATAAGCAATAACCGTACTCACACAAACCAATCGACAGCAAACAGCAATGACACATCATGAGCTGGAGCGTCAACAGCAGCCAACACAACCAGCAGCAACACCATCGCTGCCGACGGCACAGATGCCGAAGACACTGAAGCTGCAGTCGACGTTAGGCTGAACGTAGAGAACGAAGTCGTTCGTTATTTAGGTACGAGCTAATCTCAAAAACTTCCACAGATGCCATTTGTAAATTACGTCACATATGAAGAGGGGGGAGTGAATCGAAGAAGTTTGAGAGGGGGAGGTGTCAAAAAATATAACAAATTACGTAATTTATTGACCCTAAGAAGAAAAGGTATAATACAAGCATATAACACACATACCTAAAATAAATATCTACTTTTATAGATCCTATATGTATGCTCAGTTTAGCTTAGCTCAGCTCAACTAATTTAAAGGATATACTTACAAAACTGTACAAAGCTCCCCAAAACCAAGTTCGATATTATTCATTTGGCAAATGAAGACGCTGGCCACAGAGAGGAATAAGGCCGTACCATCCATGTTGATGTTGCAACCGATTGGCAAAACGAATCGGGTAATACGCGGATCCACGCGCAGTTTGCCTTCCATACATCGGAACGTAACAGGTAAGGCGGCTGCACTGAAAATAATTTTTTTTATATTAATTTTTTAATTCCGTTTTTTCTTTTAAAAAAAACACGTAATTGAGAATATCTCAATAACAAACTTTATAAACATCGAATTAAATTAATCTTAATAAACGCAATATTAACATTCAGTTGTTTTTTAATTAATTAAATCATATCCTATATATCCTATTCTTAAAACCTAAACTAAATTAACTTTAAAACAATTGTTTCCTTATTTTTAAATGATAATTAGACCGTGATGATTAAAATTTACAGTTACACTAAATAGTTAAAAATAAATGGATATTATACCTTAGCATTTAGTTTTAAATAAAATAATAATGTACCTAATATATTTAAAACTCACGTCGAAGCGGTGGCGCTAGCAGTCAACATTGGATGGGAGAGACTCCAGTAAAACTTGTACGGATTCTTCTTTAAGAACAAAAAGTAGACCATTTGCATAACCATAAGCTGATAGAAGAATACGCCAGTTGCGACGGTCGCTATGAACCACGCCAGTTGTGACATTACTTGGCCTAGATGAAACATTTGGAAAAGATGTTAAAATTCAGTTTTATAACAATTTCTTGGTGAACTCATAATTAAAAGAATAAAGATAAGGACTAAAAATATCTGTAAGCACTAATTACCTTCGCTATTCGGCTTAAGGTTTGTAATACGACATTCTTTTCAAGTTACATCTATAGTTCCCTCCATTTTTATGTTATTCTACTTCAGCGGTTCTCAAACTTTTTTGGCGAAGGAAAAAGCCTTAATATAATTATAAAAAACTGATTTATATGTATCTACGTAATATTTAGTTGAAATATTTAGATGTAACCTTATAATCTCCCTTTGGTAGGTATTTTTTGCAGTATTTTAGCCCTAGGGTTCCGCGAAACACACTACTTTACTCACCAACATTACTGACACCGAGAATCTTTCCAGCGATAACACTGCTAACGCCAACCGGAGTAAACCACATGACACCGGTGACCATCTTCATAATAACTTCAAATATGGCTTGGAAGAAGTCGATGACAACCTGACCCTTGGTGCCGAGGGTTCCTAACAAACTGCCAAACACCAAGCAGAAGAAGACCAGGCCAAGTGTGTTGGTGCCAGTCCTATCGGTAAAGATTTAACAGGGTCAACGAAACCAATGTCTTATCCATAACCTAATGCTCTTGAACAACAGTGAAATATAATAAAATTCGTTTATACGTATCTACACCATGAATAACAAATTGGACACTATAAGTTCCAGATTTGAACCTCAATCATCTAGTACGAATGTAATGTCCCTTTGTCTGAATACAATGGCATTATTAAATCATGTAAAAAATCTTGTTGAAAAAAATACCTGTAAGAAATAACCCGAACAAGCTCTTCAGGTGAAGTGTCATTTTCAGTAATGTTCTTAGCAAAAAAGCTTTGAGGCTGTGTATAGACCGTATGCGCTTGTTGGAATGCCGCTTGCACTATATTGTCCGGGAAGATGTTCCTGAAAATAATAACTACATTAACAAAGTCGTGTAATAAAAGTAATCATGATTTTAGAAACAAGAAAATTTGGGTTATTGGTAAATTTCGGAAATCTGAATTTTTTTTCAATTGTTTCTATTTTATCAATATTAATCAAAACCTATAATTGAAAATAAGGTAAAGTTCAATATAACATACCGTCCCAAATCCAATAAACTGTCCAAAATATTATGATCCCTTTTGCTTTCTAAAGTAGGTCCAAATTCGTCTTTTAATTCTGGTCTGCCCGGATGGATGAGAACAGCCAAAACGAGCCCGAGGAATGCGTTGAACATGGAAGTCAGAATAAAGTAAAGAAGGGTTCTGACGGCAATTTTCCCACTCATTTTAGCATTGAGGCTTGCAGATCCAGCAATAAGACTCGCGATGATTAAGGGGAGGATCATGAGCTTGAGCACTCGCATGAAGAGTTCGCCAGGGTAGGAGATAAGCATCAATGCGTCAGGGCCGAGGTGGTAGGGACGAAGACCAAATCCTGAAATGAAAAGTGAGAATTACTAATGTTATTAACCCTGTCAATTTGATCATAACATTAACCCAGACATAACAGGCAAGTGTCTTGTCATATGTTTTTTGGAAATCACCGTAGATTCTGACCATGCACAAGAATCAGAAGGGCCTATGCGAAGTAAAACTTATTTAAGACATGATCATCCACAAACTAAGAGGAGACTGATCTCATAAAAGTAGATTTGTGGATCACTTCCAGATGGAGATAAAACGTGGTTGGGATTAAGAAAGAACCAAAGACGAGCCAATTATCAAAATATAAATAAAATTTGCTTTATCAGGCGTACTTGGTACAAATTTCAAATTAATTAAGTTGGCAATGGCTTGGAGGTCGTAACCCTACATAACGACGAGTACATAACTACCTTCCTACGTCAAAGACTGTATCGACCCAACATACAATTTAAAGAAAAGATAGACTGATTTGAGGATAGCGTGATTTGTTATGTAATGTTAATAGCGAAGGTCGAGCTATAAATACGAGTGTATTCAGTTAATGTACAGGGGCTTAATATACGACTTACGCAAATATCTGTGGGCTTAACACGAATTTAGTATGGCTTTCGAATCGAGCTGTCACAAGTAAAACGGATCCATTAGCAATTGGGATCATGAATTTTTACTAACGGCTAACGAGCACCAGCAATCTATCAAATGAACGAAAGATCGAGACGTTCGAAAATTAACAAAAACTCAAATTTCCATACAAATCGCTTGAAGCGAAATCGGTTCGAAAGCCAGACTAAAATTCGTGATAAGCCCACTGCAGAGAGTTTTATATAATAGGATAGTCGGTAGGGATTTTCGATTTTAGCCGTTAACTAGGAACCTACCGACTGAAGTAAACTCCGTGTCTTATAACATGCGTTTTTGAAACATGCTTTACTAAACGACCCTTGTAAATGAATCACTATGTACGCCTTGTATTTATTAAAGAACTTCTAAACGGTTCATTAGCTTAATTGAGTGATAGAGAAATTTAATATAGAAGAAATAAAATTTATAAAAAATACTATTATATGACCTATTTATTTAATTAATTATATTCTACGATAAATTTACGTTTATAGTTTTTTTATTGGTTTCTCATATAAATGAATTTTATATAAGTTTGTTGAGGAACAAAACAAAATTAAAACTTCGTAATTATCACAAATACACTTTTTTATTATTTTTTGTAATTTAATTACGATCTTTAATGCCTTATAGTTATCCCATATATTGTTTTAAATTCATTTAATTTGCGTTTACTATTATTTCTTTTGTTTTTATGTGGACAGTCAATTGACCCATCGTCATTTTAATTAATAGACAGATTTACCCATCTTCCTATTATTCATTTATAATTAATTTAATTAGAAAAGTAGGCGGAAGTATATGCGTTAATATAGGCACGAATGCGTTGATTATTAAATTGTTAAACATCACGGCTGTCACGTAGCTATATCAGATCTGATAACGCCGATTAATCAAGCCATAATCCTTTAAGCTAAATTATGAGGTAAGGCTCGGTGTGCACGTAAGCACATAGTTATATATATATACACAGTGGTACCTCGACATACGAGTTTAATTCGTTCCGTAACCTTGCTCATATCTCAAAGCACCGTATACTGCTGCGAATGTAGATCGGGGCGCATGTTGGGGTCGTGTGCGCATCTCAAAACACTTGTATATTTAGAGAAACTGATGTGAAATAATATTGCAGATTTTTACGGATTGAAAATATAATTATCACAATGCATTGTTTCAACAGAAAGACCAGAAGAAACAACAAGAAAGATGACACTGACAGACTAAACGTCAAAACCTCAAATCTTCTTAAATAAGTATTTTCGGCTTGTAGAATCGACCGCCACATATATATATATATATATAATGAAGCCGGCATAGCGAAGGCGAGTATTGCTTATACTACTTTTATTAATATTATAAAGATTAACATAAACTATGAGTCAATATTATGAGAATATGACATGTGACGTGAGATATCGAAAAACGCTTGATCGAGTAATTGTGCCTTGCTGGCGATTGCTACATTTATATTCATTGTTGATTGTGCATATTAAATTAAAGCACAAATTAAATATGTAGATTTGATTGTGTTTTATTTTTTTGTTACCTTAATTTGGATTGCGATAATAAATAAAGTAGTCCTTATAACAGACTTCGGTTTGCGGTTTATTAAATACAAAAGACATACCAAAAGCAAGTAATTAATTAAATATGAAAAGACATACCAAAAGCAATGCCGGTGAGAACTCCTGCCAACGTCACCACCAGCATGGTGTTTTCAATTAACCATTTTTTCACCCCAGTTGGGTCGACCGGGGCTGACCGGTCTTCAGTCGTCTTTGGCCCCCCACCCGCTGGGCCCATCTTCGCGAACAGATAATCTGAAAAGCGTTCCCCTTTCTCCATTACAGGAAAGAATAAACAGCCCCCAAAAATGGGCCTAATACCCTTTACGGGCACTTCCTTCTTGACAATTTTTTTTAGAACCAAACACGATTTGATTTAAAATTCAATCTAGACTTAAATGTAGTGTTAGTGATTTATTTTTACGTCTGCATTATGACTAACGACGTGCTAATTCAAAGTCTAGATGTTTACTAAAGAGAAATGTTGCTTGTACTACAAAAACTAAAAATTACACAAATTACATTAATTTCATTTCCATTGCTGGTTTTGTTCTTCAATAATACTTTTATGAGTATGTGAAAAGAGAAATGTACATCAGTTTACGCGATAGAGTTAGAGAATATATTAAAACGTAGAAAGGGATACACTGCTATTGCGCGCGCAATTATCGATTAAGTAAGTTTTACTGGATTTGTATTAAATATCTATAAATAGTTTATTAAATTGTGAGAATTGTGTCATTTCATTCGAATGCATATTTCAACGCATTTGTTTTAATAAATTTTCATTATAAAATATGGTTTTTATATAAAACTAAGAATGACAGATGAGTGTGTTTATTGCGCATGCGTGAAGTAAGGGGTGATATAAATCGCTTGGGTTGATTTTGGTTACGTCAACGATTTAGGGGAAATAATGTTGAATAATTAATCAGTTTTATAACACGGTCATCCTTTTTACTGTCAATATAGATTTAATTATATGTTGTATGAAGATTTCGATTTTTTATATTTTTTATACTATAGTATATGAATTTATTATTTTAAAAAAATGTTTCTTATACTACCAAATGATACAGGGTGATTAACATTTTCGGTTACGAACGTTAAGTTGAATCACCCGTTATACATATATGGGAATAGTACTAATTATTATTGTTTTATATCGTATAAAATTACATATTATATTTAATCGATATGTTACTTGGTTTAATGTTTTTATTCTAAACAGAATCTTATATTCTACAAGACATGCATATAGTATCCATACTAATATTATAAATGTGAATGTGAGTTTGTTTGTTACGTTTTCACGCAACAACTACTTAACCGATCATCATGAAACTTTGTACACATATTTTTGGAGGTACTAGAAGTAATATAGTATAGTTTTTATATATATATATTATATTTTTTACTATAGTTTCCAACTGACTATAGTTTCAGCTGTTTGGATTTTTTCTATATTTATTTTTATTTCCGTCTGTCATTTTTATACATGCAGTATAAAACTATTTGAATTTTTGAGGTTAGGTGTAATTTTTGTGGTTAGATGTCATTTTATTACAGAAGTGTGATAGCCATTGTCTGTTGACTGAAATATGAAACATCTTTAAACTTCATAGTACTTTATATCTTCATTATTACGCAGACGTAGTCGCGGGCAACAGCTAGTTTTAAAATAATTATTAGTTTAAAATCAAACGAAATGCGATCACATGTCGGATTATTATAGGAAACTTTTTCATCTCAAACTATAAATGTATATTTAATTATTATTATACTATAATATATATCGATATGGTTTATTTAAATAATAATTACCAATCATCGGAGGGTATCTAAAGCATCGATCGTGTTTTATTTTTATACATATACATAATTCGTCTGTTATCGCATATTGATGGGACAGCTTGTGAGGACATTTTGTTTTATGGAAAATTCTACTACTTTTATGTATGTAGGTGGGGCACGGGAAACTACCACATTTCAAAAGGGTGGTAAAAGAAAACTATAATATATGAGATATAGATTTTTTAAATATAAGCTTCACTGTATTTTCTATTTGACTCTCTGTGGTGCAGTCTTTAAGACGTCAATCTGTTACTCAGAAATGACATTTATAAAAGCTTTTGTTTCTAATCTTGTTCTTTATTATATCGCCGGGTCCTTTTTTAGTTTTTTGTAGAAATAATAACTTCAAAATATAATTCTCCATCTCATGAAAACAAATTAACATTTTCTTAATGGTTTCTGAGATGCAACAACGAAGAATCTACACAAATAAACTATGCACAATAACTAACAACTTTAAATCGCTCCTTCGGTCACGTAGTAATGAAGATATAAAATACTATGAAGCTTAAATTTTAACATGAAAAAGCAGTTATTGAGACATAACTGTAATAGTTAGACATATGGTATCGCAGACTTTTTTGTAGATATTGATATCCTCTATAAAACTGTAGTACATCAATTTGCTCTATTGTCAATTATTTCCGCAGCGTACGCAATATAATGATTTTTTTTTACACTTTGGGTTACATTATTGAAGTTTTCATATGGGCCCCAAATATTTTTGAAAATATTCTATAGCCTATGTTTATCAGAGGTAATGTAGGATTCTAATGGTAAAAGAATTTTTCAAATCGATCCAGTAGTTTCGGAGCCTATTCAATACATACAATCAAACAATCAAATGTTTTCTCTTTATATATTAGTAAGTATAGATAAAAATTAATAATCGTCATCTCGACTTATCTCCATCAATAGACCAACAACGTCGTTGTAAAGAACTTCCCGTGTGACATAGACCACCTGGAGGTAAGCCAAGTTCTACGAATCGTCACTGTGCGCGTGTGTCTGCCATTTATGTAACATTTTGCTTATAAATAAATGTTTGCGCTTTATTGTTGGAAAATTACTTATTAAAATAGATCTCTGAATGATATACGTTTGAATTAATTCGTTATTATCACGTGGTTATTTGTTACTTGAAATTATCTTATTTTAGTACGGGAGGTGGTGTCACTTTTTTAGCAGTGATTTATCTGCGACTCAAATGTAATTGATTGAAGAGTTTAACCATTACTCTGTTCGAAATCGAAAGTCAGTCAGCGCGACCGCGGTGGATGTGGGCGTGGGAGGCTGTGAAACTCGTCGTGAAACCTATGAAAAAAAGTGATAGATCTGCGAATGAAAATTTGTTTATATTGTAAATTATTGATGATTAAACGTAAAAATACTCGTCAGCCACTTTGCCGATGGGGGGATCATCGTCAGTCAGAGGTTTGAAGTCGTCGGAAAATTGGAAAATTCAAGTGATCGATCTTCACTTGAAATTTTGTGGAATGATTATTAATATCTAATCAAGCATGAAAGTGAACGTCAGCCACGTTGATCGTGGTGGATTCATCGTCAGCCGGCTTTCCAAAGTCGAGAGTGCTGACCAGGTTCCTCTGGCGCGCTGCATCTTATACAGCTCGACTAACGAAGAATCCACCGGCGTCGTGCCAACTGACGATTGTTTGTTTAAAGTGTGAAACAAGTTCTCTATAATTTATTAATTTCAAGTCAATATAAATCACTTGATCGAATTTTTGAATTGTTATCAACACTATTATTAAGCTCGCCTATGCATAAAAAATATTACTGTTTTTTTTTTTTGCAATAAAGAATTTATTTATTTATTTATTATTGTAAATTAAAATGTCATGCTCATTTAAATAACATTTATTTTTTATTGCTTATGAAGTATATAATAATATCATAACATACATGAATGATTTCCTTTAAAAGAATCACATCACAATCACAAGAGGCACATTGAGACGGTACAGACTGCGCTGTTTACTGGAAAACTTGTTTTGGAAATGACTGATCCAAAGCATTTCTGCGTTATTTGCTCGAAAAAGAGTGAACAGTTAATTTCATCTACCAGTGATACATTAAACGAGTGTCAAACAGTGTGGAAAATTCGAAAAGAAAATGATTTATCAATGAGCGATGTAAGACTGCCCGAAAACATTTCATCTGCGAGCAAGTATCATTCGAAATGTTATAGACAATTCACCACTCTGTCGAAAAAATATAGAAAACCTAAGGAAATTGATTTTTCAGAAACATCAGATTTACCAAAGTTTGTTGTGTATACTTTACCGTTTGCTCGACTTTAGTTAAGGTAAATGCACCTATTCGTGAAACATGCACCTATCATGAAACGTTTGTATGTATGTATGAATAAAATCGTACGTATGTTTGCGAAAAAAATTGTTTATTTCGTATGTGTGATTAAATTACAATGAAAAAAACAATTTTTAAATGGTGCTTACTGAGTACACTGTGTTTTATACGTAAGGAATTAAATACTGCTGTTTTTTTTTTCAATTTTAACAATAACACCTCCCTAACTTCAAAATAGTGCATACTGCAATATTTATGTTCTTATCAAGTTCAGTGCTTTATTGTCTTGTAATATTTAATTTGTTTATTGTATGATAATGGTTTTTGGTAGTTAATGAAAAAAAAAACGAGAATCCAAGCGGATTTTTTTTCTCATAATTGTTATAAGTAAATGTTTAAAAAAAAAATTAAAAATTATAATAACAGACTATAATGTACAGGTTTGAGACTATAAGTACTACGTATTATTTACTATGAGTGAAAGTTTTAAGGGGCCCACCTAGTTTTTTTTATTAAAATTAAGTAAATTTTTTTTGTTCATTTTTCGATGGGTTATACTTCTAAAAATAACATACTAAAATTTTAAATCGATATCTCAAATAGGTTTTGAGTTACAGCCATTTAAAGAGTAGCCGCTGGACAGTTAGATAGTTTGTATTTGCTACGGGACGTACTATATATGAGGTATTGCCGGAGCCTGCAGTCTTTTACAACCATTGTAATACGATTCCGGTTCCTAACGTAGGCTTTCAGGTATCCAGAAATATATCAGTATAGAAATTTCGAGAAATCCACGTGTTTTACGGAGTCAAATACATATTGTTTTGTTGTATCGTGCACTTCATAAGTTAGCACGTTTAATTTTATTGAAAATACGTAAATAATCTCCGTATAATAGACGTCTTGTGACTGTGATGCGTCTTTTAGGCGTCGAAATAAACGGGATAAACTTTTTTTGTGGAATAATGGGTCTAGCATGCAAATTTTGTCATCAAACTAAGCTGTAAATGAAGAAAAAGAGCTTACATCAAAGGAAGAAAAGCTCAGAGATAGGCCCATTTTAAAACGCGTTTTTCTCGAAACAGCATTTTTCGAATTTGCTGCAGTGATTACTCGAAGACGAATGATCCGATCGCTATCAAATTTTTTCTGTATGTTCTGTATATAGTTGTTCATACAATGACCTTCCAGTTTTTTGATTTGATCAAAAATGGAATTTTGGCAGGCCAAAAACGACCAAAATTTTGTGTAAAATTGAAGTTTTTTTTTAAAAAACGCTGCCATTTTGCCAATTTTTGATATTTTTTTTCGTCCGTAGGTCATTGTACGGACAATATCTTCTAGTTTAACGAGAAAATTTTTTTTTAGGTTTCATCCACGGAAAAGGCCGGAATCACTGCAGCAGTGGAGCAACTTTTTTTTTGGCGCCGTCGAAGATCGCGTGTAACTCGAAACATATTTAATTTTTTTCTTCAAAAATTTTATTATGTATTCTTAAAATATTTATAAATATACCCTTAAAATTTTAAAACAATTGATTCAGTAGTTTTCTTTAAAAAAAATCCCAAAGATCTCTTTTTTTTTAGGCGGTCACACTAGGTGTTAAAATTCACTTTATTTTATGCACCTTATTATATGCTATTTTAAATATATTGGCCACTGCCATATTTGTGTTAGTAATACGATTTAAAACTGTGCTTTTAACAAAATTATCAGATTAAAATAATTCAATGTCACTAATTACGAATGTCAATTTGAGCTTCCTAGCATTATTTCCTTGTAGTTATCTCCTACTTAAGTAAGTATTATACTTATGTATTATTATAATTATGCGCTAAAAGATTTTATTGTATTTCACAAATAAACTGCAACTTAAATTAATTTAAAAGTCTTCATGTTTTCGTCGCGTTTATTTTTAATAATTTACTCTTATTTCAATCAGCTCTCAATGCGATCACGACAGCTGCAAAACTCTAATTAAACTAACCAATATCAAGTAGCATAAAGTTTTGTAAATTAATTAAACCATATTTGTGAAGGACCTCGAACATCCATATTAAAGTGTAAGTAGTGTTTTAAATTAATTCTGTTTTAACGCCTTATGGAAGTTTTAGTCAATTCAATAACATTATAGACAGGAAATTTGAACAAAGCATGTTACAGCCATTTAAACAGAAATAAGTAACCTTTATGACGTACATCAAATACAACCAAATATGGTTTTAATCACAATTCCATAACAGTAAGTGTAATAATACTAATTAATGGATGAAGGAAAACCACTAAATTCCATAATCACTGTATTTATACTTAAAGGAAGTTTAATAAAGTCTATAAATTGAATTTTTGCCTTTTTTAAATGCCTATATTGTATCTTAAACATTGAGAAACCAAAATTATAAGCATACA